>RAHM01000070.1:2381973-2706772 GCA_003713295.1 Parotia lawesii
GTGTCAGGTTAAAGTGTAGCAAAAAACCCGAAGCAGCGGCAGAACACAGTGGGGCTGGGCAGCAGCAAGGCGGGCTGTTGCACACAGCTGCTGCAAGCAGCCAGGAGACGCTCCCTCCAGGAAGGGATCGGGGGTCAGGTCCCCTTCCCAGTGAGGCTGGGTGTTGGAAAGGTCCCGGTTCAACAGCAGCTCTTGTGAGCAAATGCTCATCCACAATAAGGAGATACAGTGAAGGATGAAAACTCTGTAGTGGCAGCGAATCCTCTGGGCAGCAACAGTCCACCACCAGAACCGCACCTGTCCCACTCCGATCCCGGGAGAGAGAGAGAGCGAGGGATGAGCCCAGCCCCTCAGCCCCCAGCCAGAATCTCGCGGTATCTCTGTACTTCCCAAGGGAAAGTCTCTCAGCCAAGAGATGGCAGCAAACGGCACCCTTCCCCCTCCTCCCAGCCACATCCTTTGTCTCCCAAGTATTATTGTTACCATCTCTTAGGCAACAAATGGGAGAAAATTCCCTGAGAGAAAGGAAAAAAAAAGAAAAAGTCCTGCCTCCAACATGAGTGTAACTTCCAGGGAAGGCTGAACATAATACAGCTGATCTCTGTGTGAATCCCACCAGTCACAGGTTAAATCTCTGTGTGGGATACTGACTTAGGAGGTGGACTCAATGACCCTTGTGAGTCTCTTCCAAGTGTTTGTGTAACTCAAACATAAAGAGGAAATCATCTTCATGTGTTGATATGAGCAACCATAAAGCTGGTCTGATTAGAACAGAAAAATTACTGAACAGAAGAAATTGTCTGCTGAAAAAGACTAACGCAGAGGGGTCTGCCAGCTTGAACTAGAAAGCTTGAGGACTATGTACCAGAATTTGAAAATCGTAACGGTCCTCTTTGAACTTCATCCAGGGTACATAGAAACCAGAAACATCCTGAGATACCATCGATAAGTATAAAATCGAGGGATTGTAATGGCAGCTTGGTGTCTGAGAAGGTGGAAAACTCTCTGGAAAAACAAAATTGCTCTGAAAGACCAGAAAACACCATAATCTATTGGATGCTATCAGGTGAAAAATAAAAATTAACATTATCTATGGATTGGTTGAAGTAGGATGTCCTTCAGCCTCTTATATCTCTATATTATAAAAGTCACTTCATTTTTGCCTAAATGGACCCTCTCTCCCTCTGTGAGAACTTTCTGGTTTGATTTCCACATGAGCCTTCTACAAGATCTTGGGCTCTCAATCCAGACTCTGAATCACAGTAAATTTTTGAAGTGAGACTGCCCCTGATTAGTTCGGCTTGTCCTCCCCCCGTTTCTGGATTGTTTGACTCCTTCTGAAAGGTATCTAATTTGCTTCATTTGCTATATTAATATTATATAAATAATACCTATTTGCTATATAACTGTAGAGAAAATGGATTCAGGAACAAGAAGTGGCACAAACACTACTGTCATATAAAAGCTTATATCCAGACCTTTGAAATGTCTTGCTTTCCAGAAAAGGCTGGACACATCCCATGTCTCTACTGAGAGTAACATTTTTGATTGTACTGAATTCCGAACCTGTCTGGCAATTTTAAGTGTTAATTGTCCTTTTCCTTCTATCGTGTGTTAAAAACTATAAGATTGACTTCAGTCCCTTCTTATTTGCACTGCGTAAAGCTGCTTGGATGCGTTTAAAATTTCAGCTTCCATAACATCATGTGCAATGAGTTCCCAATTTAGTCACATTTTATTTTAAAAAACCTTCCTTAAAAAAGATAAATGAATACAAGTAAAGATTAATAGTACTTTATTCACCTTTTCCATGCTCCATGCATTTATGTAGATTTCTATCATAATTTCTTCAGTTATATTTTTACCTTGAATCATCTAATGTATTTATTCTCTCATTAATTTCTATAGAAATTACTTTGATCATCCTCTTTCTGTTTTTATACAAAGGACAGAGAAGGAACAGAATCACATGGAATATGATAATGATCAGATATATCATCAGGTATTTAAATTGCAAAACTGTATTTTCATTCTGTCTATATTTACTTTGAAATAAAGGACAATGTTTGATTTGCCTTTGCCTATTTACCTGTGACTGGAGCCACTGGAACCAACAAAGCTTATTCCAAGTGCTGTCCTGTGTTTTGGTATAGCTACTTGTTTTTCTAGTAATTGTAAACTTAATGTATAATTTAACTAAGTGCTAAGCACTGTGGTTTGATCTGACAAACTAATTTCAAATTCTAAAATAAATTTGAGTATTTAATTGGATTAAAATCAGTTTCCAGCAGAATTGAACAGACAGTGCATTAATTATAGACATCTTTTATTTATGCAAAAATTACCAGACTATAAATAACCTCAACCTTCTCTATGTTTTGTGTTGATAATGTTCTTATTTTTCCCACTATCTTTGCAAAGACCTACTAAGAGTTCCATTAGAGACTAAATTGGTCATTCATACAGGTCTTTTCTGCTACATATCTAACAGCTATCACACTGACAAAAGATGCTCTTTGAGGAGCTTTGATTCTGTGAGACACTGCATACCCTTTATTTAGCATCTGTCAGGTTCAGGTGGCTGTGTATCTAACAGGAAGCCTACTTATCTACCAAACTTCTCAAATGTATTCTGTTCCGAGGTACTCTTGATTTTCATTTTCTAAGAGAAAGTATTCTATGTGAAAACACCGGTTTAAAATACAACAGGATATTTTCAGAAATCTGGCAATATGATGGAATCCTATGATTTCACTTAAAATGCTTCCACACGCACTCGAAATCATTAATGTTTATCTTCTAAAAGGCTGAAGCTCTTCATCAACTAGCAGTAAATGCATCTTTTAAAAAAAAACAAAACCAATAAAAAAACCCAGGAGAGACACATGCAGTTAAAGATTCACACAATTTAAACAGAATAACACTAACTCACAATTAACTTTTTATTGAAACTATGTTCATTTGGAACAGTTATAAAAATTAGGAGCTAGTATTAGTCTGAGCCAGATTTCCCTTTGGTTCTCTAAAGGGTAGAGGGACAACAGGTTTTTTTTCTTTATTGTTGTATGTATCTAGTGACTTTTCTATGACTGCTATACATTCTGAAAAAAAGTTATTTTTATATTGTCAAATCACTTTGCAGTTCATCTCAGTGAAGGAAAACTAAACACATAGGCCAAGCATTATAATAAAATTTTGGTAAAAACCCTAAACAGATATAAAACAATGTTTCCAATGTTTCCATTTTAACCTAGAAAAAGAAGGCATTGTATTTTGAGTATTCTGTATCAAACTTTCAGGTGCTATGATCAAAGTATTGACTTCTACACAGCCTTCCCGTCCATAATCAAACTTCTGTTCCAATATCTCTTTAAATGCGTGTTGTGTCCCTCCACCAACTTAGATAAAGTTGGTGATGTGTGCTCTATAAAAGAGGGTGCTCTACCTAAATATGTTTGCAAGCTTAGTGTCTTAGGAGTTTGAAAATTTTCTTCTATTTCCAGATCTCCTTTACTCATAGGATGTCGTATTGTAGTTGCACCTATGCACAGTGATCCACCTATATCTTCACATATTAGGATATCTGCTAGGAAATTGGTAAGGGAGGGTTATTCCAAACATATTTCTGTAGGATCCTTGATACTCTTGGCTATTTCAGACACTGAATAATGAGAGAAAAAAAGATCTGAAGCCAGAGTTGTGTTAGGTCATTATTAAACAGATTTCAAAAACCTTGCAGTTTTCACATTTCAGTGTTTAATGATCCGGAAGCTATAATATGAACATATGGATTAATTAATTTATTTACCAATTCATTTGCTAAACTTATCTTTTTAAGTTAGTCTTTATTGGGCTCACATCTCCAGTACTAAACATTTTGTCCTACATATCACTGCAATGTTCAAGTTCATATTCTTTCAGTACGGTCTGCTTATTACTATGTTTTAGTTCTGCACTTAAGAAAATGTGACTGATCTTACACTTGGGACCTCCCATTGCCATCATAACACAAGTGAGTAATAAAATTAATAATGTATTTTCCTACATGTTTAGTAGAATCATGGTTAAGAAATTATGTAAAGTTGCTAGTATTTTGCTTTCATATGGCCTTCTTACGTTTGAAAGTATAATAAAATTCTGCTTTTAACACAACTATCAAGTTTTTGAAATAAGATAACTTTTACTTATCTATTCTATAACTTTAAAATTCAAAATTGTTACTTCCCTGCAATCTTTTTATTTCTAACTGTTTGATTACTCATGCAGTATACAGAAATGTCTTCAGGAAGATTTTTAAGATTTAAAGATTTTGAAAGTTTGGAAGAGTTTGAACGTTCTGCTTCTCCCTCAAAGACTATGGGAGAAAGCCTGTCCTCAGCTCAATTTACCACAATTTTGCTTTCTTAAAACACAGAGAAATAGTGATTACTCAAAGCTGTTCTGAAATTTGGAAAGTTGACATAATTCCTAAATTTTAATTTAGGGCGAAGTTACATGATAAATACACTTCATCACATGGTTCTGCAAATTGTCATTAGGAAATCACATAAATCTAGACCAGATATCATTATGGTTATAAGCAGACATTTTTGTTTGAGTCTGTGTCAGAGACTGAAAGAGTTCATGCCTCAAACATTGATAAAAAGTTTTGCTCATTATAGCAAAACTGTATAAAGGAGCCATCAAAGCCCATCCTTCCCTAAAGAATGCCTGACTGGAACTTTAGACTGAAAGTCAGACTGCTGAGATTAGATAGAGGGAGATCCATTCTTCAATCGTCTTGGGCCCAGAGAGAAGTAAACAAGTAAACTAGTAAAGAATGTGAGCCAAACCCAGCAGCTGTGTTATCTGAGATGGCTGCTGAACTTTTTTCAAGATGACAGGAATATTATGCACCCAAAAAAAAAAATTCTTTTTGTTGTGTTTTCCAGTGCTGCAAAAATCTGGAGCATTGTAAGATTTATGTAATAATATGCTAAATTATAGTGTCAATATGCAAAAATAACTCATAATTCTTAAAAATTCTTTAATTATAGTCAATCCTTCTAGATTTCTATTTAGAAAAAAAATTGAAAAACTATTACAAATAGAATAGAAAGATGTATGATTCCACATTTTTATGTATAATTTAAAAAAAACAAGCACAGAAACAAATCAGGGGTATATGTTTGGGAAAATAAAATACAAGCAGAAACATCCTATGACAAAAACTAAGCCGTTTTGATTTAATTTTTTCATACAGAACATTCAAGCTATTGAGGATAGGTTTCAGGCATATTATTAACGACAGTCTAATGTATGCATAAACAAAAATTCACTAAGCATATGCAATCAACAATTTCCTTTTTAAAAAATGGGAAAGATACAGTGGACTGATACTTTAAAAAGTGTGTGGGTGCCTAACATTTTTTATAAAGACTTCAAAAATGTCTTGATACCTATGTCCCATTGATTTCATATAGTGATAGAGACCAATAAATCATCATCATAACTTTTGTGCCATGATGTTCTGGAAGGAGTCTTAAATGTAGAAAAACAAAAAATGCACACATGTAAGTAAGTAGAAGTAAATTTCAGAATTACAGCTTCCTTTTCTCTTTCACTTCTGTTCTCTCTAAATTATTTTTTTAAATTTCATTTTCTAATGTAGGTAATGCAGTGTGTCATTTAACACAGTTAAACACATCTTATTAGTGCAATCCAATGAAAGGAAAGGATGCAAAATTACAGTGCAGATTCCAGAAGCAGAATCCAATGCAAGGAACACAGCTACACTGAAGTAAAATTGCTTACGAATTTGGACACTAAATTAATATAATTTTAAAATGAAAAAGAAATCTGAACATAAAACAATGGAGTCAGTTAAAGCCTCCATTAACTGACTTACAGGAAGAATCGTAACTGCACGCATGGTTCTCAAAATTATTTCTGTATGAATAGCAATTTTCAAATATTTTCCAATGGTCTGCATGCTACACATAATTTTTACCAAAAAAAATTTCTGAGCTTTGTTTACAAAAAAGAGCATGTATAATTTGCATCTGTAAATATCTAAATCAGTTTATTCTGTATATGCAATCTATAGCATTTAGTAACTGTGTTTCAGCTCAGTTCAGCTTTTCCTTTTTGATTTTCCCTAAGCAGTATTAAGCAAAATCTTTCTGTCCACTTAATATATTTGCTTCTATATTGAAAGATCTAACTGTTGTAAAATAAGTAGAAAAGAAATACTAAGCAAACAATGTGGTCTGAAATGCATAAATGATGAAAGACAAAGATTTCACTCTTAACAGTGACATCTCCCAGTAGTGTGCATGAAAAAAATAGTACAAATGTGGGCAAAGATTAACTCAGCCTGTATCCTGCAGATGTATTCTGTCTTTATCCTATTGAATTATAATTCAATATTAAAAACACCACAACAAGTACCTTTTAATCTCTTAATTTTTTTTCCTTTCTTCAAAGCGCGTTGAAACTTTGAAGACATGTAGTTCCCAAATTAATTAGAAAAAAACATCACTAAAGTCTGTTTAATTTTTGTGTGTGTTTGCTTTCAGAAACTAATACTTTGTTCGGTTCCCCTGCATCATAAAAAAAAAGAAATTTGGCTGTTCCCCGTGCTATGGAATGGAAAAAGGAGGAAGAAGTGGCAGAGGGAAACAGTAATGTACCATTGCTTCGGCCTTTAGACGTGTGGCTTACTTTTAACTTTGCTCTTCCCCAGCCATCAAAGTTACATTGTTTTAATTTTAAGACATTCAGTGTTCTGAACTTCAAAAACTCAAGCCACATTATTTAGCTAGGCACAGATTCAGTGAAGTGTTTGATTGCAAACATCCAAACTAGATTACAGAACCAATAAAACTGAAATCGCCTATCTTGTATCCAATATATCAACCTTTTCTCAATTATTATTTCAGGAAGGGCTGGACAGGATAGATTTGTCAAAAATAGAACCTGTTTAGCAGATATTCATTGAAGAATATTCTTCCTCAAGCTAAAACAATGAAATTAAAACTGAAAACTGTGCATATAAAAACTATGCATATGAAACTGTGCCAGGTTAAAATCATTATTCTGGATTTCTGTACACTTTTGCTCCCATTGAAAGTGATTCAGTTTAAATTTATTCCTTGTGTTCTTTAAGGTACATTTTAAGAGTGTAAAGTTACAGTTTAAAACATTCAATGCTTTCAAAAGTAACTACATTTAAAGCATATTGTCCTTGATTTTTTTTTTCCTTGAATATCTCAAGACTATTTTACTTAGAACAGATTCCTGTATCTCTCTCTTACAGTATGTACAAATCAGTGCAAGCACTATAAGGTACTTCAAAACATGCCAAATGCTTTGGCATTTCCCCCCACCTCTGTACTTACACTGACACTTTTGACTGTATTATCCACTTTATATATTAAAAAAAAATAACGGGAATGCTCTAATTCAAATTGTTTTCCAAATGATCTAGGTGCGAGATTGCTGACACAAGATTTACATATAAGTCAGTTTTCAAAATCCAATTCAAACACTAGGATCTGTTTTAGGAAAAGTTTTGAGATGGATAAAAGTAGAAATATAGAATTGATATTAATACAAACCATATTATAAGAGAGAGCACTGAAAGCAAATCAAATTAACCTGGAAATTATTGCAAACTTGTTGTCAAGATACATCACCTTATAAGCAACAAAAAGTTTCAGAAGATACTGTATACATTGCTTAACTGGTGACCATTAACAAGCTATTAACCGAGTGGTGAGTATTGTATTTACGTCTAGACTGGCAAATGACAAAATAAAGCACAGATGATCTGTAATGCTAAAGAAACACAATACAAAATTATTTTATTCATTTAAGGAACAGAGAAACTGCCAAAGAGATTGAAAATAACTTTCCTGTGTCAACTGGCAGTCCATTCTTCATAACAGGAATCAAGAAACATCTCAGGTAAGTTTCTGTCCTGTAAATTACATGCCCAACACAATACTGCACTATCAAAGAAGAAAGGCCTGTTCTGACAGCATTTTTTATAACAAACATACTGTAACCAATAATTTTCCTCTTTAGCTATCTTTCAGACATAAACAGCAGACCGAAATGCAAAGTTCAGCTTCTTCTACAGACTTTAGCAGTCTTTGATTGCTGATGCACACATTTTGCTCATTATAAATTAAAAGCAGGAGGCAGATTTCTACCTGAAGAAGCATGTCTGTCAAATGTGTGGTTAGCATGGTGTTTTTCATAAAATTCTGCTATGGCTGACTAACATGCTGATTAATGGATTTTAAGAACGAGTTTGCAGTTTTGAAGGATAAGTACTCTTTCCTATTTAGCAATCAAAAAATTGTAAAGATTTTTTCATCCTACAAATATATGCACATTCATTTAGAGTTGGTATATTAAAATATTAATAAATGGCAACTGCTACAGAAGGTATTCTACCATTAAATTAAATACATTTCATGACCCACTCACTCAAAATGTATTATCTTTTATATATATTATTCATGTAAATATAATGGCACATAAATGACAATCTTAAAGTCCCATGCAAAACCAAAAGCCTATTTGTCTGATGAGTTAAAATAACCTTGAATTATTTACAAAAACTTACTGTTTGATAACATTATAGTATTGTGTAATTGTTCTATCAGCTAAAATTCTTAAAAATTAAGAACAAAGCCTGCTAGACTATCAATCTAAAATTATCAGCATAGTTTATCAGGACAGTTTAGTGCAAGTTACAGGACCAAAACCAGAAAACAAATCTGGATATGAATCTTTAAGATGTTCCTTGCCCTAGGACAGTAATAATGATGTACTCCATGCTTATTTTTTTTTTTTATACAGGTCTTAAGTTATGAAGATTCTACAACCTGCCCAATATATACTTATTATTGAAGCTATATTTATGGTCCAATACAAATCTCACATGTAATCTTATTACATCTTTTAGCCACCATGGACGTAAAAAAATCAGATTATTCTTTTTGAAGCAGGCTGCCTGGTTTTGGAGAGTGTTACCGGTTCCTAACGAGCCCGTCTCATAGGTAACATATCTCTAGGTGTTTAAATCTGCTCTTGTTAATTAAGTTACTGGAGTTCTAGTCTTCTTCATGTGTTTCTCTAGGCTTTGCACACATCTTACCTGTTTCCTAAAGGTCGGTTTCCAGACCTTCCAGTCCAGAGCTTATGCCAGGACTTCATCTATGAAGACTGTTACTTCTTACTATGTGTTTCTACAATTTTTTTAAATGTATATATGCTAAATTCAATATTTGATACTGTATTCATAAACATGTAGAAACTGTAAGAACATCTTTTTAATTTTTAGCTAATTGTGTAAGATTTTTTGATCTATGGCAACTTCACAGGGAATGCCACTTTATATCTCTTATTACAGTAAGCCAATAATAGCTATTATTTTAGTGAGGTCCCTTGAATAGATTTTCATCTTTCTTATGAAACTTTCACTTAGACCTCCATGCTTCCCAGCTTTACTTGTGGAATCATACAAGACAATGACAAAAGTCTTAGTTGGGTAATGATACTGGCATATACATTTTCTTTGTGAGTTCTGTTAGCCTGCTCTAGAAGGAAATGAAATTGTTTTGATATGATATGCCTAGAATAAATTCAAGTTGACCATTTCTCTTCTACTTTTTTCCTTCATACGAGCAATTACAATTTATTTTATTATCTGTCCCAGTGTTTTCTGAAAACTGAAGTTATTGTTGCATGTCTATAATTCTTCAACAGTTTCTTCTGAAAGCCTGAAAATATATTCAACATTTTTCAGTCTTCTGGAACCTGGTCTGTTCTCTGCATGTTCTCAAAGATAAGTGTTAATGAATGCATAAGTATGTCAAATATTTGAAAAAGCGTATTTTTTTTCAAGTTGTCTCTAGCTGTTCCCTACCCACTGTACCCTGAATTCTTATTCATACTTATCTCATACAGCAATCCCCACAGTGGACTTTTAGGAGGACAAATATACTGGACGATTATGCTCTCTCATCATTATTTGTTAACAGCGTTTTGATTCATTCAAGAATTAATGTTCTACTTAGTTTTTCTCCTCCTACCAATGCATGTACAGTTTAATTGCTCTTAAGTTATTATAATGTTTTTAAACTCTGTTAATCTGCTACCTAGTATTGATTTACCAAATCCTACAAATGAAGAGCTTGAAAACTTTGAGTAACTGTAACAACATAAAATATTTAAACCATTTTGATAAGAAATCACTGTTTATCAAGAGAACATTTCAAGACTGAGGAGAAAATAGGAGGTTAAGGGGTTTTCCTCGATTTTAATGATCTCTCTGTGCTTCCGGCATTTCAAATAAGCCTGGTGAGGATCCACAGCAGAATGAAACTGAAAGAACTTGGAAACAAGTACTTTCAAGAACCTACTGCTCACAGATGGACAATAATTTCCTCTTGCCCACTGTTCCTAAACTGGGAATCACCTTACTACTGGGAACACCTCAGTACCTTTTGCTATTTTGAACTAGGAACAAAGTTTTTGGGAAGACAGAATAGCTAGCTTGCATATATAATGCAATATTAATATTTACTGTGAGACCACAGATAATTTGTTAGCATAACAAATAATATTTGATTCTCTTCCATAAATGGAGAAAATTCACAATCTGAAAATATTAGCCAATACAGCAAAACACACGTAAATTGACAAAGCATTGATTTTCCTGGAAGAGCAGTAGTAGCTGAAATTTCTTGCCAGCTATACACTTTATTACAATAATAAAAACAAATAAAATTGTTCTTTTCTATTTTTTCCCTGCAAAAATAAAACCTAAATCCTAATGGAAGTTAATTTGAATAATATTTGTGAATCTTCTTTTTCTCAATATTTATGTATTTTATTAATAGTGTAAATTAGAAACTTGTTTATTTCTATCCTGAATGGAAAATGAGAAAAGTATGCACTCACAATAATGGTTTTATTAATTAGCTGTGATTTAAAAAAAAACCACAAGCAAACATCCAAACAAGTATTTCTTTTATGTCTTTTCTGGGACTACTGTTCTATATTTACTGACTATATGGAAAATGAAGGAATCAGGTTTCAGTTAAACAGAAATGTGTTAATAAACTATAGCAATTTATTTTTCTAGCATTATTATACAGAAAAAGTGACTCTGCCCCCATTTAGTCCTTTTAAAAACATATTTCAAAGTATGTATTTCGTTATGTCCTAGGATATTAACATCCTACCATAATACCATTGCAAATCAAATTCTTTAAATATCCTAGGTAGAAGTTAGAATGCATCCTGTTCTGTGAATTTGTACTTTTTTTTTTGGTCATGCACCAAGTCCTCTTTATTAAATTATCACACACTGATTATTTCAATACAGAAAAGTAAATCACTTGATGCTTTCTAAGAATTTTAATAATAATGGGTGTAAAGAGAGGGACAAGACAGATGACCACATAAAAACCTGAGGCTTCTGCAATGTATCTTCAATATGGTGGACAAAGGTAATAAAACCATATGCAAATGCAAATTAATCATAATATATGTAGGCTTCAAACTGGAATTCAAAGGTACAGGTTGAATGACAGTTTTTAGCACTAGCTCAATATAAATGAAAAAATTTTTCAGTTGAAAGTATAGCAGTTTAACAGTATATAAAGCGTGGTAGTAGCTCAACATTTACAGAAGGAAATAGTAATATGAAAGGAAAAATCCTCAACACGATTTTTTATTTATATGTTAATTGATGTGTCAAGCATTTCTTATCAAGGGAGAGGCAAGGATTAGCTAGTGTTTGTAAAGTCAAAACTGCTTAGAATCAATTCGCTTATCATTCAAAAGTGTCAGGTATCACTATCCTTGTTAATTTGTTTACATTCAGTTTTTTCTTCCTAAATAACGAATATTTTTAGTATTTTGATATAATAGGGGAAAAATTTCTATCAGTTTGCATTCTTATTGCTACATTACTGAACTAGGCATTAAAGTATGCATGTAAGTTTTTAAAAGGACTGTATCTTCCCTGGACCATTAAAATTTATTTGGAAATATTAGAGTATATTATTTTGTGACACTTCAGTATATCGTTATAAAAAATAATATTTCAGTTGGAAAATTATTTAAAAATCTCATTAATATGATAAATTTTAGACATGGTCATATCTTTTAATTAAATCACATTGACAAAGTTGATCTGAACTTAGTTAACTATGAGGTACAACTGAAGAAGTTCCCTTGATCATGCAGAAGATCAAAGAAAGAATGAAATTGCACTGGCTGGTAAATCACTTAAAAGCTGTTTTGATTGAAGAATAGTAGCTAATAATCAATTTAATTGCATTACAGTCAGCACCCCACTGATAATAAAGCTGGGTTATATAGTTAGCGTGTCCTCTATAAGTTGTATTTACGTTGGATTGATTTCATGCATTTCTGGACACAGATTTGCACTACAGAGACTTGTGGATAAAGCTAATCTTGATTTTAAACTTATGCTTTAAAAAAGCTCTCATTTAAAAATAAAATGAAGAAGAAAGAGGAAAAACAAATAAAAACCAAAAGACTTCCAAGTTATAAACAGAGGTGTATTATCCAGAAGCAAAACCCCACTATCTTTATCCTGATTTTCCCTACTGTTAACTTAATTCCCAAAGTATAATTGTCAATCATTTTCTTTGAAGAAAAAAGCCCAAGGTATGTACGCAAGACTGAAAATCATTTAACAAGTAAAATTTTTGCTTAGACATTGACTATTAATATTTTCCATACTGAATTGTTCAAATGTAAGCTCTGTATTCTTCTGTTTTATTCAGATTTCATTTCAAAAGTATTTTAAGATTTCTCTGAGGTTAAGCTTGTTTTTTTTCTTTTTTTTTTTTTAGAACTGGCAACACACTTGGGGAAAAAAAAGTTTTGGTTTGCAGCAAAATGGTGTATGTAATCCCTTTTCATCCTCTAATATCTTATCTTGAACCAGGTGAAAAGGCAAATACCTTTCCACCTGGTAGGCCAAAGGACACCAAGTTTATGTATAGGATTCCACTCTGTAAAGAGGTGAGGTATTTTTAGAGTCTCTCTTTTGTTTTCCAGGTTGAATGTGACTACATCTCAGTGTGACAGCCTGGCTCTGTGTTCGTGGAAATAAATGACTTGTGATAGGAACAGAGACCTCACAACCATTTGAAAAATATATGCACCAGTCACTTCTCTCAAACCAATTCTTGATAACCTTCTAGAAATAGAACAGACACAGTTGCAGCTGCTTCATTGAGTCATGTCATAAGAGAATTTCTCCACCTATCCCCATAAGGGCAAGTCAAGATGACCTTCTCTTTAAGGATACATGTGAAAACACTGATGACTGACATATTGTACGTGTTTTACTTCTATCTTTAGAATTCAAGGTTCCTGATTTAGGTGGCTGACCTATGGAGATATTCATATCTTCCATGACTTGTTTTCCAGGTGGAGCTAGACGGAAAGCAAATAATACAGACCAACCTTGGAGAATATTTGCTTCAGATTCAGTTCGAATATCATGCTGGGTACCTCAGCTGATAAATGCTATTCAGTCTGACTGAAGTCATCATGTTTCCTGTATTTATTTCCAAGACTTCTGAGTATTTATCATCTGGCTGCACCAGAGCAATCACAGAAGTGTCCTTATCTGTCTGACAGTATGCTGGGGTACCCTAGCCTCATTGCAAAGAATCTCTTCCAGGTTTGAAAATCAAGTCATTTTTTCTACTCACTTCTTTGGGATCTACCATGTGCCTGTCTGTATTTTCTGACTGACTGTGAATCATGCAGAATAAGTTTAAAGAATAATAATTAATATGCATTAACAATATGCAGGCCTTCTGCAAATCAGAGGTACAAGGAAGTCTTGTACATGAATATTAATCTTATTGCTTTGCATGACATCCAAGAAAATCTTCCTACACAATGCATAAAATAAGTGTTTTTGTATAGAAGTGAAGGTAGTGGACTGTGTTTTCATGTCTTTTAGAGAGTTTTTTTAACACTGTAAAGGGTATCTAAAATTGAATATAACATCATCAAAAATTACTAGGAATTTCAGCAAGCGTGAATGATCTTAAGAGAATCTTTTTTCAGTATCTAGCAGATTATGAGTAAATCTTTCTTGAAAGTTCGCTTACTCCTGAGCTCAAGAGCATAAGCTTTGACTGTTGATGAAAGAGAGAAATTAGAATGAGAGAAAAGTTTAATTCCTATTTCGAATGAATTATTATTTACCTTTCAGATTCTGTTAAATGTTGAAAATTGAATGGCATGTAATAAATTGTACATTTCTTAACTTAGGCCACTTCTTTTAATTTCATAAGAGTTAATTTATTATCAAAGAGTGAATTAATAATCAGTCATATTGCTATCAATTTTATGCAGTCTTTCAACATCAGACTTCCTATTTACTTCACTTTGTTTTATAAGATAATGTCAATCCTCCTAAAATATCTACTAGAGTGGAAATTTCCATCTTAGGAAACTACTGTGTCTTTAATAACCACTATAAAAATTGTAATGCATAATGTTGATTGGCATGAAGATAATTTACTTTTCTTTTTTTTTTTTAACTGGTTTATTTCCTAGAATCTACTTGGCTTTTTCCTCTCCTGATTCTGTATTGACCACTAAAATATAACTGATCTTCTGCCTCCAAATTCCTGCTGTTTCATGAGCTCTGTTACGATTCACCATAATCTATTTCCCACTGATGTTGAAAAACTTAATAAGGTCACAGCAGGGAAGATTTAGCTTCATTAAAACATTATTATTATAAAAAATAAAATGATCTAAAGTAAATTGGTTCTGTCCTTGTGGTACAGTTTGCATATATCCACATTAATCTGAGCATATAAAGTAGCAATAAATTTGCTAGCCCTATTACATTACAAATTATTCTCCTTATCTTTCATTTCACCGTGGGAACCTCTAGTGGCAGATGAACTTTCCAGGTGATATCTAGCCTTGTTGGATATAAAGATATGAAATCTCTCTGGAAGAACCAGAAAACCCATTCAATAGAAATGTTTATTTCTCTCTCTCAATTGTTTTGATTTTGCCTGTGCCCAACTAATGTACATGACAGAATTATTTAAAAGAAATCAGGAAACAAGGAAATTAATTTAAATTTTGACCCTCTCAGACTTTCATTTACCATCGAAACCCATAAGAAAATGACTGGGCATAAGATTTAAGATAGACAGTCAGTGGTTGTTCTATTAATCTAGTTTAACTGATACTAAAATCTGACAGAACAAATTACAAGTTGCGGGCAGAAAGGCTTATCAATTCATTACTACTTTCAAGGTTCTCCCTTCTCTTTCTCTTTGCCTTCAGCTGCTGGCAAAGGATAGGCTTTTGCAGTTCAATTTTTCAGTTTATTTTTGACTGCTTTTAATTAAATTTGATGGCCTGCTTCTGCACCAGGGAAGTTATTGGAATCGCACAGCATTTTGCTGTTATAATGATGGCTCCCTTGATGTCTGTTCATTATTAACTGCTTTTCAAAATGCTTCTCTCAACTCTCATTTTATAAATATTTAAATAACTGTGAATTTCTATAACATAAATATCTGGGCTTTAGCGATAGGAATTCTATTGCCTATTTAATATGTTTTACAGAGTAATATGATTTTTAAATAAAGTTATACTTTATAATGTTAATTGGGAAAATGTTGTCCGTAAATCATCTTACTTGTAAGTGTCAGCAGAAATCGTAGTCATATTTCAAAGCATCAGTAATCAATGGATTAGCCAGTAGTTTGTGAACTATTGCTTATGTGACTATAATTTTCACACATCTTAATTATTTAGAGCAACAGAAAAATAAGTAAATAATATAAAACAAAACAGAGCACTTATAATGTTTGCACTACAAGTGATTCTACTAGGATTAACTTCAATGTCTTCTGAAACAGATTTCTATTTTTAGTACAAATTTACCAGGAGTAAAGTGTAGAGCGAAAAAAAGGGAAGGTTTTTTCATTACCATTACTTTGAGTAATGTGAAACAAGAGACTATTTACAGTTAAAGCCCTTAAAACCCTGCAACAGGCAGGACTTAGTTTTTAAAACACATTACCCCTTTTTACTGTTTAATGAGTCAGTTACTTGCCCCATCTTCCATGGGCAGGGAGCCTTAAAGAAATATAATACTCTTCCAAATATTAAAGAAAATACTTTGCACATCCTTTCTGACCTGACAAGTTCTTTGTTCTGCAACAAGTCACATTGTCTTCAGTGAAAACTCTCTCACAGGAGGGATGCATTCGCTATGAGTAATATGGGCAAAATGTGGCACAGCACTACTCAGTATTGAGCAAATTTTGCCAATGGAATACAAAAAGAAGAATAAAAGGTAGTTTGCCATGTAGTTCTAGGAGCTTAGAATTATTTTAGAACACTTATTTTCTAGAAAACAGAAAATTTAAGTTGTAAATGGTCTATCTCTTTGCTAAAAGGCCTGTCTTCCTATTTGCCGGTCTTCCTCATTACTTTTACATGGCAATTTTTTTTGTTGTTTTTCTGTTTTCTTTCATAGGCTCAAAATTATCCTGTCTTCAGTTTTAGGGATTACCTGCTGCTGCTAGTTCCTCACCTATTTTTTTTTTTACTCTTTTAAAAGAACATTTGGGGTTTTTTCTTACCTTTATTTAAATAAAAAAATAATAATACATAAAAGGTAGAAAGTCTTATTAGTTAGAACTATGCTTTATGTAATCAAAGTAATATGTGTATGCTGGCCTTCTACAATCATTCTGATAGAGCCTTTCTGTATAAACACACCTAAAAATAATTAAAAATACTACAAAAAAGTTACATTCAAAGTGCACTTAATTCCTCTACAGACGTTCAGAAATGAAATGGCTAAAGTTTGTTTAAGATTAATTTCATTTTTTGTTTAATGTAACTCTACACTGGATGCACTCACATGACAACTGAAACTAAAAGGCACAGAAATTCTCCTGCATGACAGATGGTAAAGGTACTAATATAGTTCCATACTGCAAGTGCAGCGAGGAAGCTACTTTTCCTTGAAGGTAACACAGCCAGGTATATCCATATTTGATTTAATAGTGACAGCTATGGTCAAACTGTCTAAAGACCTTTGTCCAGTTTAATAATCTATACATACCTCCAATATCCTTTACATTCTACATATTCAAAACTTTGGAATAAGTTTCAAATGTGTCAGTTGTCCTCTGTTTTTCACCTTTTCCTAAATCTTGATATTTCCTGACATATTAGGGGAAAAAGCTGTGACACCCTTAATTAACTCATGTTTTAGAGTTTCCTATTTTCAATAATGTTAATATAGCCCCTTCAATTTGTCAGCAGGTGGTACCCCATCTGTCATACACAAATCCTCCAGAAATGTCATACTACTGCAGGAAATCTGTCCGTCATGATCCAGCTCTTCATTAGCATGGGAAGAATGGCCAGTGTTCTGTCCCCACTGATTCTCCTGCCTTCTATAAGGACTACCTTAAACACTTCAAAGAAAATACAAATAAACTGAGGAAATTCCTGCACATTAGTTGCATCTCTTCTATGTTCAGCCATATTTAATGGAAGCATAATTTTTTCCAGATATTCCCTACTGGAAAAGGAAACTACATTTAAACTAACAATTACATAAAATCAGAATATCGTCTTAATTATTTTATCAATTATTTTGTGTGAATAGTTGTTATCTTTCCAGCTAGCAGTGTACAGCCTTTCTGGTCAGACAGGAGACAGACATAGACTACCTGTACTTTTTTACAGTTGTAAAAGCACATAGAGTCTAAACTGAATTCACATGCATGGTGGTTCCAGGCCATGTGTCCTTCACAGGCCTGAGGAGAAGAGGAGAATAGCTGGAGTGAAGAGAGAAAGAAACTGTCATTTCAGTCTGAAGAGTTGGTTACAGACAGTGAAGTGAAAATGTGTGAATGGAGATGTAATCTATGAATCTATTATGTAATCACCACTCCTCAGTCTTCTCTTTGCTGAATGTGAGCACCCACAATTCCCATTTTAAGTTAATACCTGTGTATCTATCTAAGAACTGTACTGTGGTCCACTGCAAACTAAAAGTTCTGTTTGCATGAGATCTTTCAGTGACGATACAATAAGTCAGCACGGAAGTGATTTGTCCTGCAAGGACTGAGTTTCATGGGTAAACCTGAAACCCACCAGGTCTGAAACACAGATTTCAGAAGGGACTTCCTAAGACAAATGAAAAAACCCAGGTGCATCAGCTGCCCTCTTGGAACATTGCTGAGCTTTTCACAACCTCACTAAATGTGTTGAGGTGGAGGGATCAGGTGTTATATTTACTGCTAATATGCTTTGAAGCTGTAAAGGTTTAAACATGATTTTTGCTGTAGTAAGCAGTGATGTGTTTGTGTGCATGTAGGCTGCTTGCCAATCTGACTGACACTATTTGAATGCTAATGATTTACAGAGAACAGTAAGTCAGATTTAAACTGCTTTTTAAAAAGGACACACAGTATCAAACTACAATGGTTTGTGAGATTTGGACTGACCACAGATAAAATCTTTGGGGGGGTTGTTTTTGTAAAATACCTTGCTTGCATGTTTGATTTGCAATGTAGACAATTAATTCATAATTTCTTTCATATGAGTTAATGCAAACATTCCTGAGTGAAGGAACCAAACTTTTCTTTAGAAATAATTCAGTCAGAAGCTATACTGCTGTGGATAATATATTTGTCCATACATGAAAATAAAAATCAATACCAGAAAGGAAAGAAATAAGAAACTTAATAGCTTTAAGAGGATGTCACTTTTAGATTTTGTTACCTTTTTATTTTAGAGTTTGAGTCAAAAGGACATGTAGAAAAATGAGATATAGGGTCAAGAATGTTTCCTCTTATTTTCTGTTCCATAAAATACAAACCATTTTGCTACAAGTATTATGTATTTTAATCCAACATATTTAGGTGAAAACAACACAATTTTTGTGACTTCTACATTCAGACAAAATAAATTAGCAAATCTTTATGGTTAAACATTTACTTCTGAATTTGAGTAAAGCACATTACAGAAAAGTTACAGAAGAGAATGTACAAAATATAAAACCTAACCAAAACCAGAGATCTTCAGAGATAAGGGAAGGAGTCACTGCCTTTCATAGTAAATGTGGATATGTTGGTAAAGTAAAACTTTAAAAAATACTTTAAATGAGTGAATTTTGCTATTTGTATCAGTTCTGACATTTTTAAGTCTCACGTGTAAGCAATTAATGTCAGAGATAATGCTTATTTAATGAATAGCTAACATTTTATGATAGAATTTTTTACGAAGTCCTGTTCTACATTATCCACAAATCAGAAAGAAAACACTGGCAGCATAGAGAAGAAAATTTCTTTCTCAAAATAATGATGTATCAGTCTTTGGTACTAGGACAAGTACTTACAGACTGAACAGTACTCACTGTAGTAAATGAAAACTTCAGTACTGCCAGTAGCAGACCACAGGTATTATGCTCATTTTGCAAACTTTCATAAATAAAGTTCATCAGTCTCACTTTATCTGAAACAGCCTTGAGCTGCCTGAAGTTGTGCTTGAACTTGTTCAGATTTAATCTTTTCTCCTGACCTTCCTATCTCTGATTTATTTTAGTCAGAGATTTTGGTTTGTTGAGGTTTTTTGATGGTTTTTGGTTGTTTGCTTGCTTTGGCATTTTTTTCTTTTTGTATGTATATGCGGGAGGGTTTTTTTTTGTTTGTGCTGGTTTTTTTAGTATATAACCATAATTTTAAACACAGTTTCATAACAACTATGTAAAGTCTGTGCGTAACATCTATAGGGTTTTCATAATGATTTGATCAAGAGGGCTTCCTGGCATGAAAGCAGAGGCTTTGGAAATAGGGTGCATACTGGAGTGTGGAGAAGCAAATGGAGTAAATAACAAGAAATGATAGATTCCACAACGTTGGACAATTAAAATTCAGATGGACAGGGTGCTATTCAATCTTGTCTAGACCATGCTTTTGACAAGAGAGTTTGGACCAGATGGTCTTTGAGGTCTCCTTCTAATCTGGTGTTTTATAATTCTATGATGATTATGGAGACTTATCCTCTAATAATATATCTTTTATTTCTTCTTTAGAACAGAATAGAACAGAATAGAATACTTCAGTTGGAAGGGGTGTGCAAACAACTACTCCAGCTTCTCAGCCACATCAAGATTGGTCCAAAGTTGAAGCATGTTACTAAGAGAATTGTCCAAACGCCTTTTAATCACTGACAGGCTTGGAACATCAACCCCCACTCTAGGAAAACTGTTCAGGCTTTGACCACCCTCTAGGTAAAAACTTGCTTCCTAATGTCCAGTCTGAAATTCCCCTGGCACAGATTTGTACCATCCCCACTTGTCTTATCACTGGATCCCAGAGAAAAGAGTCAGCATCTCCATCTCCACTTCTCCTCAAGAATCTGCAGAGAGCAATGAGGTCACCTCTCAGCCTCTTTTCCTCCAAACTGGACAAGCCCAAAGTCCTTATCCATTCTTCACAGGACATGTTTTCCAGCTTTTTAATGAGCTTTGTTTGCCTCCATTGAATACATTCAAAGATCTTAAAAGCCTTTTAAATTGTGGGACCCAGAACTGCTCCAACCTATTTAGATCCCTTTGCAAGGGATCTTGTGGCTCAAGAGGCTCTCAGTTTGGTGTCAGCAGCAAACTTGCTTTCTTTCCTCTGCATAATAATAAGGTCTGGACCAGCAATAGTATTTTATTTAGACTGTCAATATTTCAGTTATGCTAACAATAACTTATTTTTTACATATAAAAATTTTACCTTTGCAATCTTAATAAGACTTTGTCACCTTAGCATACAGGCAAAAAGACTACATAGTCACATGTAGGAGCCATATGATATTGGGGTATCCTCCATAAAGATAAAAACTTCTAAGGAGTTTTTATAGAGAATGTGTACACAGATATTTCCAGAGGCAAATCACCTTGCAAAACGTGTCAGTCTTTTCTAGAAATTGAAGCAACAGCAAACTACAGCCTTGTCAATCATCATTCTGTGTTCTAGTGACAGAAGCAATAGTTTATCTTGAGTAAAATCTGTATACTTTTAAAAAAATAATGGACATAACAAGATATTTTATTCAAGCTTCACCTAGGATATGACTGCACAGTTTTAGCTCCAACTTTAATGTTCAACTGAAGGCAAATAACTTTGCACGAAAACTGTCAGCTTGAATGTCTGCACAAAACTCTTCTGAGATCAACTTAGCATGAACAGATAGTGTCTGCCCAAATTCATATCACACATACACATGCACACCCCATCCCAGAACTCAGTCAGGTATATTACCTGACTTAAAATATATATTAAAAATTCATATGATAAGATGTATGTAATACATATGTATGGCAGCTTTCTCATGAGACCAGTTTGTACAATATGACAAAAAACCACAGGTATTCCCATTTCTTTAAATTGTTTCCAAAAATTTTTACCCTTTTTAAATACAAATATTTGTATGTGAAAGTGAAAATGGACCACTTGTTTTCTGTATTGCTGACTGCCCTGCACAAAGGACAGCTTCATTTTCAAGACCCTAACATAGGATCTGGAAAAGTATCTCCCTGGACTACCATATATTTAAGAAGAAAAGAAGAAATTAAGAAGAAATTTATTGCTTTTTCCTCACCTGAATTTCACATTTGCATAAAAAGAAGAGTGGTTTCACTCGACAGGAATTATGAAAATAGAAGATGTCAGGATTCTACATACAATGATACTCATATTCACATGCCATCTCTGTTTGGTCTGCTCTTGGATTGCTTCATTTATTGAGTCATTTGTATGTGTGTTGCACATACAGTACAATAACCATCAGCAAATTCTGCACTTATAAATATGCAAAAGTACTTAAAATTCTATCTTTGTAGATGTTCTGGTTTCAAAGACTTTTAAGAATATGTTATTTACATAAACACTCCACTATTTAGAAGATACTTTTAAACTTATGTAAAATGCTGTCAACCCTTAATTTTAATATATTAACAGCCCTTAGTTTAAGAACTGCAGACAGAATTTTCATCATGCTTAAAGGGAATCAGTTTCCTCTTTTATTTATATATCACTTTTTAACTCATTATGGATGAACAAACAGTAAACAGAACTTCTTACGCTGCAGAGGATACCATGTAAACAACTCCAAAACTGGTAACAAGAACTGTTGCCCATGCTTGCTACCTGCCTATTCAAAGCACTAAAAAATAGGGAGACAGAAGCTAAGCTTTTTTCTTGCCTTTATTTATAACTTGAATCAATCCAGAGAAATGTCTTCAGTACATGCATAGTTTCTCTTTTCTTGTGTCTAAAGGAATTGTCAATTCAATATGTCTCAAAATTCTGTTATCTTCACACATATAAATGGAACAATTATAAGAGATTACAAGATTAAGAGACAAATCACAATGAATTAGACCTTGTCAAATTTTGTCATCACACAGGACTTCAGAAAAGCTGCTAAAATGTTAACCTTGACCTTCAGCATGTATTAAAATCAGGGACTATCAGTTGATAATCAGATAAGTGCTCTCTGTGGAAAGAATAGAAGACCTCGTCCAGTGAGGGTACTAAAAGCTTGTGAAAATCTGATCCTGATGTTATCCAGATTAATAGATGCAAAGTGTTAACCTTTCTTAGAGATGAGGTCTGAAACCCTGGAACAAGGGTCAAGACAAACAGGTTCCATTTCTGGCCTAATAGCATACTCCTAATGTCAAATGCTCACTTTGCTGTGACCTTGTTCCCAAATGTAGAATGAGTACAACAGTGTTTCTTTCCCTTGCCTTTTATTCTATCACTGGGACAAAGATGGCCTAGAAAGAGACCGAGACAAAAGTATTTTGGTGTCGGGGTACTTTAAATTGCTCTAACATGAACAGCAATAGTCTTAAGCTCTATATCCTTCATTTTTCTAGGTTTTATTTTTTTTCACTCATATTGTAAGTGTTAAGCTAAATTAATTAACATACACAGATTTTATTTTTAATCAAAAGATCTTTTGCTTTAGCTCTTGTACTTTGCTCACTGGAAATACTTGTGAAATATGTAACTTAACACACTCATTGTTCATCTGACTTTTTTTGTGTTCCGGAGGATATAAAAGTCTTAAACAATTTAGTCATTGCACTCTCTTAATTCTGCATTTTTTTCACCACATGCCAGTTAATATTTGGGAATGATTTGAATGGTACATACTGAATACATACCAAAGTAAAATGAGTCTGGGTTGCACTTAGCTGCAGTCTGCTACAATATGCATCATGTCCCCATTCAAGCCTAAATTTCTGATAATTTCACTTTTCATACTTTGCCTCAAGAAGGTTATCTTGACATCCAAAATAAAAAGAGGTCCAAATGTTACAGTAGAGAGCTATCTCAACATCTCAGAGGCTTTCTTGCACACCCAGACCACAGTGGTCAGGTCTAACTCCATTACATCGATGCCTGTCTCATACTGTGGTACCCAAAGCCTGCCAGATGTGATCTTACAGTATGAACAGCAATGCAAAATTGCTTTCCCATATCTTCTAGCTGCACCCTTGCTAATGCAGTCCAGGGTATGAAACTGCTTTTCCTGGGTCTACTGATGCCTTGGGGACAGCCTAGTGGCCCTAAAGCTCCCAGAGCTGTTACTGCAGGGCAGCTCCCCAGCTGGTCAGCATCAGCCTTTGCTCTTGCTTCCCAGATGCAGCACTTCACATCCATTTTCATGGGGTTCCTGTCAGATAATTTGTCTCTGCAAAAGCCCTAACTTCTACTATACTGATCACTTAATGAACATTTTGGATCTTCTACAAGCATGATGAGACTGAAGTCTGCGCCATTATTCAGGCTATTAATGAAGAATATTAAACGTTATTAGTCTTGGTATTTCTCCTAGACAGACAGTACAGCCTTCTGGTCTCTAGCTGGGCTATGGATCACAACAGTAAGAACAGCAGTCCAGGCCGTTTTCACACTGTAGGTTGCTTATTTAGTTCATGTGTCACCAACCTGGTAACAAAGGTACCATGAAAGCTGCATCAGAGGACTTCCTAAAGCCAGGGTAATCAAGTACAGGCATCTTTGCCTATCTACAGTCTTCTCATCAAGGATATTACATTGGATAGGTATGATTTGCACAGATCTGGATTTTCCCAAACTTGTTAAATAATGAGTCTATGATCTAGAGCCACCTCTGTTCTACAGTTCACGTAGCGGCTGTTAAAATATAAGATGCTACTTATCTGCTATGTATGTTTATTGTGATATTTCTAAATTAATAATTTCAATTTAAAATAAGAAATAAGTAAAATAAAGCTACTATAAATAGCTATGACCTTAAAGGGATGTGTATACTATTCAAATTCCCCGGCAGAGTGTTGAGGTTTGCTTTTATTCATGACTATGTTTATTAGTTCCAATAATTCCTTTTTTTTTCACACCTGAGAAATATTTTGAGTTTCTGAAACACAGGATTTTAGCATCATGTAGTAAATAGAATGGATGAAATATTCAATAAAAGTTAGTGTATTGTTGCAGAAGTACTGGTGCTAATTTCACCTTGCGTGTGATTGAAGAAATAGGTAACATCCGATATACCTCCACATTGCTTCTGCTTATTATGTGTGTATCTAAGAAGTAAACACTTTTTGCTGCTTGAGAACTGGATAAACTTTTGATTTCTTTGTCTGCCCTCAGACTATTGAAATATTGGGTAAATAACTTTTAAAAATAGTCTTACTCTTTATACCAATTATGACTGATTTGTGCCAGAAAAGAGAAGAAAGTATTTGTTTCTAAGATTTCACTCTTAACATATTAAAAAAAACCCCCAACTTTCTCCATTCACAAGCAACTGAAAAATACTAACAGAAATTAATAAGTTGGCAGCTAGAAAAATTATGTATATTTCATATACCTATATGTATGTCTACCAGCTTCCAAGATACCTAGGCAATGGTCACAAGCTAATTATATTCTAGCTTGAGATCTTTCCCTTCTCTAAGTATTCTATATATCTTATTCAAAAGTGGCTTTTGGCAAAGATATGTCTAAATTGTATGGGATCTTACTTATTAGTTGCTTGTCATTAATTAGATAATGATAAAGAACTCCCCTTCTCAAAGTCTCAGGGTTTTTTAGTATAAAGTCTTGCTAGGATTCATCTTTTTCAGTAGTTACTAACAAATATGAACACACTTTATTCAATACATTTGAATAAATGAATTTGAGCCTGCGAAGAGTCCTATTTCTTTTATTCTACGTAGCAAATACTGTATATGAGTAGTAACCTACCTTGGTTTGGCTAGCAGTGGACCAAGAAGACAAACATCCATTCAAATTTTTCAGTATTTCTAATTGATGATACAAGACAAATACTGCCACAGAAAAGTATTTAGCTTCTCTGTTAGACTATGTCTATGCAAATATCTCTAAATGTATAGACTTTGAGCAATTTTCAAACTTTCAAGTATTTTAATAATGTGAGCTAATTGTTTGTTTTGCAGTGGCACCAACATGTTTTCAGACATTCAACAATTTTACTGTAGCATATCTTTTCTTTCTCTCTGATAAATGAACATCTTTTGTTGATATTCTGCCCTCACCACCCCTTTCTTTCTTCTTCCCCTTTTCTTTTTAAGACTTTTCTTCTTTTCCCATGCTAGTATCATCCAGGTTTCTTAGCAGTTGTTCAAAGAGGAAAATAGATTTTCACTGAGAAATTATATTGTGAGTAAAAAGCAGATCCAATAAACTGAAAACAATCCTGCCTTTATCTTCTCCACAATTTCCTACTAGCTATAGAAAAGTGGAATTTTTCAATATCTATCAAGAAAGAAAACCAAGGAAAAATAAAATTCCAAGTAGAACTGAGATACTGGTGCCCATGGATATTAAAAATATAAGACTAGAAGGATGAGAGGTGTACTTTAATGTGTGTGCATAATTCCTGTATGTGTGACTGTAGCACTGCTGTCACCTTAGCTCTTACCATGTGAAAGATAACATGTGCGCCTCCCTCAGAGATAATTTTTGGACAACAAAAGCTTCTTACTCTATCCTTCACCCACAATTGTCTCCCAAGAGACATGCAGTAGGAAATAAGGTTAATTTAATTAGCACCCAAATATTGTCACTCAGGGGTTTTTTCACCAGTTTGTCTTCTACATCAACAGATTACTATTTATCTACATTTTCTTGATCATTGAATATTTCCACCATGTTCATGTTTATATTTATGTTTTATTTGTCATTACTTTCAGATAGTGCTTTTCATTGTCTAGAAAGGAAGAGGAATCAGAATGAGATGGCATCAAATTTGCAAAATAACATTACGAACAGATGAAGTTACATACTGATCTAAAGATGTGTTTAAGAATTCTACAACAAGGGAAATCAAAGTGTTCTACAGTGTCATAGAAAGTGTATTTTCAATTTGTGTTTGTTGCTAGAAATGAGCAGGCTTTGTAAATTTAGTCTGAAATGATTCTCCAAATGTGTAAGACATCACTTACTTGGAGTTGAGGCTGATCAGTTCTGCCACAGCTGGTGCCAGCATTCTGTCAGTCAAATTCTTAACTGGGTTGTAAAGGGCGAGGAAAGCAGTTGCTTTTTACTCCCACCTGGAATGAAATACTGTGTCAGTTACTATTTTTCTTCCTTATCTTCCAAGTGTAATAAGACATTTATTACATTATCTTAGCCTGTCACATTAAGGGGTCATCAAAGCACTTACACAAAGGGTGGGAGCAAAAAATGTTTCACTCTTTAAATTTCTCCTTGTGTGATACAACATACATATAAATAAATAAATAATAATTTATTTAGTGTGTATTTATTCATATATATGTTTATTCACATAATGTCTGCATTTCTAAATGTTGATGCTGAATAAATTAAAGTTGGAAAACCTAGCAGTAGCAAATAGAAGTGTTTCAGAGCAAAGTAATTTAATGTAGGTATCTAAATAATAAAATTTCATTTTTATTTTGGTCTTGAAGTACCATTTATTTTTTTCCAAATTGTTTCACCTTATTATGGACCATACTCTTCATATTTATGATAAAATTACTTACAAAGCAAAAGGTTAATGAAAAAGTCTCTCAATTTTAAATTGCACTCTACCAGCTTTGAAAGGAAATGAAGATAAGACATCCTAACTGACTAAAAGAGCAACAAATATAATATAACAAATATAATAATATAATATAATATAATATAATATAATATAATATAATATAATATAATATAATATAAATATCAATCTAGATGACGATGGGAAAAAGAAGGTTCTAAAAATCCTAGTCCAATCAGTCTAACCAAAGTCCCTGGGGAAAAAAAAAAAAGCCAGTAGTATCGGTCTTCATGAAAGCTGTTTGCAGGCAGAAGAAGGACAAGCAGTGGCAGCATGGCAAAAGGCAGGTATCTGAAGTGACAGAGATATGCATGAAGATATGTGAAAAAACACAGTGGGAAAAACTGTCACTCATTACATCTAGAACATGTAAATATTCAGTAATTTTGTTATGTCTTGTGACCGTATGATATATATCTGTCCTTCCAACCAAAAGAAAACCAAACATATTACAGGTCTCAGCTGTGTTACAACCCAGTGAATGGGTTTCTACAGCAGGCGTAATTTTTCAGAAACTCACTGACTTAAAACAACTTAATAGTGAGCTTGCCTTAATAGTGAGGTAGCAATATGGACAGAACAGCAATGTTCAGAAAATCAGAGGTGGCTTATAATATTTCAGATCTTTGTCCGTCAATATTCCTTGCTGTACAGGATATACAGCTTGTGAAGAAATGATGGGTTATAAAAACACCCTGCAAGATGATGGATTAATAGTATACAGTTGGTTATTCAAAGTGTATATAAATATTGGTTGGAGAGGCACTGCACACCTGACAAATTTATGGTCTTTCATTTACAGTGTAAACAGCTAGGAGAATTAGACTATGTCGCATACTGACATTATTTTATGAATTTATGTTACTTTATTGAAGGCAAATTGCACATCTTTATTTCATCAGAAAAATAACTATGTTTTAAACTTTAAAAAACTTCAGTAACACTTTTCCTTTCCTCTTGAATTGTTCAAATAATTCATTAGTTCAAAACAATTGAAATGATGCTATAAAATTAATATGCAGTCTCCTAACAGCTGAAATCTCCTTTTACTATGTTCTAATTCTAATATAAAGAAAGAAATTCCTAATCTTAGACATATATATATGATTCCGAAAAATAAAAAGTCTACATTATTCCAGAAACACTCAGTAGCTGCAGGATTACACAATTAGTAAACTCATTCTCTCAGAAGCCCTTTTGTTGTTTCTGGAGGAGTTGCTCCTCCAGTACAAGCTTTAGTGGAAGTTGTTTATTGGTAAGTCCTCTGTTCAGACAAATTTAACTTAAAATGCTTACAAATAACTGCCTAGTACAGGACTGAACTAGGGGGTTTTTTTCCAACTCTTGTAATATTTTTGAATTTTGAAATATTTATTCACAGGTGGAATTCCAAATGTATTTGAAGATTTTGTCAGAAACCCAACAATCTTTCCAAAAGAAAAGTACAGGCAAATATAACTATGTCTTCTTGATACTTTTAGACTGCAAGGATAAATAAGTAGAATGTGAGAAGGAGAATTAATTCTCTCCAAAGTGCTTCAATGATAAATCCTCTTTGCTGTATATGTCATCACAAGTTGCATCCTGCAACCAATTAATAATTTCTTAACAGAAATTATTCTAATGATGAATTTCCAAACAGCTGTAGTCTGGAATCCTCCAAGGCAGACGAGCGCAGGAGACCTATGTTAATTAACTAATCACTGATTCATCAGCAGAGGCTAAGAGGTAAAAATCTCTTCTCTCTTGTTACTCCTAACTTGAAATTGAAAAACAAACTTGTGTAGCTGCATCATGAGACTTTTCTCCCACACTTGAGCTGCTGTAGGGAAACAAACTGAGTACACATTTTCAATTACAGTGAAGCAAACGCCACTTTCTCTCAGAATATCTTTTCCTTGTTAAATTTTAAATTAAAATTGATTTCTTTCAATGTACTTCATCTTTTCCTATGTCTTTTTCTGGCTTCTGTTCTCTTCTTTCTCAGAAGTCAGTTTCCCCTTCCCTTAGTTCCAGCTGTACACATTTCAGTCTCAACAAACCTATGAGCATTTTCAACATCTTCTTGCCAATCAGCCCAGCAGTTGGTTTTTCTCTTTTCTAATAGGGATGCAGGTGGTGCAAAGTTATTTTTGGCTGTATTTTGCACTTGTTATCAGTTGGGAACAGAAGGAAACATCACTTTGGCTCCTGAATGAAAGCAACAGATAAGCATGACGCTTTGGGCTGTCTGCTACTTCTGTTAGCCACTAACGGAGCACTGTGCATTATGGTCTCTCTCTTCTATTATATATGCTGAAATTCCCTGCTAGCAGGCCTAAAACATTTACATTTTCTCAGAAAATGGACTGAGAAAGCCAGATGCCCATATATAGTTGACAGTGTTAGAAAAAGGATAAGCTTTGGCATTGACATTTACATATATGCTTCTGGCCACTATTAATTCCAATGTGTTCAATTCAGACCTATGACACTGCTCCACAAAGACACAAGCTAGACATTAAAGGAAAGCTTATGAGGAGAAGTTATATCTCTTATTAGATCAGTTGATAGGAAAAAATTACAAGATTCTGGCACAAAAGCTCTTGTTCCAAAGAATATAGCACAGAAGATTTCAGGTATGCTAGATGCCACATGGGACATTGATTTTATACCTTGTTAGAAAATTCCTTTTTAAAGTCAAGACATTGTATGAAGTCCTGCCTCAGACATCACAGAAAAAACACAGCAGTGAACATTCCCAATGTTTATGTGATACTCATGATTTCTGAAAAATGGAAAATGGTGCATAAGTTATCCTTAGTAGTGTAAGTTAGATTGAAAGGCAAATTATTCATAAAAATGATGTGATTTTTTTTAGCTTCCATAAATAACACATAATATTCCATAAATAACATATTAAATTCCATAAATTTATTCCATAAATAACACGTAATATAAATAACACAAATATTTCTTTGGACAAAAAGGGTGGCTTCATGAGATGTTGATAATTTCCCTTTAAAAAAATTAAATCCTTTTTCTATGTCCCTTCATTCACACATGTGGGATATGACCCTACAATATACAGTCTGCCCATTTTAACAACTCATGCACATTTACAGTTACATAAGCCTATCTGACTCTGAAATTTCATTTATCCCGCATCTTTTACTTGCATTTGTGATTTGCAGGTATGTTTATGTGGCTACAGTTAATGTTTCTATTATCTTTTATTATACATATGGAAATATTATCAAATTAATAGAACAAATAACATCAAATTAATGAATCAAATTTGTGAACACATCTTACAAAAAAATTTCCATCCCTGAGAGTGATATCCTTTAAGAGCAATTTTTGCTTTCCCAGTGATGGAATATTTATGCATTTGAGAGCTTAATTTGTCTCTTTGGTTAAAGATGTCAAAACATTTTTCATTGAATGATTTCCTGCAGATATAAACATACAATTGAGAAACAAACTAAAACAAGCAAAAAAGAGAGAACAAAAATAAAAGCATTTTCTCAAATGAAACCTTTTTAGTTCTTCAAGGTTTGTGTAGATTAAGTTTATAAGTTTTTATCAATAATGTGACTACACAAAAAACATGGCACAGAAAAAATAAAGAAGTTAGAACAATACTAAAATACACTTAATTTCTCTCAGTACCTGAGCACCGTGGCTCTAAGTGTACAACATAACTTTTTAACTGACAACACAAACACACACACAAAAAAGAATAGAAACATAAGCTTATTATCTTTACATGTCACATGAATTTCAGAATTTTTGTTCATAGCATCAGTTTATGATACTTGCATTACAGAACACTGCAGTCCATGACAGAATTTTCTATTTCCTCTTTATGTTATTAATCTCTGTACCTTTATAAAAACTATACTTATCAGCAAAAATTCGTATATCTGTATACCTCTATTCTCCTTGTGGAAAGAATAAAAAGGAACCTGTTTTACCCTATCATGCCTTCAAGAGAGAATGAGTTTATTTGACTCCTGCTGTCCCCAAAGGTGTAAGTTCTGCGTCATACTACCTATTTTACTGGCCTCTCAAAAAATTTTTTCCAAGCTTTCTTGACCTAACAAAAAGATTTTCATCAACTGCAGTAGCTTTTAGGTAAGATTGCAACTCCTTATCCTACAAGGAATGACATGCTTGAGGTAAGAAGAAACTTCACAAAAATACAGGGTAAATCCAGAGACAGCAAATCTCTAACAAATCTTCACAGACTGCAAAGTGTTAATAAATACATTGATCCTGACTTCAGAACTTATAGTGACTGAGATTCTCACATTCTGATTTATGCCAGGAAAGTAATGGCATTCCTACGAAAACATAAAAGCAAAGGCATCTTCAAAAGCATTCTGGAATTATAAGAACTGATTTCTGAGTACTGATTCTAACATCTCTGCCTGTTCCAAAAGTGTAGTAGTTTACTAACTACTTGAAATCATAATCGACTATGGGTTTATAAAGAAGGATTTTGATTGTGTTTTTAAACATTTGGTCATGATAATGCAAGATTCCTAATTATAAACATTTCCTGCCTGTTGTGGCAAGATATTGGGGAAGAGAGCTGCAGGAGTAGTTTCTGTGAGAATAGGGATTTTCACAACATGGGACGGAGAGTGTTCCAGGAAGCTCCAAAATGGATGCACTGCAGGACATAGCTTAACACATCAACAAAGATCATGCATGTTCTCTGATAACATAACTCAGAAAGGGCAGACTATACTGTGTAGCCGCAGTGAGACAGGAATGAGAAAAAATGTGAGAGAAACAGCATACATACACTAAGATCGGAGGAGGAGGAAGGAAGATGTGCTCCAGGCACTGGAATAGAGATTCCCCTTCAGCCCATGAAGACCATGGTGAATCAGATTGTCCCTCTGCAGCCCATATTGGAGCAGATATCAATGCTATAGGCCGTAGACAACTCCACATTACAGAAAAACATGCCCTAAAGGAAGCTGCACATTGTAGAAAGTCCACACAGGAGAATGTGGAGAGGAGGCCAAATGGCATATTTCCTCGCAAGACCTACAGCCCATGGGGGACCCATGCTGGAGCAGTCTGTTCCTGAAGGACTGTATGCCATGGAAATGACCCACGCCGGAGCATGTTATAAATGCAAGGTGTTAGGTAAAGCGAACTACTTATATTTCCGTGAGTTTCATCATGTTCTTATTTAACTAGATCTATAAAGTAATTCTATTATTCAACTTCAGTGTTGCAGTGTTTGCTAAAAAGGTACTGATTTTCCACATTGTTTATTTTTATCTTAAATGCATAATCATTAATCTGGACTTTGCTGGTTTGTTTTCTTTATCTAATTTTAACCAGGTAGTTTTCTAGTGTGGTATAGTTCTGTTCCCATAAAGAGTGCAGAGACATTAATAGATGACAAGAATTTTCAATATTATTTTCTCTTCCTGTTCTGATAAGGAGGGAAAGTGAGCAAGTGGCTGGGTGGGGATGTGGTAGCAACCCAAGGTCAACCACCACAACTGTCAACCTTTTGATGTGAGTGCTGCAAGAGTTGGTAACTTCCCTTTCTGAGAGTACATAGGAGTAATGCTTGTATTTATTTCTCCCTGAGTAGGTGATGACATCAGGGGAGGCCATATGTGTTCTTCTACTCCAGGTTTTAAATATTGAAAGGATTTTATTATTCAGCACAGAAATATACCCAGATAATTCAAACAAAACTGAACTAAGTTTTGTCACTTCTTGTCAAGAAGTGATTTATTCTGACCATAAAATTTAGAAGCTGAAAAATAATTTTCACATTATGCCACTTCAAGACCTCCATCTACCCATTTTGCTATAGAGAAAATTAAAAAGTTGGCAAAAATCTTCTGAACTCCCCATCAGACTGATCAGGGAAAATTTTCTACTCTAATAAAAATCTGGTGATCAGCATGACCTTGATTATGTCAGCAGATAGAAATATTTTGTAAGTGTCTTTTTATCTGTCTTTCTTCCAGTCTATAGTTACAGCTATAGCCTCTGATTCTTCAGAGGAAGAACTGAAAAAATATATCTAACCAATTACTCATCAAGACAATGTACTCCTTCACTTTGCTGATGACTGGCTAAAGCTTTGAAGCATGAAATTTGATTTTGTTACTGGTTTAATGTATAGATGCAAGTACAAAGAACATTAAAATGTCAATGCATTAAATTTTGTTTTCCCCGGTAGTCTTGAAAGATGATGATGATGATGAGCAGGAGGAGGAGGAGGAGGTGGAAGAGGAAAATAGGAAATCAGAGATTTAAGTATATCACAGTCCAAATGAACCAAAGCAGTCCTATATTCGTTAAAACCATACACAGAGGTGATAAAATTTTCTGGAGTGAAGTATACCTTTGAAATAGTTGTGTAATCAAAGGATTGAAAGTTGCACTACTCTGACAATATTGAAATATCTCAACTAGAACATTTATTTCTAATTCTAACACTATACATGTCTAAAAGTTGGGTCTCAATAACTGGTTTTATGTCATCATTTTGTCTTCAAAGCTAAACAGCTGTCCTCTCCTTTCAATTAAAGTAGTGTGCATGTACATATATATTCATGTAGAATTCATCCCTCAATCATCTCTCTGATTAAGCTAGACAACTTAATCTTCAGATGTCTTGAATTTTAAGGGTCGCTTGATTCTATTTTCAGAATGAAAGCTCTGTCTTCCATCCCTGGCAAACAGATATATCCTTAAAATTCATGGCTGAATGAATAATCATCATTCATGTATGCGGCAGTTGGGTATTTCTTAAATAAATTGTCCTATTTTTTAATACGGAGACATGTGGAAATTAATGCATATGGCAGGAAAATGACAAAAAACTGGAAACTGCTGGCTATTAAAATAAAATACAATTTTACTTCATTTTGATACTACAGACCCTTATTATTACAATCATAATGGTGACCAAACTGCTTATAATTACTTCTCAGAGTAAGAAGGAGTGAATCCAGAAATTTCTCTACCAATCTTAAACTGTAACCCTAGAGCCAGATTCGGAGTTTACAAGCAATGAAGTCTGTGAAAGATACAATAGATAAGATAGCTGCAGAGACCACAAATACTTCTAAATGAGAGGGAAAAGGAAAGAAAAGAAAAAAGGGGAAATATAACTTCACATACAGTTTCAGCATACTGCCAACGCCCTACTTAGATTATACTTGTTTGCTAATGTGATTTTTAAGATGATACTTGTTTGCTAATGTGATTTTTAAGATCATGTTTATTAAATTTAGAAGCAAACAAATAAACAAAAAAAACCCCCAACAACAAAAAACCACCACAACATGTAAGTTACTTTCAGAGGTAAATAAGAAGATATAGTAGTGCACTTGGAGGAACTGGCTGAACAAATTGTCTTCTGATGTGCTGGTATGTAGTATCATGACAAGTGAGGCAAGGACAGCTGGAGATGAATTCTCAGACAAAACTTACTGTAAATGTTTTTCTATCACAAAGCCATAGAATCATGAATAATTTAGGCAAGAAGGGAACATGGGAGTGATTTTTCTACTCCAGTTCTGCACTTAAAGCAGAGATAATCATGATTGGATTGCATTGTTGTCAGGTTTGGAATGGAGGCAATAAAAACAAGGAACTCCAAGGAATCCAGTTCACAGAGTCTGATTACCAGAAAAGTAATGTATTTAGTAGAGTTTCCTGGCTCTTACTAGAAGCTGTTGCCCTGTAAACCCTAGCAAACACAGCTTAATAAGGGAGACAGTCTACTAAACTTCAAATTTCAATAAAATTTTTAAGGCTGATTTTTTTTCTTTTTTAAAGGTAAAAAAGATAAAAGTTATATCTTTGATTTAAAAATTGAATGATGCATTACCTCTCGAAATTTCCTATGCAATGCTGCTTGTTGTAAAGAGAATCACGTTTTCTATTTTTTTTCTGGTACCAAATACAACACATACTCTTTTTCTTCTGTCTTCACGTGTGAGAAGCAAAGGATGTATGTAGTATGTGATATATGAATATGTAGTTCTTTTGAGGCATATGTAAAATCCAAGCAGGAAGGAACTTAAAGTAAGGAATAATAACATATAGGCATATATATAAAGTTATATATATTACTATTATAAACACTATTAATTAAAGGTTTTTTAAGAAGACTGCCAGACATTGATGGAGAACAATATAATAATTGTAAGGCAAGTAAGAGAACTAAAAAGTTCATCTCAGCAAATATCACTGATGACTCCTTCTGACATCTGTTTGACTTAACAGTGATTCTGTTTAGTCCTAAAAGGCAGCCAGCTGATGCACATATTCAAATGTTCTAACAGATGATGTTATCTCAAATTTGGTTGCATAAGTTTAAGACAGATACTTCAGATAACCAACTTTTTTTATATGTTATGATCTAAATTAAGATATAGCTCATCAGACTGGCAAGTGTTCAGAAATTCAAGTGATAATGGTGATGATATAAAGCATCAGACCTTGACCTTATGAAACTCACAGAGCTGCAGCTCCAAAATGTTTGGCAATCATTTCTTGGCCTCTAGAGATTTGTTAAAGCAAGATAAAATCAGCCTGGGTCAAGGCAAATCCAGTACATCCTAAAACTCAGCACTGTTGGATTGATCTAAGACTTTTTATCAACACTGGCAAAAATAATACTCACTAAGTTTTGGGATTTGAAGAAAAAATGTTTTAGGCTTTAGAAGTTCTAAACTTAATTTATTCATTTTGGTTTATTTGGCTTCAAACAAATAATGTGTTTGGGTTTTCTAGGATTTCCTGTGGATCGTGCTTAAAGTTTCATGTAAAATTCAACTCCTGTGCTTCTGAAAATATAGGCCAAAATGATCCTAACAAGTAACCTCAGTGAATGTCAGGGAAAGAGCCCAAGTTCATTGTGCAGGGATAAAATCATTAAGAACTTTCCTGTTCTCCTGAATATATTGTTCATCATCCGCTCACTATTCATCCCAACCAATTCAATACAATCTGCTTACCATTGTCTTTAATTTATAAAGTGTGTGTCTGAAATGTACTAGTGCAATCTAGCCAAATGTATCAGGTGTGTTCTAACTTCTCTTTTGCTTGAAGAATATTGTGAAAGGATTGCTCAGTAGAAAAGAAAGACATTATCAAGAACGCCTATGATTACTGATATATTCTGATTTGATTTCAGAAATCCTTCACCATGCATCTGTAGTCCCTGGATAAAGAATGGTTATGCTATTAAAACAACTTTAAAGAGTGGCATAAATCCATTTTCAAAAATCACATAGATGGATCTCATTTTTAAGCTTCACACATCACTGATTATTTTTGTCACAGCTCCAGAAAAAATACAGAAATCCAAATAAAAGATCTGCAATTTATAAATTTAAGACCATCTTTCTTACCTGTCCTTCTGAAACAAATCCACTTTAGCAAAAGTTATGATTGCAAAGGTTCTAATTTATTCAAGAACCTTAGGCATAAAGGTGGCTTATTTCTGGTATTATTTTGTATTAGATATCCTACTTTCTCTGTTTTTGTGAATGAATCTGGGAATCTAAATTGGCTATTGGAAACACATACCAAGACTGTCAGAAGCTACAGTAGTTTATATCAGGAATCAGAACAGCTGCTCTCTGTTTCCAAGAACTAAGGAATGGTGAATGTGTGACCAATGCAGAAGCTACATAGAAACTGTGATCTGGAGTAACACCTGTTCAAATACGTTTTATGTATTCTATCATCAGGGAACTGACAACTAGAGTTGCTTTGCATGCAGTCCTTTATAATTTACCTTGAATATAAAAGTTGTGCTGGAAAGGACTAGAAAAGATAATTTCCTCCTAAACCAAAAAAGTTCTCTCACAGTACTACATGAATAGCAGATTTACTTTAGTGACACTTTCTTCCTTGTCAATGACAAAATATTGACAAAGTTTTTTAGTCATCCCATCATCATGGGTCTGTGTTTGACCTTGGCTACACTCACCAGGCCCAATCCCTACACCCACCTGCAGTCGGATATGGCAGCCTGAGCTCAGCCTGTCCTTAGCCCCACAGGACTGGGTAATGTCTTGCTCTGATGCTACCTTATGGAATCCCCACCACTCCTGGCCTCAAGAGATCCCCTATCTCACATAACACCCTGAAATATATAGTGGAAAGTTAGGTCATAGGAACACAAGCCAGATCACATTTAACACATTTAACACTTTTATTAATTATCTGGATGATAGAGAAAGTTCTCAACGCAGATCCCATCAAAGTATATACAAATCTGAAGGGAGAGTGCAAAGATGATGGAATCAGGCTCTTTTCAGAGATGAAACATAGGAGGGTCTTTCTGAACACAAAAAAACCCTATCTCCTTGTTGGGAGTAACTAACCACTGAAAAAGGTAGCACAGAAAGATTGTTGGATCTCTATCCTTGGAGATATTCAAAAGCCATTCTGAACATGTGCCTTGGAAACCTGGTCTAGGTGACCCTGCAAGAACAGGGATTGTGGACTACATGTAATCCAGAGGTTCGTTCCAATTTCAGCCTTTCATTATGCCTGCTGGCTGAATCCTCTCTATGCAGGAATAGCTTTTGATGTCATGACTTCCATTCATTGCCCTGCTTTCTTCTATCCTAAAGGAAGAGCTAGTTCTCAGACTTATGGTTCTCCTAATATGGTGGGTGTAATAAACTGTTTTCAAAATCTTCTTGGTTTTCAAAACCGTCTTTATGGCTTCAGCTGGTAATAAACAGATCAAAAGTAATTGAAGCCATTTATATAGCAAGGGAAGAACTTGCTGTGATGCAGATTGAATTGTCAGTAGACTTAGACAAATAGCCACAACCAGGTCCTACTGTTCCTTGTGCAGGAACATACAGCAGAAAGTCTTGAGATATTTTATTGGTTTGATATAGAAGATGGGAGATTATTGCAAGATATAGGAGTCCAGATAATCTGGTTTGTTGTTAGTGTGAGACTGACATTCTTAATATAGGTTTACTAAGCCAAGAAGTTATCTCAAAAAACCCAAAATTAAATATTTTAATTTTATTTTTTTAGTAATGGATGAGGGAACAAAAAGGAGATAAAACCTCTTGTCAGACATAGTAAAATTTAGTCAACAGATAAAATAGTATTAGATTTTATAGGCTTGCAGGCACTCAGCTCTTAAGATTCTGTATTAAATCTAGTTTTGTATGTAATGTAATCCTTTAGGAATATTTTCAATGCATAATCTAATTATCAATGTTATCATGGCTATGCTATTACAGATATTTGCATTTGAACATACAGAAAAAATAATGTGAGAAGTCAAATATCTCCACTAAATGGAGAAACTATAACTGAAACAGTTTAAAGAGGTGCAATATTTCTCCTCCCTTATTTTGACGGTGGCACTTTATTTAATAAAAAAGCTGAATGTTGATCAATGAATTCAGTAATTTCTCACCTATCATATTATATTCTTAGTTATCCAGGTAGGAGATAATGAAATCTTTTTACTTAATATAGAATATTGGTGTGAATTAATTTTATGTATTGGTGTATTGAATTGTATATTGTATATGAATTAATTGGTGTATTAATTTTTAATATACTTGAAGATCATCCTTATATATTGCATATTCTTTCTGCTTACACAATCAAAAACCAAAGAGTAAACACAGTGTTATGACTAAATTCAGGCACTCAACAAAGAAGCTGGGACTATGTTGTACCATATCAGATCTTAAAAAGCACATTTGCCCTAGGCTTTTCCACAATCTATAAATTCTATGTCTTACACAATGCAAAGCTCAGCCTTCTGTGTTGAACATTATCTTCTTGCACTGTTTCACTTCTGAACACATTAAATTACAAGTAATAAAGAGATCAAACCTGTTTTTTTTTTTTTTTCCCAAACCAGTTCAAATGCAATTCTGCTTGTTAAGTACAACTCAAATCTGCCTCACTACAGAAAACTAAAAAAGAAATATTCCTCAGGGTCTTAGTCTCAAAGCACTGTATACTGAACAAATACAGGATTTGCTCAAATTTTCATCATAAATCAGATTCCCATGCAGTTTCCTTCTTGCTCCTATAAAACTGTTATCAGATTCTACAACATGCCTACAGAGTTAGTTGTACCACTGAAATGAAAGCAGAGTCAGACAGGGCTTTTTAAACATAATCATATTAGTTACATTTTCAGAACCTCTCTCACATCTTTCAGAATCCTGGCATCCAAAATGGTTAATCTAAAGTAGGGCAAGGAGCCAGGGAGGGAAAAAAACTAAACCAAACCAGATCAAGACAACCCAAACCTAAACTAGCACTCTTCAACCAACAGATTCTTCTGCACTTTTATCTGTTATTTCAGCTTCATTCATCTCAGTAATGAGGCTATATATACACGTATCTTTTTAGTCCTTAATCATCTGTCACCTAACAAGGGCTTTACTTTTGCATTTCTGTCTTGACAAAATACATATATTTTTGATTTCTTTCAAATTTAATATTTTATCTGTTCACAAGGCAAGAAATTGTCTGCATATATCAGCCAGGTCATATGGGAAAACACTCAAGAGCCCCTTTATTCCAGTTATCACAAGAAAATAGTGCAAAGAACATAATCAATATCCTTTACCAGCTTATTAGTGTTTATTTTCAATACACAGTTTTTTTAAGAAAAAACATGTGCAAGTACATGTGCAATAAACTTTTTTTCCCTTGAGATTTCATAATGACACCTAGTTTCAAGCTGAAACTGTAGTTCAGTATACATGATTTCTACCAGGTTTGGTGTAAGGCCACAGGCTCTCTACTGATCTTGCAGTGCAGAGTCTCAGGACTTTGATGTACCTGCCCAAGCCTGCACTTGTTTTAATTTGTGTTAACAAGTGTCTGATGCCCAAGTGACCATTGTCAGAAAACTGTATTTCTGATCAAGAACGGATCAAGTTTACAGCAGTAACTGGTTGGTCCAAGCAGAGTGCAGTCCTGTCTGTGATCTAGTATTGCTACAAAGCACTCACAGGTATACGAGAAAACTACTTCAGATGTCTCACATGTTTAAATTTGTCTTAGTTGTTCTTTGACCAGGTTTACTAACATGGTGCTCATTTACAGTTGATTTACTTCTTTTCAGTCTCAAGTTATCTCCAGTTCAAATATATTACTGTCTCAGTCACATGCCTATACCTACTTTGTTCCAGAATACTTACATCTAAAAAGGATGAGAGAAGGAATCTTTTACAATGCAATTCATTATTTTTGGTTGATATGATTAAGTTCCATTTAATGAGAGATTCTTTCTTGAGACTTATTTGGGACTGCATTCTAAAATTCTCACAAAAACAAGCCACTAAAAAAAGCAAACACCTCTTGATAGACACTCCCTTCTAAAAAGAAAAAAAAAGTGTGATAAAATATTAGAAACAAACCAGAACCTAACTACAGAAACTTAGGTAGTGATGGGATCAGTATAGCAGTTTCCAAAAAAAATACAGTAACATATAGCAAAATACACAGCAACAGTAGCTCATATTTAAGAAGTAATTCAACAATAGAATGAAAAAAATGAAGATAATTAGTCAACATTTGGGACATAATGCTGTCAGCAAACTGACAAAACATGTTAGCTGTTTTTTTCCCACTACTACTTCTAACGAAAGAGCTACTGAACTTCAGTTATTTGATGTTAAAAGCTACTATTGTCTGTTCAAATTAGGCCAAGAAGGATTGAAAATTGTTCCTGTTTTCACCAGCTTGAAGGAATCAATGAAGTGGTTCTTGTGAGTTCAAAGAAATTGCAATTGCACCACCTTGCTAAGAGAACTATTCAATTCCTGGTATGAAAGCAAATTCATTGCGTCTTTTGTATAAAAATAGTTTTGGTGAATATTTAGCCTAGAGTTTGAAAGACAATGTCAGGAAGGAGGTCTGGCTGCTCCCCAGGAGCAAAGGGTGAATGCAAGCCTGTAGGGTAATGCCATCCCATGACGTTGATCCAGAGCACAGATGCAGCAAATCAAGGTCAGGATCAGACACAGAAATAGTCGACTGGGGCAAGGAAGGGCTGAGAGCAGGATTGAAAGCTATGTCCAAGGATTCATGTTGGGTCATGATTGAGGTGATATGACCCTGGGCACAGACACAGTATTGATCTGCTACACGGCTCAGAAAAGGGTAGCAGAAACAGACTTTGATGGAAAAGAGCTCCCCAGAGAAGGAGGGCATCCCAAACTTCTGGCTTATCAGTGATGGAGGCAAGCTCTGACTAAACACCTTCATTCATTCCACTTAGCACTTTAACTGATTCCACTGAACACCCTAACTCAGCCCAGTGAAGTTCTAGGAAGGCGGCTGTAGTCAGGATCCTTACAGAAAGGTCAAGAAAAAAATTTCATCTGTCAATCAGTTCCAGTAAAACTTTTTTGATTTCACTCTGTTTAGGTAAAATTTCAACTGGATGTTATTTTAGCTAGTTACATTTCTAGATTTAAAGAATGAGTTTATTTATGGAATTGTGACTATTGAACTTGAAGAATATGTACAAAAACTAAGGACTGAAATTTTAATTGGATTATTAATACTTATTCCTGATATTTTAAAACAATGACTCCGTCATCTTGAAAAATACTGCTAAGTTTTTCCATGTTTATTCATTCAGCCATATCCTAATTCTGCAAAAACTCATTGACATGTTCCAATTTCCCAGTGCAGAAAGTGATGTCCATGGTTTTCATCTACAACAGTTAATTTAAGTTACAATTCTAAATAGAACTACACACAACTAGATATATATGTTTATAGGAAAAGCATATCTGAAATCTGCATTTAGGGGTTTTTTATTATTTTTCATGTCTTTGAAATGTATCTCTTGTATCAACTATTATCTTAACTAATGATTTCAGGAATGTTTTGCTCTTTTTCACTTTTATTGTCCTATTTGAAAATTTTTATGCTAAAAGTAAAAATTTAGATAGAATTTTAAAATACTGCTTAAAGTTTATTTTAAGATTCTTGGCGAAGTCTTCAAAATAATAACTTGGGGGTAACTTTGAACAGTAGGTTTCGTTTTTACTGTGTTGCTTATGTTATATTTCATATATGTGCTCTAGTGTACTGCTATTGCAGTGCTCTGTGGAACAGTGTCATGATGTAAAGAAACAGAATTCAAAGATCATCCAGTGTTGCTATAGGTTACAGGGTGGAAAAGACGGAGCGTAGACAGATATAAGTTACAACAGACTTGAAATAAGTTAGTAGCTGAGTAATTGTTTTGCCAAAAATCTAGAAAACCATAAATGACTGCAGGGTCCAAGTACAGAATCACATTTATTATGTGATTAGCATTTTTCCACCAGCAACATTTTTAGCTGAATTATTAAAGGGAGTCAAAGATAAAATGTCTGAAGAGTCTGAAGTGGCTGATACATGGGTAACGCTGCAAGAAAAATTCATCTCTGCTGGTGATATACGAAGCCGATGCATGAACAGGAAATTCAGTATTAAGGGTTGTCAATACAACACGTTCTCCAAACAGTACAACCAATAGGACAAAAAAAAGTTAAACACTGGCAGCACAACCTGATTTTGCACATTTCAGCCTCAAGAATGATGTCTCTCTTAGGAGGAACAGCCAAAATTTATTCCTAGACATTTTGGAAGTGCTACCGTTCCATATGCTTGTGGACTATAACAAAAACTTAATGCTGGGAAAACCAGATAACCTTCTCGGTTAATAAAAGGATATTTTTCACCCAAATAGGCAACCAATTAATAATCTAGAAGGGTCAAAAGAAGGAGATGAGAAAATGCAGAAAACTAGCATATTTAGTAATTATAGCATAGTATGCCAGTCAGTCTCTGTAGGGAAATAACTTATCTTTGCCTCTAATTCACATTACTATGAATTAAAGGTATCTTACTGAGCAATTTCACTTCAGGCAGAGGAGCTTTATCCCACCCAGTCATGCAATCATAGACCAGTTTAGGATATTCATATATCACCTGTATTTTCCACAGCCTTTTTTTTTATCTCAAGAATTCGGTTGAGCTTTCCCAGAAAGCACTGTCACGACAAATAGCCTTAGCTCTGTGGCTCTCTTGATCTGTAAAGGACAAATTTTGATCCAAATTGCACTTGTTCTTTGTTTGGGAGCTCATTATATTAAACTAAGAAAGGAGTGTGGAATTTCCCTATGTTTATGGAGTTTTCTGATAATTCATTTTGTTTTTCTCGGATATAGTCATCATATTCTGCAGCAAACGAAAGTTCAGAGTCCACTAGTTTTACCTTTTTGTTGGAATGAATTAAGTGTCAGCATGTTCTATCTAGAACAAGGATAAAAAATTAAAGAAAATTCCTATCTACTGAGACTATGGTTATTTATTACTTGTATTGGAATATCTCATCTTCATTGAGAGCTACTGTAATCCATGGATACTTATTGCTATTTATATTAAAAGCATTTTCATGGTTATAATTATTATGTGCTTTACTGATTCAAATCAGTTTCGGCTGAGTTAAAAACTAATCAGTTTCATATGGAAATATGTTTTTAACCTATTGTTTCCCTTCTGAAGTCTGCAAGTGAACTAAATAGTCAATAAAATTCTTAGTTGATTAGGATTCCAACTAAAAAAATATTGAAGTATTTTTTCGCGTTTTCTTAAGTACGGAAAACACTGAACTACTTTTCTAAAGGATACAGAAAAGTACAACAGCACACTGCAGCAAAACTGAAACATTTTCAATAACCAAAACATTTTGAAATTAAAAAAACTTGGATACAAATGAGTGTTTACGAAGTACAGAGCTTTCAACTGTAATGCCTGTGTACCAGTAACATTGTAGGTGAAGAAAGGTCTCAGAATCGACAGGGGCATGAATGCAGGAGTGACCAACAAGAAGGTATAGTAAATAAAAAAATTAGAATCTATTTCAAAAAGAAATTTCAGTTTAAGTGATCCTTGGCTGCCATACAAGGTCCTTTCACTGAGAAAAAAAGAAATGGGGAAAGAAAATAAGGCCCAGCAGCCAATGAAGTGGAGACTTTGGACACAATTCCTGGAAGGCTGTTAGCCTAACTTTGTTCATTCTTGGAAGAGATTATGAAAATGAGTATGTGCCTAAACTCCCAAATTAGTCTTGAATAGACTGGAGAATACTGAAGTTATGTTGTGCATGAAGGAGATTTAGTTGAAATAACAAACAGGAAGCACTCATTTAGAAACTAAAACCTCACTGTACCTTCTCATTAAGAAGAGCTGTGTATGATGGTATTCAGTGTCATTGCACTACCCTGAATGATGCCCAAGCAGGACACTTTTTCCCTGACTGTGATAAGAAACTGAATTCTGAATAACGATTTGCCAACCCAAAAACAGATAGGGGGTAAGGCTGAAATGAGAGCTTTTAAATTAAGCTCTTAAAAAATTTACATTTAAACATTTTCATAGTTTTGAAAATGGTGCAAAAATAGCTTAAAATTGAAATGTAGTCCTTAGAGGCCAGAAAGTTAGAACAAATCTTTTATTTCTGAAAAAAAAATTAAATGAAGTAGCTTGATATTCCTTTTCTTCCTTAATTGCTGAGATAAACATTCATTGGAATGCATCTATCCTATCAGCACTGGCATTAGGACATATTTTAATGCAGATTAAAGGTCTATAGTAATGTCAAAGCCGTCTTTTCTGGTGAAAGGACCTGACTCTTCAGCATGATAGTTTTCTGTCTTGGCGTCTACAACCATCTTTCCATGTAGCAAAAATGCCTGATGTAGAATAACTTTAAGTATTGTAATCCTTGATAATTAGATAGTTGCTTAAATAAATCACATTATTTAAGTAGGCTGGGATTGGAAAATTCCTTGGACAAGATGGAAGATCAAAATCTGAAATTTTCAAGGAAAAGTCTGTCAAAAAAATTCAATGAAAGCACTTGGTATCATGCTGAAAAAATAAATAAGTAAGGATGAAGCAGAGTATGTATTAAACAAAGGAGGAAATACTTCTATGCATGCTTCCCTGTCAGAGAATCCCTGGAGAGAGCTATGCTACATTTCAGGGTTTCCTACAAACATGCTTGGTTGCTCAGTCTGCCATCATCTGTGTGGGCTGCATTCCAGATGAGAACATGTGGGAAAGCACAGTGTCTAAGCTTCATGTTAGCCAGGGAGGTTATCCAAATGTTTGAAACTGATAACTGGGAGCAGGGCCAGCAAATTCTTGGCATTTGATATGTGGTTAGGTTTTTGGGGAATTAAGCCAGGGAAATCTTTATAGGACTCATCAAAAAAAATCTACTGAATGTGTTCTAAATAATGCTCTTACTGTACTCTTGAGATATGGTAAGGATTGGTGAATTCAGCAGTTCTTGTCTTGGTGCAACCGCCATGAATTTTTATGAAAGTTTTATCTAATGGAAAATGCAGACTAATCCATCATTGTTGTTTTGAATGTAATATACTGAGTGAGGATGTCTTCCTGTTGAGGATTTTTGATAATGCCTTCTTTTTCAGGAGAAAAAATAGTTATTGCAGTAAAATGAATGTAAGCGAAATTTACTTTTTAAAATCACAAGAGCACTATTGTCTAAAAAACTTTTACTTTCTGTACAACACAGTTTCTATACTTAAGTATTACCGTTAAGATCTACCAACTCTTGCAATTGGTTTGAAAAAGGGAAAAGGAGGAAAGCTATGTGTTAGCATAAATAGACCTATCTGGCTTCAACTTTTTTGGTATTCTTTTATTTTCCCCCATAATATACTGTACTATGAAGACCATCCTATTAGCATCAAAAAGGTAGTATAAGTACTGTCACTGGAATTCCCTTCCCGTCCCTTCCTGCACCTTCCCTTCCCGCACCTTCCCGCACCTTCTCGCACCTTCCCTTCCCGCACCTTCCTTTCCCGCACCTTCCCTTCCCGCACCTTCCCTTCCCTTATTAATTAAGGTGTTAATTTATGTGTGTGTTATAATTATGACTTTTGTGGATGATCTATACGAAAAGGATCCATGTGTAATGTATTTTAATGTATGAGATACCAATTATGGCCAAAGTTTTTGTGGAAAAAAGCAGGTCATGTGGACCTTCCGACTTCAAATAAATTCAGAATATGCAGGGGGGAAAAAAAGGTAAGATTTTTAGTTTGATGTCTTAAACTAGTCCTGACATTTAACTCTAAACAGATCTAACTTCCCCTATCAAGCACTACATTTCTTTAATCATACCACTGCTATAAACAATTTAGTAAATCTCTACATTTTGATTCCATTTCCTTCTTCATGCACAGATTATTTAGCTGTATACCAGCACATGAAATATATTTTATCTTCCCTGTAGAATCTTTTTCTAATACACTGATTTCTAAGTAGAAGAAAACTGCTCCACTGATATTAATTTTATACTTTTTCACAGTAAATGTTATTTACTATAATACATAATGAAATCCAACAATGCAGCTCAGGAGTATCATTAACTGACAGATACACACTAACAGCATTTTCATTATAGAAATGTCAACACTTTACTTCTTACAAGAGAAATCAACAGCTGACTAACAACAATCACCTGCTTTTACCAGCCATTCTTGGAATTTTGGAACTCTCTCTGCTTATAACATATCTGCTCTACTTAATAACATTAGCCATAATTTTACAAATAAGGCCTGACTGGTTATTTTGGTAGCTACAGATAATTTATGTAGCCTGCTCTGTGGAGAACAAATAATGGAATTTCAATTTATGTCTCAAAACAGTATAAAAATACAGACTGAAGAATGAATAATAGAAGTGGGAACAGATTATGAAGCTATTTGACATTGACCTACCTGCAAAATCTTATTAATGCAAATATGTTTCATCTATTTTTTTTCCAACTGACGGTGTCAGAAAGTAAATCTTAGGTGAACACTGCTATTACGTATTCCTGCTCTATAATCTTTGTTGAATCACTAAGTTCAAAAACCACTGACCCTGCAAAGATGCAGGTCAAGCTGCTTTTCTGAGAGCAGTTGATAAAAGAAATTCAATTATGTTAGAGATAAGAGCCTACATTTTTCATACTACATTAATAGGGCCACAAAGAACACAATTCCAAGGGTTAATAAATATGATTTCTGATTCTACCAGTCAGAAATATAGAACTATTTGTACACATATCCTAAAAATTTTTACCAGTTTTTGAGGAATATTGAACTTAATTTGAACAATAAGCAATTAGAATATAGAAAAAACTTCAGTGGGAAAAAAAATTTTCAAAAGCAGTTATTTGCTTTTCCAAAATTGCCTCATCATACCTTGGTGCTTATATTCTTTTTCTGTAAGAGAACACTTAGAGTTATTAGTAAAAGTACATATGTGTTCCCTGGCCACTCAAGCAGAAAAAAAAAAATCCTCTAAGGACAGACACACAGATTAACTTTGTGAGAAGATTTTATTTTTCTACAGAACTTAATATCTATGATTGTTTTACAAATAATAACTTTTAGTACTTCATCTGGGAAAGAAATGCAGCAAACTCTAAGGTGAAGGATAGAAATTGCTTTGCCACTAGGAAGTAACACTACATAGTATTAAAGAAAGGAGATAAATTTTTTAAAATATCAATTTAATTGAAAATACTTTGCAAATTCACAGAAGAAAAAATGTGAATGGTTTGTTGAGATTTAAACTAAACTCTATTTTTTTTCTTGATTCCCAGAGGAAAAAAAGATCAGGGATTTGATTAATTGCTCTTACCAGATAAAAAATAACTGTTACAGTTTTAATGATGGGACTCTCTATTCAAGATCCAGATTTTAACATACCCAGCCTGGAGAAGGCCAGCCAACACAGGAGGATATATTTGCATTAAACTGTATTTTCACAAACACTGAGAAGACAGAAATTGCATATTTCACTTGCCTAAATCAATCTTGTCTTTACAATCCAGGATTTTGTGTTTCAGTGAAATAAAGCTGCTATCACAGTATTTAGATATTCATCTTATTTGATTCTGGTTTTGTCTCTAAATTATGCTCTTTCCCCAGTGATTTAACACAAAGAAGAGCACACTGCATCATTTTGTATTGATTTCAGTTTACTTTGAACTACTGAGTTCAATGGTTACAGATTACTACCCACTGCTGGTTGTCCAGGTTGGCAGCAATGAGGTTGATAAGGGGAGTACCAGGTAATCAAAAAAGTCTTCAAGGCTCTGAGTTGCCTGGTTGAAGGGAGAGGACCACGATTATATTCTCCTTCGTTCCTTAATAGCAGGGATGAATGCTGAAAGGAATAGAAAAACCCATATGATCACTAAGTGGCTTAAAGAAAGTTTTTTGATTACGGGGCAGTTTATATAGGAGCAGGTCTGCTGGAGACAGATGAGGTTCACCTGTCTAGAAAGTGCATAAGGATCCTAGCCTATGAATTGGCAGGGCTGATTGAGCAGTCTTTAAATTAAGCTTGAAGGGAGAAGGGAATGAGATGAAGCTCGCTACAGATGAACCTGTGCATATCAAGCCAGAGTTAGGGGCGAAATTGATAGCCCAGCTGAAGTGCATCTACTCTAATGCAGGGAGTATGAGTAACAAATAGGAGGAGCTGGAGGCCACTGTACTGCAGTGTAGTGGGTTGAACCCCTGAATTGACAGACAGCCTGTTAAACCAATTACGCTTTCTCTCAATTTCACATATTTAAACCGCGTGGAAAGGCGAGATTTTGGGGTTTTTCCATTCTAGCTCGGTGCTGGGACGGGACGGACGGGGGGGGCCTCGGAGCCCAGGGCTGCCCCTCCTGCCCCCCCCAACTCCCAACACCGCAGCACGGACCCTGGGTCGCTGGGAGGGGGAACTATGAGGCCGTCCGACGCGGTTTCCTGGGACCGGTGGATCCTTCTCTGCTCCACACGGTGCCAGCGGGAGCCGGCAGAGCCTGCAGCCAGCACACTGCACGCCGAGCTGAAGAGGACACCGTGCAGCCAGCAGCGCAGGGGGAGAGAGGCTTTCTCCACCATAAAGCTTGACCACGGGTAACATGGCGGTAACATGGCGACTTCAGAGGCAGAGAGAAAGAGAAAGTGAGTCACGTGGGACAGAGCTAAAGATGGCTTCAGACGAGAAGAGAGGGCGGTGCTGCGCTTATCGCGCGTAGCTTGAGAAACCTCCTTGCATGCTGTGGTAAAGAACTGTAATATCACAAAATTTAATCCAATTGAAGTACATGGGGAGATAGACAATTCACGTATGGCCCGTGAAGGTTGTGAAAAGTGCCCATGCCAGGCTATTTAAAAGCAGAGAGAAAAAGGCTTTTAAGAGACTAGTGGCAAAAAAACCTTTGTGTTCAAGCCAAAATAACTCATCCTTAAAAAGATTAATAACCCCATGTGATGATCCATGTCTTGCAGTGTGACGAAACTGTGAGAGTTTTCATGGAAGAGATGTTTTACACCACAGCAGGTTTTTTTTTTCCTTTTTTTTCTTTTAGATCTGTTAATAAACTTCTTTATATTCTGTAAGTTTTGTGCCTGCTTTGTTTTCTCCTAATTTTTGTCTCACACGAAAGAAACCAGTAAGTGATCCATATTTCAAACCAAAACCACTACATGCAGGAAAGCCACCATCATGGAAATGTGATGGGATGACTCTCATGACTGGGGTGCCGCAGTAGATGGCTACATCTTCAGAAGTGACGGGAGGAAAAAGAAGTAGGTTGGCTCTGTACCTTACGGAGAGTTCTGACTGCATAGAGCTCAAGGTTAGTGATGATAAGGTTGAGAGACTACAGATAAGAGACAGGGGGAAGGCTAACAAGGCAGATATCCTGGTGGCAGTCTGTTATAGACCACCCAACCAGGGGGAAGAGGTGGATGGACTATTCTGTAAGCAGCTGGCTGGTGTTTCATCATCAGCCCTTGTTCTTGTGGGAGACTTGTGTCCTGATGGACATCTGCTGGAAGCTCAGCACAGCAGAGAGGAGGCAGTCTAGGAAGTTCCTGGAATGTGCGGAAAATAACTTCCTGACACAGCTGGTGAGAGCCTATCAGGAGTGAGGCCCTGCTAGACCTGCAGTTTACAGAGAAAGGCTGATGGGAGATGTGGTGCTAGGAGGCTACCTTGGGCACAGCGACCATGACATTGTAAAGTTTTCAATACTCAGTGAAGTAAGGAGGGCCATCAACAAAACCTCTACCCTGAACTTCCAGAGGGCAGACTTTGCCCTATTCAGGATACTGATTCAGAAAGTTCCTTGAGAAGCAGCCCTTAAAAACAGAGGCCCAGGAAGGCTGGACATACTTTAAGAAATCTTGAAGCAGTAACAGGTCAGCCCTATGTGCTGAAAGATGAGCTGGCAGGTAAAAAGACAAGCCTGACTGAACCCGGAGCTTTTGTAGGAGCTCAGGTAATTCCATCACTTTTGGAAAAAGAGGCAAGCAACTCAGAAAGTGTTTAAGAATGTCATTAGGTCATGCAGAAAGAAAATTAGAGAGGCGAAAGCTCAATTGGAACTTAATCTGGCCACTTCTGTAAAGCATAATAAAAAGTGTTTTTATAAATAGGTTAATAGCAAACGGACGGGCAAGGTAAACCTCCATGCTTTATTGGACATGAAGACGAATGTAGTCACCAGAGGAAAATGCAGAGGTACTTAACAATTCTTTGCCTCAGTCTTCAATAGCAAAACTAGTTATCCTCAGGACAACTGGCCTCCTGAACCGGTAGGCAGGGACAGGAAGCAGAATAGACCTCCTGTAATCCAGGAGAAAGACATTAGTGACCTGCTGAGCCACTTACATGCTCACAATTCTATGGGACTGGATGGGATCCATCCTAGAGTGATGGAGCTGGTAGAAGAGCTTGCTGAGCTGCCCTCCATCATTTATCATCCTGGCTAACTAGGGAGGTCCCAGATGACAGGAGATTGGCCAACGTGATGGTCATCCACAAGAGGGGCTGCGAAGAGAATCTGGGGACTGCAGGCCTGTCAGCCTGACCTGAGTGTCTTCAGCGTAATCACGTGGCACTCACAGTAAAACCAAGGGGTCAGACCCAGCCAGGGGTTTAGTAAAAGCAAGTCCAGCCTGAAGAACCTGATCTCCTTTTATGACCAGATGATGCAGGGAAGGCTGTGGATGTTGTCTACCAGGACTTCAGCAAAGCCTTTGACACCATTTCCCACAGCACTCTCCAGGAAAAGCTGGCAGCCCACGGCTTGGACAGGTGTGCCCTTCCCTGGGTAAAGAACTGTCTGGATGACCAGGCCCAGAAAGTGGTGAATGGTGCTGCATCCAGCTGATGGCTAGTCACTAGTCGTGTCCCCCAGGGATCTGTGTTGGGCCCAGTTCTGTTTAATGTCATATCGATGATTTAGATTGACGGGATACCATCAGCAAATTTGTGGACAACGCTAGGTTGGGTTGGAGTGTCAATCAGCTGCAGGATAGGAAGGTTTTGCAGTGGGACCTGGAAAGGCTAGAGAGTTGGGCCAAGATCAGTAGGATGAGGTTCAATGAGACCGAGTGCTGAGTCCTGTATTTTGGACACAACAACCCCAGGCAGCTCTACAGTCGGGGGGGCAGAGTAGCTGGAAAGCTACCCATAGGAAAAGGGCCTGGTGGTGCTGGTTGACAGCAGCTGAACATGATCCAGCGTGTGCTCAGGTGGCCAAGAAGGCCAATGGCATCCTGGCCTGCATCAGCGAGTGTGGCCAGCAGGACCAGGGCAGGGATTGTACCCCTGTAACCAGCACTGGTGAGGCTGCATCTCAAGTACTGTGTACATTTCTGGGCCCTTCAATTCAGGAATGACATCAAGGTGCTGGAGAGAAGGGCAAAAGGGTTGGTGAAGAGTCTGGAGAGCAAGTCCTGTGAGGAGTGGGTAAGGGAGCTGGGATGGTTTAGCCTGGAGAAAAGGAGGCTCAGGGGACACTTTATCACTCTCTACAACTGCCTGAAAGGAGGTTGTACCCAGGTGAGGGTCAGCCTCTTCTCCCAGGAAACCAGCAACCGGACAAGGGGACATAGTCTTCCAGTTATGCCAGGGAAGGTTTAGATTAGACATTAGGAAAAAAATTATTCACAAAAAGGGTGATTATATCTTAGAGTGGGCTGCCCAAGGAGGTGGTGGAATCACTGTGCCAGGAGGTGTTTAAGAAAAGACTGGATGTGTCACTCAGTGCCATTGGCTAGCTGACAAGATGGTGTTGGTTCATAGGTTAGACTCAATGATCTCAGAGGTCTTTTCCCACCTAATTGATTCTGTGATTCTGTGATACTTTGTTTTGCACTATATCTGTTCCAACCAACTTTTCAGAAAACTCCCATGGGATTTTCTTTAAATCAAGTTCTTTCTTTCCTTTATATTAAGTAATAAGAAAATATATTGCCTCCTAAATGTAAAAACAAGATGAAGAAAAAATGTGAAAAAACATTTTTGGGAATGAGAAATCAAAGCAGATGGATTTCATGGCTGGTAATTTTTTGATGCAAATACATAAATTATTTGGGGGTTTTTTCAGACTTAAATAATTTATTGTTATGAAAATATGTGTTTTAAATAAACTGTAGTACTTTTTTGCCATTTGTAGTTTACAAAAGAAAGCAATCTTCCTTTCACAAGAGATAGGAATAGATGTTTGAGATCCATACAGAATGTTTTCTTACTGTTGTATGTAAATACTGCTGTACTGATGATACTTGGGCAGAACAATACAGCAGAGTTTTTAACTAGATAATAATCTCCTCCCTTTAAAAAACATTAAAAAAAAGTTTGCATAAAAATTTGCATTCAAAATGAGAGTTTGATGCTTTTAGTACTTCCTTTTTGTGTTTTTGAAATGTAGTCTTTAACTGCTAGTATGAGAGTTTCCAGGGGTGTCAGGATGCTTACCTTCCATACCCCTAGAAAAAGTCAGTGACAAATTTCCAGGCCCTTTTTCTTTCTCAAATATCAATCCACAAATACTGTCAGAAGAAACCACAGAGATATTGTAAAATATCCATAGAACTATGAGAAAGCACCATTTGGTGTTGAGAACATCTAAGTTAAAAACAGAGGAGATAGCCTGCAGACATTTATCAAAACCAACCCCCCCCCCCCAAAAAAAAAATCATACCAGTTTTCAAACTTTCACAGGTTGCACTCAGCAAGCAATGAGATCGGTGACATTCACTGATAGATAGGAAAATTTTGGTCCATTAATTGTTTTTCATTCATTTTCTACTGAAGATTTTGAACTGTATTTGATACTCAGGCCATAATGTTGTCACCTGGAACTTACAACCACATTCTCTGTTCTCACAAAAAATTTTTGCATGACAATAGCTTCAATGCTATCTTTAAAATATATTTATCTAAAAATATCTACTAGTCTTATAGATAAGTTTTACAGTGGGTCACTTCTACAAAGTAGTTAAGAATTCAAAATATTAACTTATATCCCCAAAGCATGACAGAAACATTAAACAAGAAAACAGAGGAGACACATTGCTCATTCATCAAGCCCAGCCACTATGCTGCTAGAATTCATCCGTCTACATGCCAGCATGTGACTTTTTGTTAAGTTGGCTTCAGTATTGTAGGCTTACATTACGTGTTTCTTAACGAAAAGAATAGGAAAAGAAAAATAGATAGAAATAAATATACAGGACTTTTGGGGTAGGGTTGAATGTGGATCTTGCTACAGGTATCAATAGAAGGGGATAATGCAAAGTGTAGATCATCTCTAGCGTAGATATTCTTCATAAAGACTCCTAAAAGTATCCTGATCTTTAATAAATAAATTTTCAGCTGCAAATTTTAACTGTTATAGTATCATAGGATTGTGCCCATAGTTATGGAAGACTGAGTTACACATTGTCTGGGAAGATGCTGATGCTGGTTCAATAGCATTTTTAAAGGATTTCTGAACAAACTTGAGTATCCCAGATATGCTTAAATATCTGAACATTCCAAAGACCACTGTGTAGTTTACCAATACTGTCCTTGGACTTAGCATACTATCTACATAGAACAGTGAATTCACTGTATATGATCAATAGTGATAGAATAAGATAGCCTGAAGATTCTGTAAGTCTTCTTTAAAGTTATGTCAAACACATTTCTTCTTATGTAAGGCATTCTTTTTCTATGTCAATAAAATTGAATGACATTGACAAAATATTATTCACCTGAATATTTTTATTTTATAGCAATTCAAGCATCTGCACTAATCTGTTTCTCAAATGTAAATAGCACCTGCAGTAATAAAATGAACCCATTTTTATTAGTCATTTTAAAAATGCTGAAACAAAAATCTGAACAAAACCCCACAAAATATATTTTATTTTGCAAGTAGCTATACCTAAAGCCTTGAAAAGTATTCTTGCAAGTTAACTAAGAAATATCTTAATGGAATCGAAGAAATCTAAAAATCTTAAATTGTAGATATATATTATAAAGGAAATCATACACAAGATTAATGATTCTTTAATTTTTTGAAATGAAAACTGCCTATCGAAGATAGTAAAGGATTTGAAATCTAGTAATTTTATTACTAATAATTTTGAGAGAGCCCTATTGTGTAAGTACATTGTTTACACCTAGGTAAAGCATGAAAAAACCCTCAGATTTTCAGGGGAAAGGGTGTTTAGCATGGGGGTTTTTTCTGATTTTTAACTCATAAGATTCTATTTTGTGTGTAATATTTCTAAAGAATATTGTCCTATTGAAGTGGTTAACTTCTCGTACGTGAATGAAGTGTTTTGCTTTGCAGAAAATATATAAATATTAATCTGGGTTTCTATAGGGATACCCATTAAGTCATACAGTAATTTTTTATGCACAGAAATCTATAAACAGATATATTGATTTCCCAAATGACTTCAAAATGTGAAAACACAGGCAGCTGGTATCAGAATATTAGGCATCTTTCTTGTTTCTGCACTAATGAATGTCTTGACACTGATTGTTGACTAAAAGGAAGGGTTCTATTCTTCACCAATTTCTCATAAACCCAGAACTATCTCCCCATCCTGACCAAACCCTCTATTTTTTAACTTTCAAAAGGTACATGATCAACTGTGTAATGTAAAAATTAACTTCTTTTTGGAAAGGAATTTTCCTACCCTTACAGAAGAGTAATTGCCAAAATGCGTTGCTCTGTACTTGAAGATTTTATCTGATTTCTCCTTTAGCAGTCCACAATGATATTTTAATTCGTTCTGCCTAGCATATCCAATTAATAGGGTATTTCTTTTTCCTGTCAGCTTTGTGTCTAAAAAATAATGTGATTTGCTCTTGCTACATAGGAAACCAAGAAAAACGTATGTACATATAAGATAGAAAAACAAAGTGACTGATAGGTTAGAAAAGATAGGAAAAGAATAGCAATTTTGGTGAATCTGTGCCTCTACCTGTCATGAAAAAAAAATTTATGTGACTTAAGTGCAAAACAATTGCATGCCAATGAAGATGATAGGAAAAGTACTGTAGCACTGTCATTTGTGTAATTGTTGGGTATTCAGGAGTTGCTTCTTGTTAAGTTAAAATTTAGAACTTGTTGAAAAATAGGTCACATTTCTGTTCAAATATTCCCCTAATATTAGGTTCCAGCAATTACATGGAAGTGCTTAGTTATATGTTATTTTTTAAATCTTGTCTTTAATATTTAAATTATTTGTTCATAAATTGACACATCTTAGATGAGTTCATTCATTCCAGTGTGATCTGAACATTTACAGATGTTTTCTTAGACCACGATATTTTCCAAATTAATTTAATTTTTATGAAATCAGACACTTTAAAATAACCAAACTAAGCAACCTTATATATTATTTTATTGCGTAATATTTCTACATTTTTATGAGGTAAAATATCAGATTTGACAAGGGGCATAGGGGAAAAAGTGAGTTTCTACCCATTTTTCAAAAACATTCCTTCAGATCTTAGTCTTTATGAAAAATATGTTCATACCTAAGACAACAGCTGTTTACAATAAGGATCATTAACTGTGTATATTATAATGCAACTTCTGAAAGCTTTGAAGACATTAATGATGGTAAAACCTTTAAAGATTCATACAGTCAATTTCAATAGCAAATAAGAAATACAACATTCAGTTATACACCTAAATTCCCATGTCAGAAAAATCAAGACTAGACAACTAGTGGGAAGAGACTATAATGATACTTTGAAATTGTGTTTTCTGGATGTTTGGTTTTTGAATGCCTCTCTTTTCAGACAGACCAGTGATAAAAAGCAAATTTGAATCTAAAAATTGAATGCCATAAAAGGTTTTCTAATACAAAGGAAAAAAAGTAACAGTTACTATTATAATTAGAAAAATATAGAAGTTTTAAAATAAAGGTCAAAACACATTTATAATGAGCATTTATGTATGAGCACACAGCTTTTTAAAGAATTTACCTTACATTTGAAAAGTGTAAGCAGGACTGTATGGTTTGGGGTTTCCCTCCCCACCCCTTTTTTTACCTCTCCTGTCTTTCAGTGCTGCAAAAACAAAACACGTATCTGGTAGTCACTTACGAAATTCAAGGCTGTAATTTACACATTCTCATTCATGTTATATAGTGGACCAAAATAACTGAGCAATTTTTGGTGAGATACATTCCCTCATACACTATTATATGGCATTGATGGAACCTAAATATATTCCCTGACATTTACCACACAAACAATTTACAACCCTTTGCTGTTTAGACAATGATTTGTAAGGCTTTTACCAGAGTTTGGTGATATTAGCAGGAGTTATTTATGAAAATAATTTTCAAAAATACATTTTACAGCTGTTTTTGTGATTACACCTTTTATTATTGGGTTTGCATAGCAAGATTTTGGGGAGTGTGGGAAGGCAGCTACAGGGATGGCTTCCATGAGAGGCTTCTAGAATCTTCCCCCATGGTCCAATAAAGCAAGTGCCACTTGGCAGAGCCACCAGTGACCAAGACAGAGCCCATCAACAATGTTGGTAATATCCTTGGGATAACATACTTAAAGGGGAAAAAGTTATTGTGCGGAAGAAATTGTGGTCAAAGAAGAGACGCATGAGCTCATGAAAGAGAAACAGTCCTTCAGACACCAAGGTTGGTGGTGGGTGGTTGGAAGGAGGGGGAGGAGGTGCTATAGGTGCCAGAGCAGATTCCCCTGCACCCCTGGTGAAGATCATGGTGAGTCAGGCTGTCTCTGCAGCCAGTGGAGGTCCTCGGGTTAGCAGGTGGGTGTGTCTGAGAGAAAGCTGTGACCACATGTGGACCATGTGTGAAGCCCACTCTGGAGCAGCCTCCTGGAAGGACCTGTTGCCACATGCAGAAAGAAACCCACACTGGAACAGGTTTTCTGACAGGATTTGTGACCCCATGGGGGTCCCAAGGGGGATCCATCCTGGAGCAGTTCTTGAAGAACTGCAGCCTTTGCGTGGGACACCACATTGGAGCACAGGAAGAGCGTGAGGAGGAAGTAGCAGCAGATATGTGTGATGAACTAACCTCAATATCCATTCCCCATCCCCCTGTGCCACTGGAGAGGGGAGGAGGTCGAGACCAAAGTTAAGCCTGGGAAGGTGGGGGGTAAGACATTTTTAGGTTTTTGTTTTATTTCTCATTATCCCACTCTGATTTGATTGGCAGTAAAGTTGATTTTGTTTTTACCATGATGGTTGTTGGTGTGTGTCATCTGTCCCTGTCCTTATCTTGACTCATGAGCCTTTATTTCCTCTTCCCCAGTCCATCAGAGGAGGGGAATGATAGAGCAGCTTCGGTGGGCATCTGGCATGCAGATAAGGTCAATTCACTGCAAGGTTACATTTCACTTGCACTACTGATTAATTCGTCTAAACTCCACTCTTCTCCAGAGTAAAAGATCATCCTCCCTCGAAAAGGAACTGTTTTACACAATCAGTTTATCTCTCAACCCATAACTTCAGTTAACAGTGGTTTGTCCCCTACTAGACTTCTATAAAACATATTTTCTGGCAAGCAAATTTACAAGCACATAACAGGCTCTAGATTTCTTTGTGGTGCTTTGAGAGGACTTTTTATATGACTTTTTTGGGCTCTAATTGGAATTGTAGAAAGCGGTAAACACTAAATTTCAGACCAGCTTTAAACAGATTAAAGTATCAATTTTTGCAGTTTAGTTGATTGGAGGAGGGTACTGGCGGTTTTGGTTTTTTTTTCTTGTTATAAACAGTGATTTAGGCCCCCATTAATGGTTACAGAAAATAAGATAATGGTAAATACATTTTACTTGTGATGGTAGAATTCATACAAAGTTCACCAGTCACAGATTCATTAGATCTGGGAGAACTTGTTTTCAGAAAGGATGATTTTCAGACACTACTGGAAGCTTTGCTATGCTTACTGTAGTTATATGTGTAAAAAGAGGAAATGGTACTGTTGTATTGTGTACTTTGTTACAAAATTTATCTTTTTTTTTAATTCATTATATTGTATGAACTAAAGAACGTGGTTTTATTGCTGAACACAACTTTGATTATATGTCACTGACACAGTGTTGTTTTTTAAAACAATTCAATGGTTCTATATGGTTCACAGTGGTATATTGTTTTGAAAATCTGGCATGGTAGTAAACTTACTAAAATAATTGGTGTAAGAGCCTAGAGTGATCTTTATATGAATATCAGTTAGCAGAGGAGCAACTACAGTTTTTAACTTGCACGAAATGGAACCTAAGTATATTCAGGTTCAGCTATCTTGCTTTTCTGCATGAAACTAAAACAAAAGAATGAAATGTTATAAATAAGGTCTTTTGGGTTGTTTCTTTTTTGATTGCTTTATTATTATTATTTATTTTGCTTTTTTAATATGGCTACTTGCTTGCACCAACAGCATGTACCTTATTTTTGAAGCTTTGCAACACAGTGTGGAGATCACTGGGCTAATAACACCCACCACTTTCTAAACCTCTGTATGTCTGGGCACCAAAACTGATAATTTCTATTGAGATAAGTAAAAAAAAAGCCCAACAACAAAGTTCATTGACACAGAGCTAGATCTAAATTTGACCAAGAATCTGTGCAGTGCACTGCATTGTACAGACATAGCACCTAACTGTATACTACTTTAACACTGTAAATGGGCATTGAAATATTCTCTCTCCTCTCTGTTTCTGATTATATTAACATAATGGTTTCTCAAACCTAGTCAACATTATGCTTCATGCACGTTCTGCAGAATTCAAGCACCTGACATCATGGGTTTTATATCAGTATTCTGAAGAGTTGTATCATCAAAATGGTCAATTAAAGACTTTAAAATGTTTCATCTTACCATTGACTAGCACATTCTCTAGGACAAGAACTGATTTATACTACTTATTCACAATTACTGATGTATACTATGAGAATACCTTTTAACATCTATTAGGAAGCAGATGTTATTTCCTGAGGTAAAAGTCTTTTTGAGTATAAAAATACATGAAATAAAAAGAGATAAGAAATTTTGTTCATGCACAAGGAAGAAATATATATATAGAGAGAGAGCCATAAACCTCCTTGTCTTGGGGTGATTTTATGATGATACTGTATTCCCCTGTCTTCTGCTTATTGCCCAGTAATGGGTCCTGCAGCTTTAAGCTGGGTCCAGGAGAGGGGGGAGAGAAGCCAGGCGAATTCTTCAGCACGGTTTGTGTTCAAGGACTCATACACACTCCCTGGCATGTTCTCACTGCTGCAGAGGGAGGGAGCACCTTCCTGCACCTTCTCAGCCTGTTAGCAGAGAGAAGAAATTTTCCCACACTGGCATACTGAAGTCATCCAGAATTTCTTCTTCTTCTTCTAGGACTGTTCAGCTTTGCTCTGGTCTGAAACACCAGAACATCGCCAGGAGCCCCACGCCATGGCCTGGAGGGGAGGCCCTGGGGCACTGCACTCTGGCTCTGGAGGACCTCGGGAGAAGCTGAGCAGGACTCTAAAAAAATCCACCATGTTTCTCCACAATGAGAAGGTTTATTATCTAACACTATTATTTTTTTTTTCCCTTGTGCCTCCGTGCACCCTGCTTGTTAAATAGATAGCTTTATTTCACTTTCCTCCAAGAAATTTCTTTCAAACCTCTGGGGGAGAGGCTGCCAAAACCTGCCTTCCATTAGAGGACATATTCATGTCAGGATGTTTCCTCCTAATTTGTCTCAAACCGAGACACCCCTACACACGCAAATAAAAAATCCAGTCTTAGGGAGGTACCACCCTTTGCAAGAACAACTTGTCCAGCTGTTGGAATAGTCACATAGGTCACTGGTGACCTTTTACTTACATAGAATATGCCCAGCTCTTGACCTAACTGCAGATTGATCAGGGTAAAAAAACCTCACAAAATAATCAGTTAGGTATTGTTGCCGCTACTCTGTTTTATAATCTAAAACATTCGATCAGAAGGAAAATACACTCATATTATTAATTGTATTAGTATTAGGAACACCAGACTTTTGAATCTATATTCCCTGGAAGGGGATGACTGTGAAAACCCTAATGCTTTGGAATTTCAGGCAGGTATTGGTTTGAGAAGTGCTTCTATCAAAGGTTTTATCTAAACCAATTGCTTGTATACATAAGTAAAAATAAATACTGCAGATGGTTTTGCCACTAGATCTTAAGAGATTTATCTGGTATACAGCATCAAGATCCAGGGATTTACAGAAGTGAAAAAATGGTCTCCTATCTTCTCTTATGGGATCAACAGAAGCCTGCTGGTATTTCATCTTGAGAACTAACAGACTTCATTGCGGAGGTGAAAGAACAGGACATCACACAGTGATCAATATGAATATGTGAAGCCATTTATTATTTGGAGAATATACACTTATATAGCATTTTTAGTTCTGAATACATGATGATTCAAACATCATGTGGTCAAAAGAAGTGTAATGATTGGATGCTTGCTACTGTTAGCATGTTGCATCTAAACTTCTGATTGGACACTTGCTGTGACAGCTATTCACCATATTTCAACTTCTCACATCCTTTTTGTTCAGCATAATGTATCAATCTTGTTAGAACTAAATTATTGTTTCAGCAGTTCCTAAACTATAGTTCTTTCATATTGCTGAACTAACTTATTGTTTCAGCGATTCCTAAACTATATTTCTTTTGTGCTGTGGTCAATACATCCTTATTTGATATCCTTGGGTTGTTTCTTTTCTTTCCTCTGTGGTGTTATCAAAGATAGCGTATCCTTTACTCAGCTTGATTCAATGCTGGGAAAGCTGGGTTGTGCATTCCCAGTGTCCATTCTCCTGCAAAAATTCCTCAACACTTCATTACTACAATTGAATTTAGCCAATCAAAAGCTCTGAACATTAATATGAACTAACTGCGTCTCTGTACTTCAGCTGTATATGGGTATCAGTACATATTTTGAGGTGAAAATTCCTGGATTCATAGGACTGCAGAACCATCACTGCTTACTCTACTGCTTTGATAATTTTTGCTTTCCATCCCACACCCTCTGTCCTGCTCACCTTCTAAAGGAAATGTGTCATTATGTGTTTTCTTCCATATATGCAGAAATTATAGCAAATGTTGGAGAGATGTGCAGAAAGAAGATATGGCAAAGAAGTAGGATGGTATTTACACATATAATAGCATTATAATCCACTTTTAAAAATGCAGATTAGCTGACAGAAATTTAATAAATTCCTTCTGTTCATTTATGATAGTCAAAGACACTGCATCAATGTGTAATTCAAAGGAACTGGATAATTTCATAGTACGCTGAGGAAAACTGACTTGGCATAGTTGACTTACTGACACCAGCTGTCCTCCTGCTGTCACTTTTAATTCTCTATAAACAATTGTCTCTAACATCCCCTACTGCCAGAGCCAATTCACACTCTGTGAATGATGGGGATCATTCAGGACAATAGTATACATTTTCTTGTATAGTATGCATTTTCTCATATAATACCTGAAAACTCAAAGGATTAAACCAGTTGAGCAAAACGACAATTTGAATTTGGGTTTCTAATAAAAAGATTGATCTCCAATTATAATATAGCTATAAAATATAGCTACATTTCTATGAAATAAAAATATATGTATACCTGTACTTTTTTTCTGGGTTAAACATATTTAGATTTTACTTGCATGTCTTCCCTGCAGAGAACATATATATGTATAAATAAAACTAAGCAGGGCCAGATACCTCTTCTCAGAATTATTTTGTGGTGTTTGCCCTGTATTTTTCTTTTTTTAATCAAAAAAAAATTATATAACCTTCTTATGGCAACTATGAGTTTCAAAAAACCAATATATTGTTAAATTCATTTTAAACATCAGGTAAGGCCCATAAAAAGCAAAGCCACCAGCCTGCTAGTGAAAAATAAGCTACTTTTTCTTAATAGTGTTTATAGATAATAGTAACTCATAACCTCATTCTCCATTCTAATTTTTCAATTTTACATCACAGTAAACTTGTTCATATCAATGGATTTATACAGAATGGACATACCCATAAAGATGGGCAATCAAAACCAAGTCTACTATAGTGGATATTTATAACTTTTGAGAGAGAGAGAAAAAGAGAAAATCAGAGAGAAATTTCAAAAGATATAAAATAATCAGCTAAGTTTTACAATTGGTCATTTTATTAGTCTGAACCTGATTCCATCAAGTGAAAATATGAGGTCTGTAAGAAATTATGAAAGCAAATTACTTATAAAGAACACTGGTCATTCTGTTACAATACATATATTTTACATATCCCTATAATTACCTGTAAGAGCTGAAAAAGGCAGCCTGTTCACACAAACTCACTCACACAAAAGCAACAGTGTTAAAAAAAAAATCAACTCTAACTTTGATTATATGATGTGCTTGTTTCAGACACTATTCAAGTCACAACAGGGGCATAGTTCTTAGGCAAAAGATATAGGCCGTGTAAGTCAAGGGGACCCTTGGTAAAGAGTTGTAATAGGATAAACAGTTTTTCTCAAGGTAAAAACTGGGGCTCTCCCAGCACATAATCTTTACGAATTTTCAGCTTACTTGATGATATCTCCAAAAAAGGATAATATTATCACTAAAAGAATGAAGGGTATATACCATTACTTCAGATATCTTTTCATATTGTCATCTGTTTCTATTGGAAACACTATTCTAATCTGCATATTGACTGAGATATTTGTTTGCCTAAAGAAAAGTTTAAGAGCACACAAAGTCTCAAAAGATTGTGTGTTTCTCTTTAGGAGCAGTTGCAAATTAAACTGTAGCACTAAACAGAAGAATCTTCTAAAATAACCAGTCTCTGTTCTTTTCAGGACACACTTGTGATAAGTTCTCAGAAAACTCCAAAGACATAATTATCAATGAGAAAATGCAAGCAAAAAGCAGTGTCTGTGAAACAGAGTTTCTTAGAGCAAAATACTCTACACAGCCCAGAAGCTGTCAATAATAGACCCTACTAATACTAGGAGAAAGCTTAACTGGATTGATTTCACTAAAATTAGTTGCTTGCTTTTAGGTAGGACAGATCTGAAATGTGCTATATTAAAAGTAATAAAACTCATGCTGACATATGGAGGGATTTCAATCTCTGGTCCACACCACATTTTGATGTCTGGGAGTTTAGCCAAATATAATTTTGTGACAGCTGCCAAATCTGTGGGAAAATATGACAATCAAGCCTAGATAATTGGTAGGCCCCATCTCTGGTCAAGTCAAGATTACCCAACCCATCCCTGGAACTGTTCAGCCAGGTTGGATGCGGCCTTGGGCAACCTAATCTAGTGGGTGGCATCCATGCCTAGGTCAAGGGTGGGTTGTAACTAGATGATTTTTAAGGTCTCTTCCAATCCATTCTATGATTCTACGAACTACTGCAATCAATTTAAGGGCCAAGATCTTCTTGTCCTGAAGCAGAAATTGTTAACTGGATTGAAAATAGGAGCTGTTCTAGATAATTTTCATTTGATTCCGATCTTACAATACAGTATATTGCACTGTGCTTAGGGTTTTTTTGTCTGTGCCTGTCTGTTACTTATCTAATGCATGTATGGGGATGTTGGTAGAAGTGTCCTCTAAATATGACATTTCTCATTTAGTTATTTATGTTCAATTTTAAGACTGTATTATACTTTTTTTGTTTCTCTCAATAAATAGCAAAAGAAAAAAAGGGTAGTAGGAAGGTTATTGGCACTTCACACACATGAAAAACTCAACAAATATGATTCCACTTTATTTTAGCACTAATGTTACGATGTTATTTTTGTCTTCTACTTCCCCTACACCTTGGTACCTCTTCCTCATGACATTTTACCATTCAAGATCTTCCTGTTAAAGAGATTTTTTCCCCCTTAACTTATAAGTTGATTCAATCTCTTTTCCTAAACTCATAAGGATAATATGTTCTGATCTTGATTCACCTTTCACTAAATATTATCTGATACCTAGTATGAAGGGTATAAAAATCTTCTCATGGTAGTTCATGTGCTAACTTTGTACATATTTCCCATTATTTCCCATCTCAGATCAGCCAAAAAAAAAAAAAAATTAATTTTTCACTCCAATCTTCAGAAGGATATGTGCTCTAGCACCAGGATGGAAGTAGATTGGTGACTTCCATAAACAGTGTGATTGTCTTTTATGTTGTGCTCTTAGAAAGCACAGAACCATGGATAGGCAGCTAGCTTAACTTACTGCTATCTTTTTAAACTTTCCCTTTTAAATATGATTGCATATCATATTTTTAATATGATACGAGAAAATGGTAAACACCTCAAATATTTCCAAATTTCTTTTTGATTCTTTTTTATTCTCAAAACAAATCACTTTTTATGCATCCATAAAATTTTGCTTTCGAACAAATCATCCAGGACAAGTGACCTTGACTCATGTAGGAACATTAAAAGGAAAAGGAAATTATACTAGCAGGTCACTTGTTACTGTGGTGGTGGAGACACTCAGAGCTGACTTAGTTTTTTGTCTAGGGAAGTTACTTACTTCATGGGAGTTCACATGCAGGGTGTGGTGGAGAGATAGTCAAAGCTTGCCTGTCCCTGTAACTGTTAACCCTTGCTGTTCTTTCTTGTTTGAACTAGTTATACTAAAAGAGGCAATCTGGAACATAACAAATGTGACTATAGGAGAAATAGAATGGAAGAAATAACCAGGACACTGGGACCCAGGTGGTGTTATCCTGAATCCTGCAGGTGGCAGAAAAGGGTGCAAAAGGAAGGTACACCGTAAGAAACATGATAAATGCATTTGCAGTTCAAAAATCTCTAGTTCAAAAGATATATGTAAGTTCAGAACATTTAATTTTTACGTAATACTCATGGGTGGCCACAAATAAATTACATAAGAAGATACTCTGATGAAGAACAGTAGTTTTTCTATGGTTAATGTGAATTCTCATGAAAAAAGTAGTAAACAAATTGAAAGATACGTTCCTTGAAAAACAGTCCATTAAAAACATTAGATAAAACCACCAACAGAAATCCAGATACCACAGAGGAAAAAAAATACATACTAAGTTTTGTTTTATATGGTTTTGTTTTGAAAAAGACAAACTGTTCAATGTAGGTATTTCAAGCCATTAGTTTTGGTTTTACATCCTAAAGACAAGAAGCTAACTTCATTAAGACACCTGTAATTGCAAAAAAAAAACTTGTTTGAGTGGATTAATTTTAACTTGTTTCCAATTTCCTTGTTATTTGGAGTAAAAGAAATATTATTTGTCACCTGTTTAATTTGTTAAAATTGCTGTGAACAAGCTTTTGTCAGTTTGCCAATCTAGAATTACTTTACATGAAATAGGAGGTTTATCTTATAACACACAAAGATGCCTATGATAATATATATTGTAGTTTGCATTAAGGAGAAAATTGAAGTATGGACAACACTTCCAAAATGGGCTCAAGGTAATTTTCTTTACATAACTTTATTACAAGCCAGAATTCCTACATTTTATGAAAATTGACTAAATATTATGATTTTTTCCCTTCCCAGGAATAAGCATATTAAATCTAGTAAAAAGGCTGGATATAATGCAGCCTTTTTTTTCCCCAGAGATCATTTGCTTCCCTTATAAATGATCTAGGACTACAGTATTGGACGGGGATTTGTGTTGAATGATGGTGGGACTATATGCATAAAATATTGTTTTCCCTACAGCTGCATGTAATTTCATATTATTTTTCCACAGACAGCCTGTTGAGTGGACTGGGGCATGAAGCTGGTACTGGCAGAGACTGACAGATCTGTATCACCATGGTGTAGCTGGTAAAAAATGCCTCAAGGAACAATAGAAAAGAGAGATGTTACAACATTGTAAAAAAATATCTAAAAATTAGTTAAGGAAGACCTAAACAGCATCCTGTTTTATACTTGCAAAGTAGTGTCAAGGGATAGCCATTTAGCAGGGTTTTTTCCTGACATTTTATGTTATTTAACAGTGTTCAATTAAGCAGGCAAGTTAGAAATACCAATAAATCACTGCAGGACCTTGATGACTATTGAGGAAGTCACTCAGAGATTGAAGATGATTGAAAAGATGAAGATGTTCTGATACTGCAAATAGTAGAGAAGTTAAGGACAAAAAGCCTGGAGAGATTATGGTGAACATTGCATTCCTTCACAAACAACAAACTGTCGTGGGGAAGGGGAGGAGGAGGAGAGGAGTAATCTCCTTCAGTTTTTTCCCTATTGAAATATTACACTACCAGTACAAATGTGCCAACTCCAAAAAGTGAAGACAATTGATTTCACTAGCTTCTGCATGAAACTCTTCAACAGAACTAAGAACTTTCAAAGCAGTATCAAACTGTTTTCCCAGTAGGTAGAAAATATATCTAGCTCTACCCATAGAAATATCTAGAATAAAGAAATCAAGCAAAATGGATGATAACCCTTACTACTGAAATTGGATAGATACTTAAAAGGAAGGTATATAATTAATGAAATTGGTTTAACCTTTCAGTGTTATTCTGGCCAGAAAACTAAATCACTGACTTTGAAACACTCAATTTATTCCTATCCTTACAGTCTTGGTTCAGCTACATAGATTTATGTCTCCATTGTGTCTATGAATTTTCTCATAGGAATATAATATCATTATGGCTGCTATACCACTATTCCTGTTTGAACTAACTCTAAGACATCACAATTCTGTTAAGATTTTTTTCAGTTTCCAAAGCACATGAAGAATGCTTCTAATGAACAGGATCATTAGCAAAAATGATCTAAAAGCTATCCTAAGAAGCATTTCCCCTTTCTTTATATTCCATGGCTTGTAGTAGAAAGGACTTCAGTAGTAGTCCTTTTTGCAATGAGTATTTGGGCCTCAGATAATCTTATCAATGAAGTCTCTAGGTTATTTTAGAATTTTTAAACACTCAGATCCATTTATCAGGTACAAAATCTGTTTGAACTTATCACATGCAACAATTAAATGAGTTGTTTCAATTTTACACAACTGAAGGCACTGTTTTGATGCCCTTTTCATTTCCCAGCTAGCTGTATTTCCTTTGAAGCTGATGATTGAGCCACAAATACACAGCTGGTCTTTGTTCACTATTTCCCAATATACGCAGATTAGCTGGAACTAATAGCTGTAGTTCTGGCTAGGCTTCTGGTCTACTGCTGGATGTTGGGAGATCATCTACAAATTGGCCAAATGCTCAAATCTCACACCAGAATATCTTTTAGGCTAAGGAACCCAGCAGAGCAATAGCTGTAATCACTACCGCTCTAATTTTCTGTTTTCTATAGCTGTAAACCTAAACTAAATGGAAGTATATGGATGGCTGGCCAGTATAAGAATGTGAAGTATACAGATTGGTAACTGAGCATTTGTTTTCTTGCTTTCAAGTTATTCATGCTTTTATTTTAAGCTGGTGAACGCCAACACATAAAAGAATAATACATGATATATACATGAATAATGCATGATGTACAACTTCAGTTAATTTCACTTGTAAATTAATGTTTTTAAGATTCTTATTCTGAGAAAAGTCAAAATATATCATAAATATTGTATTTCTTACACTCCTTGTAGTAAAGCATAAGTCAAATATTTTTCACATTGAGAATTGGATGAAATAACTTGGCAGGTTCTTGGCAGGTGTCACCATCCACTCCCACTGAAATCGAAAGGTTTCCTATCAGTTTGTATGGAATCAGTTGGAGAAAAGTAAGTTGCTTATCTATTTTATGCAGCTTTCACTGGTCTAACTAGAAGCACTCTTCAAAAAGATATATTTCCGTTGACTAATTTGTATATATCAAATAAATTCAAACATTTTATCCCTTTCCACAGTTTACTTAAACATTGAGTATTGAGTTTTATTCAAAACACATGATTATTTTAGTTTATATAATAACAGACAAAAACAATACGTGTGACTGAGGCAGTGACATATTTTGAATATGAGCGTGCAGGTTCTTGACTTCATACAGCATTAAAACTTATGTGTGAATTGTGGTTTCTCACCAAAATTAATTCAAGTCAGAAACAGACAGCTGGGCATTTATATTTTCATATGAAGCCTTGAACATCTATCCACTAGTAAAGATTGACAAGAAGGAAAAATATTCCTTTTTTCATCCCAAATAAAATTGCTTCTAGTTTCCTATAAGAAAAAGACTTGCAAACAATCACTTTTCTAAGTAAACCCAATGTGCAGTTATAATTTGAGAAAAAATAATGCTGACAGAATAGAAAAAAAACAATCTGAACTTTTGCACTTAAGAATCTGACATTGTTTCAATTTGTCAAAGACATAATTTCTATTCTAAAAAGGAAATAAATCACAACTATCAAGAATAAAAATTAAAAATAAAATTCCAGTTATATACTAGAATAAAATATATATTCAAATTCAAGTCCTGGGATCTCTCAGTGTGGTACAATTTAAGTACATGGTGGCTTTAATGTGCCAGTAACTTTTATTCCCATTGAGATAGCAATTAATCAAAAAAATGTTGTCATATATAAAAGAAAACATGAATAAGAATTTTCTTCTACTAAAACAAAACTTTTATAAAGGAAGCCACAGACAAGGGTAAGCCAAACAGTTGGCATCACCTAAGTCTATTAAAACAATATGAATGCCTTTCTTCTTTGAAGAAGGCCATAGATTTACATTTCTTCACGTCAATAAGCATCTACAGTGCACTGTGAAGCTGTTTTGGCTAACATGAGCTAAATGACTGTTCTGGAGTAATTGTAAACCAACTGTTTCTACATTTTTGTAGAAGCAGGGGATGCAAAATTGTTTTGGCAGCACCTGTTGATTCCACAGAACTCTTTTCTTTCTAAGAGATACTCATGGGCTGAATAATCCTGATGATTTTGGGGGGTTTTGTGGTTGGGTTTTTTTGTTTGGTTTTTTGTTTGGTTTGGGTTTTAGATCTAGTGCACAGGAGTTATCCATGGCATATTTCAGCAGACACATATTTAATTTCTCCATATGCAATACTGTGAAGTAAAGAAAGAAGGATAGACGTTTTAATTCTAGATGAATGATCATTGAAACCATTATGGTGCCAATGAGACTAACCTCTGGTGCTTAGTAGTCATTTCCTTTATAAACCCTATACGGATATTGGTTTTATACCACTTTTTTACTAGTTTTTACTGACTTTTTTGTTTTATTAGTTGTTGTTCTCATGAAAAGCCTTATTCTCTCTTTAATCAGCATTCGCTGATAAAATACTGTGTTTAAAAACAACTGTGATCATGTTGAGTTGCCTACCTCTATAGATTTTCAAGCTCTTTTTAACTTCCACAAGCTGTTGCAATTGTTAGAAGAAACAAATCAGGGACAATAAAAACCTCTGTTTTGTAGAATTCTTGATAAATATTACTTTTAATGGGCCTTGATTTTACAGTAACTAAAAGCTTAATGTAGCTGTATAAATAACTGATTCATCCTATCTTAGTCTTAAGTTCTTTTGGGGTTGGGTTTTTAAATTATCATTTGCATTTTAATTCATGATGAAGTTCAAACTCACATTAGAGTTTTGGAAATATAATTCCCTGTTGAATTATTGAAGTTCTAAAGATACTGCAGTTATTTTAATACTTTGCTTGTTACTGTGTGTCAAACCTTCTCTCTTGTCTTTCTTAAATGTCCCAAAACATTGAAACAAAAGCAGAACATTTGGTTTGTAATTATAGGGGAGGGGAAAAAAGCTTTCTAATGAGAGTTAGTATTCCTGGAAATAGGCTTTTTTAATGCAAATACTGCTAGAACCTGTCTGTACTTGTGCTGCGACCTGGACAATTTTAGGAGGAGCATTATGCATGGGAGACATACAGCTTTATGCTCTAGAATACCCACAAACTAGCAAGGCATTCTCCATAATTTACTTTTATGAGCTTCAGTTTCAAATTAATTTTACAAACTTAATGGTTTGGGAAATTATTATGGGAAACAATAATTTAGAGTTGACCTTTTCTGAGCTACCTGTTACTTGATTGGTTTAGCTAGCAGTGTCTTTAATTGAATTTGTCAGCAACAAAAATATGTGTGCTAACAGCTGCTAACTTAAATTTTATAATTATTGTTATTACCTTAGATAAAAATTTAAGCTGGCAAAAAAAAAGAAGGGGAGTAGAACAAAGTCACCTACAGTGGCACAGAGTGAATGTCTTAATGAAAAAGTTTTAATACTCATTGCTGCTTTAGAAATACATTTCTGCTTTAGAAAAAGCTGCAAAAAATATTTGTCATTTAGTGAAAAAAAAATCACAAGCTATATGTGAGAAGATGTGGGTAAAAAATATGTGTGTTATTTCCTTAGCCAAAGCTTCATATAATCATCAGAAAAAATACTTTAAAGTTCAGTCTCAAATTCTGCAAATCTTGGCTGCTGCTTACCAGTTCAAAAATGTTTCTTGCAAGATGCTGCCCATGGGTCTGGGCAAACCCTAGTACCAACACAGGCCTGGGTGGTGAACCAATCGAGGGCAGCCCTGCTGAGGAGGACTTGGAGGTTGTGTTGAGTGAGAAATGACCTTGCAGCCCAATTCTGGTCCATATCAAAAGTGGCATGGCCAGAAGGTTAAGGGAGGCTATTTGATTCTGTCCCTGTACTCTGCCTTGTGAGACTACACCTGCAGTGCTGCATCTGGCTCTGTGGTCCCCAGAATAGGAAGGACATAGGTCTGTTGGAGTGAGTCCAGAAGATGACACCAAGATGATCAGAGGAATGGAGCACTTCTACAAGGAAAGGCTGAGAGAATTGGAATTGTTCAGCCTGGGAAAAAGAAGGCTTTGGGGTGCCCTAATTGAAGCTTTCCAGTACCTGAAGGGAACCTACAAGAAAGAGGGAGAGAAACTACAACAACATGTACTTACAGGAAAAGGGGGAATGGTTTCAAACTTCAAGAGAGTAGGTTTAGATCAGATATTAGGGAAAAATTCTTTACTGTGAGGCTGATGAGGCACTTGAACAGGGACCCCAGAGAAGCTGTGGATGCCCGTTTCTGTAAGTGTTCACAGCCAGGTTGGATGGAACTCTGGGCAGCCTGGTCTAGTGAAATGTGCCCCTGCCCATGGCAGGGTTGTGGAACTAGATGGCCTTTAGGGTGCCTTCCAAGCCAAACCATTCTATGATTCTATGAAATACTGACCTTTTCTTTGTACAATGAATTATAAGAGTAACATCTATATCTGTTTTTTTCAAAAGAGATATTCTGAAAATCTCTAAAATAGGACAAAGCAATCAGACATCTGAACTTACACAGAAAAACTTTGTATCAAAAAATGCAATTCATTTCCAGATAACTCAGTTCTCATCTCTTAATATTTAACAAATAATTTGACATTGATTTTTGAGTATGGAATTCTTGGGTTTTGTTTGTTTGCTTGTTTCTAAAGTATCTCTGTCATTAAATCATATTGCAAAGAGAGGAATCATGAAATGTTTCACTGTCTTCTAGCTTGAAATAAGGAATTTTTGGAGAATAAAACAGCAGTTTTGCCTCATTTCCTGCCATAGAAGTAAAGGAAATTTTACATGTTACTTCTAAAGAAAAACTACTTGAGGTAACATGACATTCACTAAATGGAGGCATGTGAAATTATCTCTAACCCCAACTAGGGGATGCCCAGGAAGGTTCATTAGGAAGAGCATTGCCAGCAGATGGCAATGGACAGGAGGTGATCCTGTCACTTTACTCAGCCCTGGTGAAGCTTCACCTGGAGTGCTGTGTCCAGTTCTGGCCTCCTCAGTGCAGGGGAGACATGGAGCTCCTGGACTGGGTCCAGTGGAGGGTTACAAAAATGATTAAGGCACTGGAGCATCTCTCTTATGAGGAAAGGCTTACAGAGTGGGGCCTGTTCAGTCTCAAAGAGACAAATGAGAGGGGATCTCATCAATGTCTGTGAGTATCTGAAGGGAGGGTGGATAAGAGGATGGAGCCAGGCTCTGCTCAGTGGCTCAAAGCAATAGGACAAGAAGCAAGGGGCAGAAACTGATGTACAGGAAGTTCCACCTGAATATGAGGAAGAACTTTACTGTGCAGGTGGCCATGCACTGAAAGAGATTTCCCAGAGGTGCTGTGGAGACTCCCTCACTGGGGATATTCAAGAACCATCTGGATACAGTCGTGTGCAAGGTGCTCTAGGATGATCCTGCTTGAGCAGGGAGGTTAGATCAGATGACCCACTGTGGTCCTTTCCACCTCGACCCATTCTGTGATTCTGCGATTATCAATTAAATACAAAAAATGCATAAAAATCAACTTGATTGAGAAGGAGGCTGATTTTACACCTAGTTGCATGTAATCACTGCTACTTTCAGACAACAAAATAATTTTTTTCAAGTAAGAATTCTGATATTATATAAATTTGAAAATTAAAACCTGAAGAACAACAGCAACAAAAAACCATTCAAATTTACTAAGCAAAAGGATGCTAACAAGATTTTTTTTTTTTAGTGTTTCTAAACTATACTGTTCTCTGCCAAAAATACACAGAGGGAAAATAAGCTCTTTTGCTACAAAGTTTTGGCCACTTCCACACAAAACATTTCAGATAAAAAGGTGTTCTCTGTGAATAATGAATTAATCTTTAGGCGTACAGAACCCTAACCAGGCAATAAAGTCTCTCAAAACTGTACAGGATCTTAAAATGGCCTTTGTGGAACAATCAATACTTTTTTCTTTAAGTAATCCTCACAATTTTGAACTCATGATTATATAATATATATACGATATTTATAAGAGAAGATTGATATTATGTATAACAACAGGTTGCACTAGAAATGTTCTTTAAAAAGATATATCTCTCAATAAACTGACTTATAATAAAGAGAAAATACTACTAACATGCTGAAATTAGACACAGATCCTGTGCTGCATGAGTTCAGAATTACCTGGCTGTGAAAAGTAAAATTATAGTTGTAAAGAAGCAACATTTTCCTTTTATTCAGATTATATTATTATAGCCTCTGTTTTGTAACTTCAGATTGCCTTTTGTGACTCATCTACTATCGTTAGCACACAGCTACTGAGAAACACTGACCTGTATTATATATTTCCTTGCACTACTACTTGCTATATGTTGCATATTTCGGAGTGATATCAATATTTATTTGGAAAGAAAAGTACAGATTAAAAATGTTTTCCCTTTCATTTTACTGAAAATCATCCATAATGGAATAGTATGAAGAAAAATATCCAATACCATCAATAGATGCCTGACTAGTCCATGAAGATTTTGTTTATTCCAGTTTCTATTCACACAATGAAAGAACTCCAGAAGAACTAAGTTACGTGAAGCACGTATAATTTTGTAGACAAAAATATTTTAATTGGTAATGTTTCTGTACTGAGATTTTTTGAAATTCCATTCGGTTGCTTTCTTAATCACTATTCCTTTATTAGAAATGACTGCTTGACTTATCTTATTCTCAATTTCAGTAAGAATATTTTTATGAACAATATTGATTTTTATCCAAAAAAGGTTCTAATTTTAAGCTTGGTTAAGTGGTTAAGTGAATTTTGTGTTGATGGTAAGTAGCTAAATGAACCAGAATTTTTTAACCACAGCTACAGTATTGCCTGAGTGTGGGAGTGTTCATTTTTTCCCAGACCTCCTCTTCGGTCTTGAGCCACAAGATTCAAAACTGCTTATTGACTTAAGATGCAGTTAACTCTGCATAGATGTCTGATCTTTGACCTTTCTGTTGTGATTGCGAGATGTGAACTATTGTCATAACATGCAATATTTTTGTAATGTGGTTCTTTATCCTCATCATTTGAACTCATTCCATCATCACATTTCAGCCAGCCAAATAACTGTCAAACTAAAAGAATGTTCAAACTGAACCAGTCTAAACTGGCTTCAGTAATATAGCCTAGAGGTTAAAGCTTGAATATTTTTATTCTAGCATGCCAAGCCATTGAACTGATAGCCAGTGTTAAGAATTTTATACTCATGTATTCTTATTAATAATATGAATTTCATAATAAAATCTTAATAAATAATTCCCTCCTTTAACTCTATCATCAAAAAAGTAGTAGACTGCATCTTATATGCCTTTATCTAGATTGTTCATCTTTTTCATCAATCACAAAAAATTAGTTCTAAATAATGAAGATGTATTGTCTTCTCTTGCATATATCTTAATTATCATGAAAGTGCAGCAGACATATCTCTGTTCATCCAACTTTAAATATGGAATCTGAGACACAATGAATTCTGAGGGAAATGCTTTGTATTTCTGCACTATCAAAATTTCACCCTAAAGGAGAATTTTATGTTGACATTTTCAGGGCTGAAACTGTGCTCACCAAAAAGAGGAAAACAAAGCACTGAATTTCTGTTTAAAAGAAATCAATATATAAAAGAAGCAGCCTCTATTCGACTTGCAGGCGGCTTTTCTATTATTATGAAGATTTGCTAAATTACTTTCTGTAAGAGTTAAAGTTTCACAATTTGGATTTATTTTTATTTAATCTGAAATAAAAATGAATGGAAGTTAAAAAATTGTATATCATTGTACATATATGCCACAAATACAGAATTCTTAAACTAACACAAATGTTAAACCACTGAAACTTTGCTATAAATTTGGCGTCTTTTTTCTTTTCTATTTTTAATTTCTCATTGGTTTTACATTGCTATTAATTCATTCAAGGAAATTTCTTACATTTGATAAAGTGACAGGATTTCAGCCTAGGAAATTATATTTATTCCAAATTTACAGTCTTGAAGAAGTGGGAATCTAGCCACAGACAATCAAGAATTCTTTAACTGTGAAATATAAATATTAGTAAATAGTTCACATTTATTAAAAAAAAAACATACTGCTGCAAGAGACTGAATAAATAAATTAGATTTCCATTTATTAGATTTTACTTTAAGAATGTGAATTTGTTCTGAGAATGTGTTTATTAATTGGAGTAAAATACATTGCATCTAAACGACTTGTATTTTTACAATAGGAAACACCAGCACAAGGGAATAATTTTATTACTTCCAATAATAAAAGTAATTTATATTTTAGCTAAGAAAATGAGATAAGAGGATGACATGATTTAGATCACACTTTAATCTGTTGCACAGTTTCACAGGCAAGGAAAAAAATCCTTGAAAAGGAAACTTTGTATTAAAATAGAATTTTGTTGTTGGTATTCACTCCAATAAATAGACACTGCTTATGTGACATCACTTCTTTTAGATGGCAATGTAGTTAGTGACATTATACTTCAATTATATCACAAAGAAAAGGCCACTCAGAAGACTGACCAGAAAAAATATCTGCCTGGTTTAAAAAGTAAGAGGCTATGGGGTGGGTAAAATTCATATATTTAAATCAGAAATATTTTTTCTTGTTTACTTAATAAATTTTCCATATATCAACAAGAGAGCAGAGAATTAAGAATCTGTGCTACAGCAGTGGTCCTAACTCTACAACTGATGTACAAAACATAATGACCATTTGGCCATATCTGTAGAATATGAAATAGCGTACAACTTTATTCTTCTTAGGATCTAGAGTTTTGAAAGGTTTGCTTGCACTCATTATATTCTGGAGCATGAATATTTTCATATAATAATTATATATAACTGGAGTTGTAAAACTATTCTTGTATATGGTATCTAGCTTAGCAAAACCCACATGGTGTATCATTGAAAGACGAAGATTTGTATTTGTATTTGGAGCACTCAAGCTCCAACTGTAGCACAAACTTTGACTTTATAATGAAGGAAAAAAAAAAGGAAAGAACAAGCATGGTATATTAAGACTGAGAGACACGAGCCACAATTGCCTGAAACATGACTCAGTCATCAGGCCCTTCATTATTCAGAATAAGTAATCATCATTTCTGTTGTCTCCACTCAGTATTTAAATGTAAAAATTAAAAATAATCCTATTTCAGATGAAAATTCCTGGTTAGAGAGTATTATACAAGAGTTACTAGAGTCTTGCTAAGATTAACAGAAGTTATGATGTAATTTATTAGAGCTTCATAAAGGTTGCTCATCCAGGGAACATTGACAGGTCACAGTGACCTCTTAAATATATAAGCCTTCTTTGCAGTCAGAAAAAGAAAAGCATTTAGAGTTTTGTCGTACTCATATGGATGTGGGGACGGAATATTCTGGAAGAAGTCTGACAAGGAGTTGACAAAGAGATTACTGAAATTTGGAAAGCTGACAATATCTGACATTCCTGAGTGACTCATGGTCTACTAAATTAATTACAATAATCACCCAGATTTCCAGATGTGTAGGAACCTAGGATTTCTGGAAAATAGGAATTGAGCATATAGGAATCAACTACTCTGTTCATATGATATAAAGTTGATCTGTAAATACAGAACAAATCTCATGCCTCTGTGATTCAGACTTCCTACTATGAAATCAATTGTGGATTTACAGTTTTGGAAATTTGCCAAGGGAGCCTGGAAGACAAGTTTGTGAGATAGGCACTGAGGGATATTGTTATAGAAGTTAAATCTGAAATGACAATTCAGCTGATCAAAGTAACAGATCTACACCAACTTACCGCCTCACCAGAATGTCCTCATAGCACAGTTAACGACTGGAGGATTAAAAGTGTGAGACTCTTCAAGATTTCCCTGAAACAGAAAATCAAACATGTTTTATTTGCTTTTCTACAGCAAAACCAATAAATCCTGAAGGGTTCAAGAAATAGAAAAGTTAATACACTGATGATAAATAACTTCTGCAAACAGTAATCATTGAAAAGCAGCAAAACAAAGTGGAATTTCTAGAGTAACTCTGATGTGAAAGAATATAAATCATAGTCATACACAATTATTTGTATTGAAATTATCTGTACTTGATTGAAGTGCTTATGAAACAGTTGTGTTCCAAACATATCTTAGTCATAAACACTTTCTTGCTTTGTCATGCGCTAGACCAACCCTTTTTCAATGTACTATTTTTAGTGCAAAAATACTGTTTCATAACTGAACTTATGCTAATAGCTCTCTAAATACACCAGACATATCACCGAAACCTGCAGTACTTGTACTGACAGTATGTCATTTGGTAAATTACCTTAGGTGTATGAAAACAGAACTGTAGCCTTGTCAATAGTAAAGTTATCTCTTCACATATCACAAACCAGTGTCAACCTCTACCATATGGATATCCATTCAACCCGCACATTTAGCTCTCTCTCACTAGCAGTCAAGCTTAAGAGGTGAACCTGTGAAAACCTCATGGTGTTCAACAAGGGAAATCCAGGCATAAGTACAGGCTGGGTGGAAAATGGATTGTGAGGAGAAAGATTTATGGGCATTGGTTGATGAGAAAAAAGACACAGCCTAGTAATGTGCACTCGCAGCTCAAAAAGCCAGCCTCAGCCTGAGCACCATCAAAAGTGGTGTGGTCAGTAGGTCAGGTCAGGCAATTGTCCCCCTTTACTCTGCTCTTGTGAGACCCCACCTGGAGTGCTGCATCCAAATCTGGGTCCCCCAACAAAAGAAAGATGTGGACCTGTTGGAACAAGTCATGGAGAGAGAAACTGAGTTGACCGCAGGGCTGGAGCATCTCTCCTATGAAGATGGGCTGAGAGAGTTAGAGCTGCTCAGTCCGGAGAAAAAAAAGGCTTTGGGGAGAATTTGTAGCACCTACCAGTATCTGAAGGAGGCTTTCAAGAGGGATGGAGATGGACTTTTGACAAGTGCATGTAGGAATAGGCTGGGGGGGAATGGCCTTAAGTAGAAGGAGTATACATTTAGGTTAGATATTAGGAAGGAATAAGTTGTCCAAAGAGGTTATGGACCCCACAACTGTGAAAGGCCAGGCTGGATGGGGCTCTGTACAACCGGTCTAATGGAAGGAACTCCAGGCAGGGGAGTCTTTAAAGTCCCTTCCAACCCTAACCATTTTATCAGTCTGATTCTGTGATCTTTCCTTTGGGGTAGGGCTGGGAGAGGTAGAACTGTTCTGTCTAGAGAGACGAAGGCTCAAGTGAAAACTCATCAACACATATAAACAACTCAGAAGATGCAAAGATGGAGTCAGGCTCTTTTCTTTGTTGTCTAATGACAGGACAAAAAGCAATGGGAAAAAGAAAACACAGAAAGATCTACGAGAATATCAGAAAACAGCTTTTTTACTGTAACTGAATACTGAAGCAGTTTGCCTAGAAATCACTGTGGAATATTCATCTTGGAAATACTGAAAAGCCATCTGGACATGGTCTTGGGCAAACCTGCTTTGAGTAGCTTGAGCAGGGAGGTTGGTCCAGATCTAACCTCGACCACTCTGTGATACTGTGATATTTTATTCATGGCACTCATGAGTTTGTGTTTTATGCACCCACCTAAGCAGTCTGAGATTGATAACCACCTTCCACCTTTTTATATATCTCAATCATGACATTCAGAAATCACAATACTCCTAAATTATTTAGGAAAGAATAAAAGTAAATAGCAATAAATGATCAACACTGATCAAGAATGTTTCACCCTAAAAACTCTCTTCCCTGAAACTATTCTATTTTTGTCATAATACAGTAATAGTTTCAGTGGGTTTTGTTTTTTATTTTAAGGCACTGCGTATGCAACATGAAGAAAATCATTGAAAATAGGCAGGTAAAGAACTTTTGTTATAAGCAAATGTTAAGTAGTATAAAATACAAGGGAAGCATAGGTTTGGAGTATTTTTTTAATATGATCTTGCAGGGCCTTCAAATGTGGTGAAACATGGTTGTATATGACAATGGACTGAGTCAATCATTTTTATGTCAGAAGCATTTAAATATCTGCTTTATTTTTCACAGTCAGACTGGAAGCAGAGTGAAAAGAAATACACAAATAATAATGCTGTCAGTGCTGAAGGCTTAATGACATGGTTCAAATTACTACCTTGAATACATATTTTGTTACATTTAAACACTTCTGTCTTTATGGTAGAGATTTCTTAGGCTGACACCATGCACTGGTTAGCATTTCCTTTATGTCTATAAAAGTACCTTTTTTTAAAAAACACCTTAAGTTGCTTAATTAATCATCACATCATAGGAATGCTGATTAAGCAATATGAACTCATAAAATATGTCCTGAAAACTGGTGCACTATGCATTATTCCTTTTTCATAAGCACATATGCAAATATAAGATTCTTCCATTCTTTTATCAGTTCCCTTTTTTACTCTATGCTATGTATTTTAGCTGTCTGTATTGAATTTGCTTGGTCCAATTTCATGGACTTTCATCACTTGAAAACTATGAACCTATCCAGTTCACTGAAAGACTATTTTCACATTCAGTACTTACCCTTTCTGTTAATAGTACTATTTTTATTCAACTTTTCCTTAAAGAAAGCAGCAATTCCAACCACAAAAAGTAAAAATATTGCCCAAAACATATTCTTAATATTCTCATTTGTTAAGATGAGTTTATATAGATTAATTTATGGTCATTTACTTGAAGAGTAATAAACATATTCTGTGTACATTTAAAAGAAAGAGGAAGAACTATTATAGAGTTGTGGTAGTGGGACAGAAGTTTAGTAAGACAAACTACCTATATTTGGGGTCACGCATGCCTTTCACCTCCCTCTTCCCCTGCAGCTTTTTCTACGTACCATTCCATGGCTCTTTTCTATTCTTACTCAATTTCTTTTAATAGTTTCAAAGTTAGGCCTCGTTCAGTTTTCCTCTCAGTTTTGAGGATATCAGTATATCAGCATAGCTTTGAGCTTAAACCATAGATGATAAAACCTCAGAAGCTGACAAAATCAACAGCATATCTGAATATCATAGGGTAGTTCTGGAAACTCATCTATTTGGTTTCCTAAACTTGCAGAAACCGAAAAATCTCTTATCACTGGCTACTATTTATTTAAAAGAGAAAAAAAAAGGAGAGAATAATGGGTTACGTTGATAAAAATATCAAGGGAATAATATTGCTATACAGCCCCACAGAATCAATAGGCTTGTCCCTGCTTCAAAATAAAATAACTTATAAAATAAAATGACTGTTAAATTTTTTACACAAATGCTCCTTTCCCCAACAAATCTCTTTTGTCTCCAGAATCTTTATCCCCTATCTTTAAACATTAAATATAAGAAAGCAGATGTCACAGTTCCCAAACTTTGTTTCTAAGCCTGTGTCACAAAATGCCAAAAGCTCTGGAGAGAAAATACATGGTCTGTGCTGAGTGGCTTTTGAGACAGACGTTGCTGTTAGACTCAGTATGACCATAGCCAGGCCTCTCTCAGGTTTGTCACCGGTAAATGGAGTTGACAGTCCTCTGCTATGTCACTGACACGCCATATAAATAACTTTGTTGAAGAATACTGTGAAAGCATGTGAATCTATGGGCATGAAGATAACTAATTTCAATCTGACCTCATTAATGCTAATTCTCTTGTGGCTGTCCTTTAGTCTTCTTCATAATCACTCTTGTATTGAAATGATGAAAATGGACATCCATTGTATTCCACGCCTTAGGTAGGCAAAGCTAACAGCTAGCATGGAACAGGTAGAATGTCTTCCTGTCATGCTTTTCTGCCCTGTCCGCTGTTATTTCCCTGAAAGAGTCCATGAGTCTAAAGAGTTCAGCACTGATACTTAGGAAAAAAGTATCATTTGCATTTTGTGCAAGTTTACCTTTTTGATGGCAGTCTTATAGATGTTATACCTGCACAGGGAAAGAGGCAGAAGCATATGATTTGGTACTTTTTTTTTTATGGTAAGTAGATTGTAGCTTGTCTTTTTCAAAAGAAAAACCTCTCTCAGATATTTGAAGGTCACACCTAGGGACAGAAAAGCTCTTTAACAACTGAAAAGCCTGTCAGGACAAATGATGTTGTAGTCAAGCCCATTTTTTTTTAAGGGAAACAGTGACGTTGTATACGTGGTTATGGCACAGAATAGAAAATAAAGTCCTATATGGACTCATGAACAAGAAGTCACTCCTGTGCTCTAGAAACGAAAGAAACACCTACACCCAAACGAAAAAATAGAGAGAAGAGAAGGAATTAAGTAACTGACTTATAATTAACTCAATGCCAACAACTGTCATGCTGGGATATCCTAGTTCTGAGTAACACCATGTAGATGCTGGAAACTTGCACCAACATAACACTGTCTGTAACATTAGATAACTTCAGATCTGGATTATAAAAAGTGTGTAGAAAACCTTTAAAGATGGAAGCACTGAAAAAATAGAGTATCGGCTTCATTGTAAGCAGGAGAGGGGAGATAGAAGTTGAATGCTCTACGGGCTGGATGTACTTAGTCTGATTTAGAGTTAGTGTCAGAGAGTAGGCTCCATGCTTCTATTGTTTTACTAAAAATGTTTAAAAAGATGTAAGACTGCATAAAACTTTGGTATATACCTTGAATTCTCCTTTCATAGTGATTTATTTTCCCCTATAAAATTGAAAATTATTTTTTTTTAGAATTTTTTTGACAAAGAGATATACTGTCAAAAACTGTTTTCTTATTAAGAGCAATTTTTTTATTGATGATACAATAACTGCCGTCAACAACATCCGATAGTCATTCTCAGGATGCGTGAGTACACCCTGTTTACTGTCATCCTTAGAAATATGAAGTGTGACAAATGTGTATTTCTCAAATAAAGTTTAGAGTAAAATATTCCTTGTCTAACCGTTTGCTTTTATTCAACAACATCAAGAGATGTGTCTTTGGCTCTAAGCAGCAACATGAAAGAGGAGGAAAATATACACCTCTCAAATTAAAGAAGGAAAGTGTGAACAATGATATCAAAATCAGGACTTTCAATATTCAGAAAATCTGATACCGAATTTGGTTCAACTAGTTTCCTTAGAGAACAAAACTGCAAAACCTTACAAAAAGACTAGATAAACCAGGAGAAATTAATTTTGGTTTAAAACAGCCAGAGTATTTCCCACTTCTAGACATAGTGGTGAAGGATAATGCACATGAAGGATAATGAAATAAGTTGATTAAGGATTTTGTATCTGATATGTTTTATGAGAACAAAAGATACTTTGCCCTTTTCTGAATATTCTCCTGATCCCTCATTCATGATGAATCCTGGCCATTCAATGTCACCTGTGTATTTAGTCCAGAAAGACGATAGCAGATGATGTAGCTAGGAGAAGCCTATTAAGACCTCTCACTTGCCTAATCTCATTTTCACAAACAGACTGAAACGCAGTCTCCCTCTTAACGGTATGGCACAAGCAGGCAGTCTTCTAGGAACAATTTTACAGCCAAGTAAATCAGTGTTTCTCCTCCTGTAAAGTCATTCTCAGTAGTATTGCTATTAAGAGGTAGCACGATGAAGAATAATATCAAGAAACATGGCATTGCCCCAGTGGGAATGTAGTAAGAAGCAAAATAGAAGGGTTTCAGGCTGCTATTTGGAAGAGATTTAAGCTCTAGTAAACAGGACCCTGCAGAGAGATAAAGAGAAAATGTGTTTAACCCTTTTTCACCTATTAGAATAGCATCAGTGTTGTTTTACCTTGCATTTCACAAAGTTTGACAATTTCTATTCCAGTGCTGCAGCAAACCCAAGCTATAAAAAGAGCTCCTAAATCATAAGATAAAAGAATTAGTAGGGCAGATCTCCTCTAAGAAAATAAGTGCCAGTAATAATAATGTAAATAATATAAATACTAGAATTTGCTCTTCATGAGACAAGTTCTTGTCAGACTTATCATAGGCTGAGATGAAAGCAGCTGCCACGGTCAACCAAGGATGTCAAGGGCTTTGGCAGCCCTTACAGCCAGTTGCAGGCCCCTGCCCCTGCCCGGTTCCACTGATGTCCAGCCAGGGCCCTCCCTGCCTCTGAGTGCCCACACCTGTCCTGCCCATTCCTATCACTGCTGCAGAACAGTCTGGCTTCCCCACCACCTCTGCAGCTCTTTCCCCTTCCAGGGGAATGCACTCCACGGGCACATTGTCCAGCCTGGTGTATTTGCAGCCCCCAGATTGTCCTCCCCGGGGTATCCGCGAGTTCCTAAGCCCCTAACTGTGTGTGGAGGCTGGGTCCTAAAGCCAAGCCATGGTGAAGGCTCCACAGCTGTGCCAAAGGCTTCCCTGCACCCCACCCAGCTGGGAGCCAAGGGGTCAGGACTCAGAGCAGTGCCAAAGCCACAGTCAGACACTATGAGGCCTTGCCCCACGGATGTGGCAGTGTCTTCTGCTGTGATTCCCCTAAAGCCAGCTGCAGTGGGGCCTAGCTGAGGGCCTAGGGCAGTGCCCACAGCTGCAGATGAGCTGTCACCAGGCTCAACTTTCCTCCTCGTCCCTGTCACTGGGAACTTTTGGGCTGACCCACGTCTCTCCACCTCCCTGCTGCCCCCAGGGCCTCCTTTTGCTCCTATGCTTTGCCTTAATTCCATAATCTGGCTCTGGCTTGTGTGACTTTGTCATAGGCACCTGCTCCTGCCCAGGCTCCAGGTCCCACTCCAAAATGGAACAAGTTGAATTTAAAATGTTGTTCTTCTTTTGTAGATGTGGAATAAGTATTTCCTCCTTGACAAAAATTTTACTCGCTAAACTCTTTGAAAAAATTTGAATTTTCCGACGTGTTAAGTTTGATCATGGTCTTGCTTCTGCAGTAAGATATTTACCTAAAATTTTTTTTGTTTAGGGTTTTTCTGCTATTTGGAAAGTTATTGCATAATGGTCTGGAGGCATTGACATCAACTTGTCTCTTTATTGTTCTATTATCAAAGCACTATCAAATAAATTCCCATATTAACTTTATTTTTTCACAAAGCCTCTAGGTTAGTATACTGTCTAGTTAGTAAACTTTCTAAGTAAACTTTCTGAGGTGAAAACTGTTGACAAACATTTTCTGAGTTCCAGGCACAGAAGACATCACAGCTAAACAACTATTTTATATGAGCTAACTTGTGCCTTGGAGAAACTGTGGTAGGGACAATGGTCTTTACCTGAAATACAGCTAAATGTTATTCTTTTATGAAATCCATCAATATCTTGGTATAATTAAGAATTTTGTAAATAAGATGCATATACAAATTTCCTTCTGTTACTGCCCTTATTTTTTCATCCATTTAAAAATATTTTGTTCTATGGCTATTTTTGTTTTCAATGGCTTTTGTTTAAAAATTCTGCTGCCATATGGTTTCCTTTACATATCTAATGAATGTAAATAGTGCTCAACAGCAATTGGCATTTATGAAAATGGCATATTATCACATAGAAATTGTGCAGCAATACCTATAAAATAATAAGGAAAATCTGCTACTAATGGGTCAACTGATATATCACCCAAAAGCTACAAAACAGGTATTGGTAAAATGAATTCACAAAAAGATAAAAATTAATGGTGGGTGGAGAGAAATCACAAAAAATAAAACCCTGGAAATTTTGTCATTATTTCTTCTTGTCATACACCAAGAATGAATTATAAAAGATATCCTGGAACAGGACTGCAGTAAATTTTTCCCTTTTGTGCAATGATTCTACCTTTTATTGTTGTTGTTTTTATTTCTGGTTTTTGGGGGTTTTTCTTCTGTCTTTTCCTATTGTTTAAATAAAACTTCTGACATACTATGGGAAAGATCAGATAAGTACATATCAGAAAGTTACGTTTTGTAGGAAAAAATTCATATATCTATTAAATGTACTACAGTTATACAGTGCATTTTTCAAAAATCTAAATATATTAATAGAATTCCCCACTGCAAAAATTCTTGATAAATGTTTGAAAATTGAGAACACTTCTTTAAGTCCTGTAAGTGATCATGTGGTCCAGTACTGTCTGAGTGAAGCCAAAGTTCCCAAGACAGGTTTACAAATAAAAGCCAAAGTGTTATTTTACCTATTCCTCTCTTCTCATATCGTGTCACAACTGTACCCTATCTCTCTAACCCTTTTTAAATAGAACCTATTCTGATACAGGTGATCTTAGACCACAAATGATAGAAAATGGAGGTTAAAAGGAAAAGGCTACAAAGTCAGAAAAGCTTACTCAATGGTTACCAGTGTAACACTTCCCCTGGTATATCTTTTTTACATACAACATAGCTAAGAAACTGTCAGCCAGTAATTGAAAGCTCTTTATTAGTACTTTTATACAAATTCATGTTTTCTAATGTAAGTCATTTCATAGATTTTAGTAAAAAAATGCAACATCCTTTTTTTAGGCTAAACAAAAACAAAAACTCTGCAGCAAATAAAATGCTTTGTAGTATTGACTGCCATGTTGAAATATGGATTACAGCTGCATTGTTTTAAAGTAATCAAAATATTTTTTGTCTCTCATATTTGTCAAAAAACTCAGAATATGTTTGGACTCTTTTAAGCTTCTGCACAATTAGCCAGCTTTAGCTTTACTTACACGTCCTTTAAATGTCAAATAACAAAGAAGTTGATGGCAGTGGGAGAATTATATATATATAATCCTTTGATTATATATGTATTTTTGATCATGCTTCTTACGTATAACAATAATTTAATTATAATCAGCTACGTCTGAATCCTAGAGTGGATCATTCATGTATTAAGGTATAGTTAAACAAGAAGCTCCTCACAAGAGGGATTATTTGCAAGATCAAGTCAAGTCTATGCATAGCTGAATAAACTGTAGGGTAGTGCCACAGGCAGTTGCTGTCTCAGTAGTTGACAGGGCTTTTTTCCGCAGAATAAAATGTCATTGTAACACTCTTTTGTAAAGACAGATTTAAAATAAAATCAGTTAATTATTTATAGGAAGCTGCAGCATACACTTAACTTGAGTTAATTGGATTATTTTTAAATATCCTATTTGTCAGTATCCCTTGAACAGGAAGACCTTGTGATCTTCTGTGAATAGAGAAGAATGCCGAAGCAAGACTCTCCTTCAGGGAAGCTGTGTATATCCCGTCCAATACCACTTACGCTACAAATGTGCCAAGTAAGAAGAATGACTATGAATGAAAAGTCCACTGCAAGGAAATCTTTACAGATGCTCAGTAAAAGCCAGAATAGCTTCAGATTCTTGCAGCTATTTAAGCAAGTTTAGTTTAAGTTTAGTTTAAGCAGTGCACCCTGTCACCTAAGTGCAAATTTAAATACAGCTTTGGTCCACCTGCCTTTATCTGAGTTGTCAATATGGTAAACTAATTGTGGTGTAACAGATGCCTCTTGGCTTGGCTGGTTTCAGACAACTTAGTGATACTGGTTGTGCTTGGTCATCTTGAAAACTAAAACTGGAAAAGAATACTCTGTGTAAGCAATTCAGCCATCAGCTGGAAAAAAAAAAGGAATTTCTTAACAAAATTTCTGCTTAGTATGAGAACACATTTTCAGTCATATTTGGGGTAGGTGGAGAGTTGCTGCCATCTGCTGGAAAGATTCCTTTCCTGACTTTAAAATAAATAAAAGTGAAGGGGTTTTTTTTACGAGTAAAGTAATGAAAGATTAAAACTATTACCATTGATGAAATTTAGGTGCTTAACACCTGTGTAGCCATCTAACTGCTCATTATTCTAATGACATTAAGAGTGTAAAATTATGAAAATCTGGACCTAAATCTCCTTGCAATTCAATGTCTGAAAGGAGGACTATATAATTAAGTCATATTCATAAATATGAACTGGAGGGCAGAAATCCTTCCAAAATGGGGAGAATAGAAGATGCAAAAGGAGAAGGAAATTAAAGACAAAGAGGCCTTTGCAGACAACCATTTTTTTCTTTTTATACTATAAATCTCAGTGCTACAGTATTATTCACTATGATATGTAAAAATACTAGCCTAAGAAAACAAAATTAAAATCCCAATATTATGGATAGGGAGCAGGAACCTCACAGTGAGTACTACCAGATTTCTCTAAGAGTTGGCAGTTTCAGAAAAAGAAAAACACACAAACAAATAAAAACAAAACCAGAACACACTAGTATTGTCCACCTGCCAGGAGGCTGCTATTTAGGTCCCAAAACACACTGCAAAGACTTTTTGATGCTGAATGTTAGAATAAGCAGTACCATGTAGTTTACAGGGCACTGGACATTTTTGAAGAGCTTTTCTGTCTTCATTCTCAGTTTTGTTTCACCTATGTATAGTCCCAAATTCAGACAGCACTTGGTATTTCTTCCCAGATAAATGCCTGTGAATGTTAATTTTATATCTTCCTGATGAGAATTTCAAGAGAGCCAAGTTAGATGTTGAATGATTTAGACGGAACTGTGATTTGGACATGACTACACAGCCTCACAGGTTTGCAAATTTTAGCCAGAATACCTACAGGCATACATATTCTAAAAAAAAAAAGAAAAAAAAAAAAAAAGAAAGAAGAGAGTGATTTCCTGGTTAGTCTCTTTTTGATGTCTTGAGACTTCCAGAACTCTACTGATATTGTAATTTCATTAGCCTATTTTCATTTGCTTAGAAATAATGCAGCTGGGAAGAAATTGCATGGCAGGATGGAGTGGAAATGAGACCAGCTAGGATGAGGAAATCAAGCCAGCTGAACCACTTAGAATAATATAAATACACAGTGGAGGAGTATGGTAAGAGGAACTATGATTACATAGTCAAAAGGTAGATTGATATCAGGCTATCATGCCTGAAGTATTCGCTGTCCCAAGAAAACTTACACCAAATTATAGTGTAACTTAAACTGCATGGTGAATCATTTTTTTCCTCCCAGTCTGGCACTTTACATTTCATATCTTTTACATCTCATCACTCTTACTAAGTTACGAATACCAGCTGTTAAATTCAGCCCACTGGAGTCTCAACCTAAGGATTATTTATGGCTCTCTACCCTTAACTTTTCTTTAGGTCCAGTGTTCGTTACCTTGATACTGACAGCTTTAGAGCGATCAACAGATGAAATGTTCTGGAAGATCACTTTTTAAACGCACTCACAGAGGCACACCTCCACTCATTTTGTCAATTTATTCTGATGAGCAAGAGCAGTATGTTTTCCATCGGCATGAGCTAGGTTTTGGAAAGTATAAAATTTGCAGATACACTTCTGTGGTTGGCACCTTCCCATGTATTTATTGTATTCACACTATATTCTCATGTTTCTACAGGGCCACACTAGGTTTTTCTAGGAGTAATTTGGATACTTGCAAAGAAAAGCATTTCTCAAGAAGTGAGGTGCATCTTAATGGGAAATGTAGGACAATACTGATTGGCTACCTGAATACACCAGCTACCTGAAGCAACTACACTGATGTCAGTGTGAGGCTGTACTTGGGCTAACTAGAGAGAAAGACATGAAAAGCAGACATAGGAAGATGCTTAAAAAATGACATAAGGAGACCTCTGTGTAATTGTTATGATTAAAATTCTTACATTCAGGTTAAGTTACTAACCTTAATTGTAACTATATATTTTCTGAAGTCTAGAAGACTTACAAAAGGGTTAAATGTCAGAGATACACTCAGTTTCAAGGTATGCATAGACGAATGTTATGCAAACACTTTATCTAGAAATGTCAAAAAGATCAAGAGCTTTTGAAAAACATCTTTCTGTAATTTTATGTAACAATGCAGTGAATCTGTGACACGCAAGAAATTGAGAAACTACTCAGTCTCGACAAAGTTGCTCTTTCTAAATAAATGTAAAAACCGTGCACGGCAGGTTCAATCTCTTACAGCATAAAAAACTTGTCACTTCACAAAAGAACTTTTTTTTTCACTCCTCAATCTATTTTGAAAGTACCCAGTCCTATCAGAAGCCATGCATGGATGAGAAAATCAGAAACACTCAGATTTTCTATACCCTCTGATCTTAGCCATCTTAATTTAATACTACTTCAGAGAAAAGGTAAACCTGCTGCCTTGCTAAAAGCCACTAGTCTGTGCTGTTGTATAAGAAATCTGTATTAAGTAAATTTCTTACCAATACAATTGTAATCATTTCTGTAAGTATGTTTTGTACTGTTAAATAATACTTACTAAACAGTTTGGATGAGTTTGAGCTTTTATTGTCCTGTATCTGCCATATCATGACAGTATTCAATTAGAAAGTATATCATGTTCAAAGCATCCAATTTGTTTTATTTCCATTTTGATATTTTTTTTAGAAGTAAAAAAAATGTGTATTAGGCTAACGGGTAGATCTTCAAGCTAGGGACCCTAACAATTCAAATAGGAATAGCAATAGGAAGACTGCTTAATGATTAAGCTAAATCTTCAAAAGGGTGTTAATGCTATGGAAATTGTCCTCCATTATTGCACTGGTATTTTAAGGGCCAGAGGAAAATAAACTCATCCCAAAGGTAAAAGTATTATTGATAGCCTTACAGTATTAACATACAAGTAAGAGCTTTTTTTCCCTTATATTTTGTATCTTTTCATAAACTGCAAATTGATTCTTGCTACATTTTAGCAACAGATTTGTAATGGAGACTATAGAATATTTTTGTTAATGTGACTTTTGGCTTTAGTCTTTCCTTTTATCCATATGGACTTATATTAACTGTATTACAAAAGAAGGCACTGTAAAAAAGAAGTATAAATGTGAAATAAATATCCTTCTTTCTGATTAAAAACATGAATTTTGCATTCTACCATAAAGTAAATTCTTCGCTGATGACACCTATATGCAACTTCACAGAAAGGACGGCATTCAGTATTTTCTTTTATTGTCTCTGCAGATAATATCTTTATCAGAATATAAAGATAATCCTGTCTTGTCTACAGTATCTATACCCTATTTCCACTTCCCCTGTAAGATACCTCTGTGAAAAATTATAAGATTATAAATGAGGTGTTTTACTTATATTTTTACTTCTGAAAGAAACAAAAGTATATATAACTTTTAAGATAGTAATCCTGGAAAATATGTGTGCTCATCAGATGCTTGCAAATTTAGAAGGACAATTATACTTTTTTGTCACATCATAATTTTGATTCCTTGCCAAAAGAAAATATCACCATAAGTTTACAATTCTAGTTAAACTATATACTGTGCAATTCTCTTTTTCTTTGTCGGAACTACTGCCATTCCTGTCACACAGATCCTTCTCTTCAGAAGTTTAATAAGCTCAAATTATAGGCAAGAAATCTAAAGCATTTGCAGGTAATAAGCAGATCAAATATTCATGAAAGTGGGTAATTGAGTTTTAAATATCCATGGACAGTTTGTTTCCATGGTTGTTTTACTACCTGTACATTGCTGAATGTCACATGAGTAGTGTTTAAAGATTTTACAGCAGAAATCTGATTTTGAGAGTCAGTGCAAACTTAACTTGCATATAATTTGGATACCATCAGTTATTTAGCAGTCTTATTCAAATACTACACATATAGGAAGTATAATTCCATTCCAAAAAATCTGACATTAAACAATGCATGGATTTTTCTATGTCCTTATTTCTATGTGATCATTATAGTTACCATTCACAGGACTAAATTTAAAACATACTTATCATTAAAAGGGAAAAAAAAATAATTAAAGGCTTTAAAGTTTTGATTTATTCAGAGAGTCTAATGGAACAGTCAAAAGCACAAATCCCAATCTGCCTCTTTCCCTGATTCAACTTTATGGCAGGAATTCTAACAGTCTGTATATAATGCAGTTCCAGACATCAAGGATAAATGTCAGTCCCTGCCGAACTTTAACTACACAAGTGTCATTAACCTTAAATGTGTCATGCTGGAAATATTCTCTATCTACTTTGAATTCATACATATATGCTCTAGTCACCCCCTTGCGGAAGACTATACTCCCAGGTTTGGAAGGCAGGATTCATACTCCTTCCAGCCTAAAAATTCTATTGAAATAAATTGATTTTCTGAACCATAATCTGGCATACTGATTTGACCACAAGTGTGTTGTTACAACTTTAGAGTATATTTCATTATTTTATAATGAATATTTTTTAAAACATATTTTCATCATTCAATAGTTAAAATTATACACTGTGGTGATTAGAAAGCTATTTCTTAAAAAATCAGTTTGCTAATTTTTTCAAGACTTATTTGCAAGTGTGACAGGACCTAAGCATACTATTGTAGCTCACTATGAGGAAAGCCAAGTCCACCACTGGAGTGGACCTGAAGTGAAGCAAACGGGTAAAAGGAAAAGTTTTGGGTTATGTAGGAAGAACACCAGGTCTGCATACTGTATTTTTTAAAAGCTAAAAAATTTTGATGTCTTCGTTCAAGCATTCTGACTTGCTTAATCTCAAAATGAAACTTTACATTAGTGAGTTTAGTCCCGGGGAGAGTATTTTTTGCCTTCGCTTTCAAGTGCATGTGTTCATTGCTTTATAGAAATAGTACTCTGAGATTATGGAAGTACATATCCACCCAGAGCCCCTGGAGGATCCCAACCTGGAGCAGGTGCATGTGTCCAAAGGCACCCCATAGGAAGCCTGTACTGGAGCAGGCTCAGGGCAGGACCTGTAACCACATGGAGAGAGGAGCCCACACTGGAGCGAGCTCACTGGCAGGACTTGTGACCCCATGGGTGACCCACACTGGTGCAGCCTGCTCCTGAAGGACTGCCCAGAAGGGAAGAGATCCATGCTGGAGCAGTTCATGAAGAACTGCAGAAGTGATATTCAGAAAGTCCATGAAGGACTGTCTCCTGTGGGAGGGACCCTATATTGGTGTAGGTAAGAGTGTGAGGAGGAAGGAGTGGCAGAAACAATGTGTGATAAACTGGCCGCAACGTCCACTTCCTGTCCGTCTGTACCACTTAGGAGGAGGAGGTAGAGAAGTTAGAAATTTAGTTGGAGCCAGGAAGAAGAAAGGGAAGATTTGGAGTTATTTGTCATTACTGTATTCTGATGTGATTGAAAGTAAACTAAACTTATTTCCCCAAGATCAAGTCTGTTTTGACTGTGATGATAATCAGTGAATGATCTCTCCCTGTCCTTGTCTCAGTCTGTAAGCATTTTGCTGTGTTTTCTCTCCCATGTACAACTGAGAACGGAAGAGACAGAGCAGCTTTAGTGAGCACCTGTCATCCATCCAGGGTCAACCACAATATATACCTCTACCCTTTTGATGTTTGCTTGCTTGGATGTTTGTTTCACACACTTTTTGAAGGGTTTCAGTGCTAGAGCTTTAATGTCTGTAATTTCATGGGAAATTCTACGGGTGTAAAGTCAGTGGATTTATAAGGACTCAGCATACTGAGGCCTCAGACCCCTCAGTTTCCTCTGAAGTAAACCTCTGTATGAGGTCAGGACCTACAATGTTTTAGGGAAGCAAAGTAAGAACTGGTTTTTGCAAACAATTTTGTTTGCTTTGGCAAACTGTAATCCTAAATGAAATTAAATTAGAGGCATGCTTCTAAGTAAACTACTCCATGATAATAAAGTATTACATGCAAAATATGTCAAAAATCCAGGCAGATTCCCCAAGCAGATTTTACTATTATAGGTTTGCTATATGCTGGTCACACTTTCAGTCATGTGACAATTACACACATGTCAGGTATTTGAGGTAGCAAAATTCATCAGTTTAAGCAAATAGTCTTGATTTTAAGATATATGTCTGTAAAGACCATAAAAATTCATAGAGACAGCTCTGACCATTGTCAATGCTAGCAATTATATGAATTATAATGTAGAGAGAATATGAATGTATAAATACTGCATTAATTTCATGAATTTTTGCACCAGTGTAACAGATCAGTTTTCTGTGTTCAGTACTTGTAAAAGTGAGACTGATAGGAATTTTCTAATATTCCTTTAATGAAGATTTGCAGTGTTACATTTCAATTGTATTTCTTAGCCATCAAACTCTTTAGGAACCAAAGAGTATATTCAGAGGACTAGTAAGCAACCCTGCATCAGTGGAACTTCTCTGGCTGACTCAAGTAATTTCTCTATACTTCTCTAAGGCTTCTACCCAACTGCAGTGACAGAGGCAGGGTCTTAAGAAATTAACATGTTACTCTACTATTTATTTATCTTCAACAGTGACTATTGATTTTCAAGGTTTATGACCAGCAATAAGAAGCAATGAAATACATAATGCAGTGGCATAATAAGGTGGCCTGAAACTATCCAGATTTTTCTATCCTCAGGTACCATGCTGTATTAGCTGCTGCCTTTGTGCATAGCTTTTTTCAGTTTCCTTATTCCAGCACTAAACTGCTTATTTCTCTAGGTAACTAACCTGCTTATTTCTCTAGGTATGATATTTTGCCATTACCAACTGGGTTTTTTTATGTGTAATCCATCATATCATAGGTAGCCCTGCACATATGCCCACCTTTGTATTCTGCTCCTAGTTTCCAGCTCTTGATGGCTAATTGGTAATATTTAGGAAGGTTTTTTTAATATATTCAAAATGAGTTGTACGCCTTTCACAATGCTCCCAGAGCAGGGAACAGAGCTAAAAAAGGAGGAACACTTTTCTGGCCACAAGAATGAACATGTGTAGTCTATTATTGTACTCTGTCCTCAAGCTTCCTTAGTGAAAAGAAATCCTCCATCTTCACTAAACCTCTCACTCCATTAACTTGTATTTGTTTTCCTTGTTTTGATACAAGAATTAAAATGTAAAAGTAGTTTTTTAGTTACTACTTACATGTGAGAGAGAGGTATTAAATCTGTTTCTGTAAAAAAACAGATATTACAAGGTTTCTTAAACAAACATTATGAACCATAAGTGTATTTTTTTTTTAAATAAGAATCACAAAAGAATCCAGAACACAAAAGCTATATGGAGAACCACAGCAACAGGAAATTGATGTCAAAAATCAAACTGGTGAAAGGCAGAAATGGAGATAAAGCAGTGATCTCTCTCTCAAAGAGCAAAACTACCGTACATTTTGCTGAGACCAAGATTCTAAATTTTGCCTTCTGGAAACTGCTGTTAGGAAGGTTTCCCCGAAGGACTGAGATATAGGGGAATTGGAGTAATGATGTCAGGAGCTAGAATGGGCATACTCAGTTTTAGGATTGAAGTCCTAGAGCCACAAGCACACGAGCAGATTTACGTGTCCAGTATGTCTTCTATGAAAAAAAAAAAAAAAGATTTCAGCTTGGATAGATCAGAAGAATACATCTTTCCAACTGTGGAAACAGCTCCCTGTCCAATGCCCAGAACAGGTGCAAAACAGCAGTTGCATAGTTGGCAGTAGTATAATGCAAACAACTTTTTTTGTTATTTCAGCTCTATGCAGCATAATAAATTATGTCAATGTTACAATGTTCTAGCTTTTTTTTTTTTTAGTCAGGGGAACAATGCTCCCACTTCTCTGGACAGTTTAAATAGAAACCTGGGCTAAGAAAGATCCTCACCAGACAGAAGGAAACCTTGCACTTGTGGCACAGAAACTCTGCTGTGGATTCGTTCCTTACAGGGCAAATTAAAATTAAATTCTTCCTTTATCATTACTGTTCTTTTCTGTTAGAGCTGAGTCTGCAGTGCAAAAGTGATACAGCATTAAATGCTGAAGGCTTGGCAACATTAACAGAATTGGAGCTTGATGGTTAACAACTCCTAAGTCTTCTGCAATATTATTTCCTTTTCCCCTCCTTTATTCCTTTTTATCCATTTGTTCCAGCTTCTTAAGTTATTCTTTTAACTGCTTTCCTTCTTTTCATCAGGATGAAGTGAAAAATGCTTGCCTTTTCTTACTAATATGTGTGATGTGCTCAGAATACACAAGTTTTTGTAACAAATCTACAGAGATTACTTTGTCCATATAGAGACTATCTAGCACACAAAACCCAGAAAAAGAATGCTTAATATAAAATTGTTTGCTTTGGGAAGGAAATAATGGAAGAACATAAATAGATAATTTATTTTCAACAGTTGATCAATTATTTTCTTAGTTAACAGTCTCAGAATGATGAAATAAGTTCAGTTGGAAGAGATTTTGGGAGGGCTGCAGCCCAGCCTCCTGTTCATAGCAGGGTTGACCCTGAATTCAGACAAATTTGTTCAGGCTTTTGTCCAGCTGAGTCTTGAAAAGCTCCAAGAATGGAAATGGTGTAATGACCCTGGACGACCTGTTTCATTGCTGGCCTGTCCTCCTGGAGAAAAGGCTTCTCTTTCTTTCGAGCCTGAGCCTCTCATGTTAAAGCTTGTTTCACTGCCTTTCAAATTCCTGCCACACACCACTGCGAAAAGTCCAACTGCATCCCTTCTTCCACTTCTGTTGGTGCTGGCAATACTGTTGAGCATCTCTGAAGCCATCCTTTCTCCCAGCTGAACCAGCCCTGGTCCCATAGCCTCTTCTCACAGGGAAAGTGCTCCAGGTCTCATGATCCTAGTTGCATCCCCTGAACTCACTCTGCTCTGTCCATGCCCTTCACATATTTTAGGGATAAAAACTAAATGAAATATCCACATATGGTCTAATGAATGTGACGTAGAAGAATATAATCCCTTCCTTTGATGCCCCTATTAATAAAGCCCGGTATATTTTTGTACTTTGCTGCTGGGGTGCACTGCTGATTTCATACTATTGTACTACAACCATAGTTTCAAAATATGGGTGCCTTAATCCATCTTTTCCATTGCATTCTTTTTTTTCCTTGAGAACAAGTAATTCAATCATTACATTACACTGAAAAAATTTAATCACTTCCTGCACTGCCAGTGAAACAGTAGTTTTCTTTACCTTTTTCAAGGGACACCATACTGCTTATACATCCCAAACTTCATAATCTTTCTCTAAATGTTCTAATAGTGATCTTCACCCCTCTGTATCAGTTGTACTATTTCAACTTCTATCTGCTTCACTGTTACAAAATCATTCCTTTTTCCCATATAGGAACATTATCTTCTAATTACATTATAGATACATTGAACGATTTTCCAATTATCTACAGCTTGCAAAGTTATGCCATAGCTACTTCACTTCTGTTGTTACTTTTAAAGTCAGTGGTGATTGCCTGTATAAAAAAACCCAAAACAATCTTGTCAAGTTATGGTCCTTTGCCACTCTATAAAAAAAGAGCATGCAAACTAAAATAAACAAACAAACAAAAAGTAATAGGGAGAAAGAAAACATAGATGTATAAATTTGTATGTTCACTATAGCAATGTAAGGCTACTACTTTGTGTTTGAGCTGTAAAGAATATAAGGAAAATTGAAATAAATTACAGACCGGAGCTAACGTACCTTATATCTGTCTACAGACAGAAGAATATAGCCAATGCCTACTTCTCACAGAAATTAGATATTATTTTATATTAAAAAGAGGATCACCTAGAAATTTAACCCAAGAGCTGATTATTTAGAATCACAGAATCATGTAATATACTGAGTTGGAAGGGGCGCATCAGGGTCATTGAGCCCAACTCCTGGCTCTACACAGTTCACGTGAAGAATCACACCACATGTCTGAGAGCACTGTCCAAATGCTTTTTGAATTCTGTCAGGCTGGTGCTGTGACCACTTCTCTGTTCCAATGTGCAAACACCCTCTGTGTGAGGAATCTTTTTCTAATATCTAACCTAAACCTCCCAACTCAGCTATTCCCTCATGACATTGGTTACAAGAGTGAAAAGATCAGTGTCTGTCCATCCACTTCCCCTCATGAGGATGTTGAACACTTCAGTGAGGTCTCCCATCAGTATCATCGTCCCCAGATTGAATAAACCAAGTGATCTCAGCTGCTGTTCATAGGGGTTCCCCTCCAGACTTCACCATCCTCACTGGCCTCCTCTGGAACGTCTCTAACAGTTTAATGTCTTTTTTATATTGTGGCACCCAAAACTACCCCCAGCACTCGAAGTGAGGCCACTCCAGTGCAGAGCAGAGCAGGACAATCCCCTCCCTTGCCCAGCTGGTGATGCTGTGCCTGATGCCCCCTCAGGACATGGTTTGCCCTTCTGCCTGCCAGGGCATATTCCACTTTCTGTCAATCAAGAACCCCAGGTCATTTCCTCAGTGATGCTCTTCAGCCTCTCATTCTCCAGTCCACCCACACAGCCAGGGTTGCCCATCCCAGGTGTAGAATCCAGCACCTGCTGGTTGGTGATTCACCATCTCTCTAATTTGTCAGTCTCTCTACAGGACCTCCCTGCCCTTGAGGGAGTTGACAGCTGCTTCCATTTTATTGTTGTTGGCAGACAGACTTAGTATTTCTCCAAGTCCTGCATCCAGTATCTAGCATTTATTCCAGCAAAGGTTCTAATATCTTAGGAATTTTAGAGCTATTTCCTAATTACGAGCACAGTATCCCAGCTACATCACAGACATAGCACTAATAGTATATCATCCTTGATTCTGTTAACTGAAAGGTGATGTTTCCCAAGAATACTTTGAACAATCACTTCAGAGCAAATTATTTCACCTCATCATAAATTCCAATGATTTTTTCTTTTCTTCTGAAGAAAGACAGGAAAGCATAAATTTATATCACATGCAATGCAGTCTTCTCTTTAGCTGCCATTTACAGAGTTCGATACTGTTGTTTTAAATTAACATATAATCTTTAAAACAAGTACCGGATCTTTATAAAGAAAATTTGCATCAGTTATCTTTTTCTTTCCCTTTTATTTGCTTTACTCAAAGCAAATAATTATCTTAAAAAAGAAAAAAAAATACCTTAAGATGTGTATAAATTCATCATTGTAGACATAATTCTGTATCTCAAAGAAACTCCCCTTACGGATTCTGCTGAAACTGATAGTGCAATGTAGCAAGCTTGTGTCACGAACAGCCTGAAATGGTGATGTATGTGAAAGAAAGTAAGATCATTAAATATTGGACAGATTCTCCATGCACTTCAGTACTATCAGAGGATACTCGTGACTTTATTAAGTACAAGGCCTAAGTACAAACATTAGACTGAATACTGATAGTGTGAAACTATTTCAAGTGTGAGTAGACAAAACATCAGCACTGAAGATTAACATGCTTTATTGTTTTATTACGTGGTTCTGTTTCTCCTAAGTACTTTTATCATCTATAATATTTTCATTTATACTTCAAATTATCTGTATCTGACATAAAGCTACTCTGAGCCTTTGTGTGAAAATATTCTGTCTCTATTTTTCTTAGGCTTATGGACTCAGAGTACATAGAAAATTCTGTGGGGAAGTGCTATTTTCAGAAAATTTTCTAGCTGTTCTAAAGCTACAAGTGTGCTAAGTCTTGAGAAAATACAACAGGGAGAAAAATGTGATTTCATCAAAAAGTCATTGAAGAAAAGGTTAGTTATTTTGTTGTTTCACAATCTCCTTGATTGAGTACATTGCTATATGGGCACAAGGATGTGTCCATGCAGATTAAATTTCAGGAGTCCTAAAAAATTCTTGAGGAACTTCATTTAATCATTCACTTACACTTTATTTAAGTCTTCATTTAGCCAAAAAAACACTGAAATTGACTTGAGGATGTGGATCTCAGAATTCAGTGGTTTTACTATTATTCTTATTTAGCCCAAGATTTTTCTAGAAAGACAATTTAGATTATTAAATATTTGTTAATGGTAGAATCACTTTAAGGAAAAGTACTTAAAACATACGTGATACTGTGAAATATTGTGAATTTCAGAGGAAATAGGGAAAAGTTCTTTCTTCATAGATTTATGAGTATTGGCAAGGCAAAAAAAGTGTATTTCACCATCAACAGTTACATCTGTAAACAAACAACAGAAACTATTAATGAGAAATGCCATTTTCTTGCAATAGGAAAGACAGTTTTACGGGCCGAACTAGCTGCTAATTTCTCAACTTGTAAAGTGTTTTCACAAAGTGAAGTGTCTTCTCTTGTCTTGAACCACCTAAGCATTTTATTACTATCCACATGTTTTAGATACATACCTTTTGGGATAGTGTTTATAAGAAAAAAATCCCACAACAAAACCCCTGTTAATTTTACCAGTATTTTTTTTTTTAAATATCTACCTAGCAGCAGGTAAAATGACCAAATTTATACTCATGTACCTGCTTTTGTGAAGCATCCTAATAATCTAAAACCACACATCTCTTGCTAAAATCTACCTATATTTATTTTCTGTACTTTTCTGAATAATTCCTACTGAAACATGGATAACATCAAACTGATACTTTTTAGTTTCTAAAGTTCATGGAGAAATATTAGTACTTTTACTAGAAAGTTTATTTTAAAAGGAGACATAATTTCAAACACCTTAATCAGTTTTAATTGATCACTTGACAGATCAGTTTTGGAATAAAATAAATGTATTTGTTTCAAAGACCGGGATATTTTGATTTTTTTATGGTAAAAAAGCCTCTGCTTCCTCTCAGCATGACTCTATGCATTTAAGCAGACATTTTTCAAGGTTGTGCTTACACAAATAGGTATGAATAGCATCTACTTTGTTTACAACTCAGTGATATTTTCATAGTTGAAGTGGAAACACTTGGGTCAGAAACTTTCAGTAAAAACACTGTGTATCAGTGGTTAGATACTCCCATAGAAGAATTTCCAGAAGAGCTAATTACTCTTTCAGGGCATCAAAGGAAATTGTTGTTTCTAAAGAAATCATCACTGTTTGTTTCCTTTTTTCTCACCTGAACATCAAATGTTTCCTGAACTCAAGACAACCCAAGCTGCTCATTCTCCCTAGAAAGTCACTGAAAAAATTCAATGCTCTACATATTGAAAGATTCCCTTTTTGTCTCTTTTGTACCTGAAAAACAAATAAAAAAGTTCCTATTGTTCAATACAATGCCTAAAAAGTCCAACAGAATTTTCAAAATGTGTAGACATATTTCCATAATTTCCTTGGTGTTTGGGGTTTAGGGTTCTTTTTTCCTCCCAATATACTTTGCAGTTACTCAGAAAAGAGACTCTTCTGCTACATTTACAGTCCATTCTGCAGACACAATAGTACCGGTAACATGTCTTAACAAATCACAGTGCTGAGTGCTGTGATTAACAAATCACAGCACTCAGCATTCCTACTGTTTCCACAGAAACAGACACAGATATACTTTCTATTTATATTCACCCGATAGTAATTTAATACTTCGTGAAGATGCACATCTTCAGCAGGTTTACACTTGAAAGTACCCCTATAACTCTTAGCTTCCAGTCTCCTTACTGCACTTTAGGCAATTAGGATGTCAAAAAAACAACTTGGTAATTTTTACCATAATGTAGTAATTTTTTGTGGCCATGCTTGCTGTACCTTTAGTTGATTTGGGATTGTGTTAAACCATACAACACAAAATATTCCTAATCCCTTGGGTGGAAGAATTTTACATATTCTTAATTAAAATGTATTCTCCTTTATGAGAGTACCTCAATAAAACCTTGAAATTAACAAACCTATTTCACAGCAGAACCTCCTCCCTTCTTCCTTGTTCATCAAGAACAAATCTCCTTACATCCCTGCTTTGCAAGAACACAAAACACAACCACAGAAAGTGAAGAGAGTTGATAATGAATATCCAGTTTGGAAGGAATAAGGGAGGAGGTAGGGAAGGGAGTTAAAAATAGTTTCTGTGCCTGCTACTGGACTCTGCCCAAATAAATCCAGGAAGGACAGCACTAAGAATTAGAATTATGGTTAGAAAAGCTTATCTGCTTTCTTGTCTTGCTTTGTATCTATACAATTTCCTGATGTAGCATGCATTCTCAGGGAACTTTGATGCACAGATTAGAATCTATGTCTCTTCTTGTCTGCATGCTAAGCATCTAAAGAGTGCAGAATAGATTTAAAATCTGAGCAAAACTCTGAAATTTTACTTCCAGCCGTACAAACAATTAGTCAAAAATTAACCTATTTACAATTCTGTTGAGGTTTAAGAGTTTTGTTTCTATTAAATCAGAGGAAGCTATATAAAAGTGAGATAATATAGGAAGTCAGGTACAATGTTAACTGTAAAATCTGATATGACTCTCTATCAATTAATAGAGTTTGATTCAGCTTCATATGCATAAAAGATTAGGGTTAGGGTTGCTTGAATTCTACTTATAACAAAGTATGAACTGAATAGTAGAAATTGACATTTCACAATAAATTCCTTGGCAGGTGGCAGAAGGGAAGGAAAGGCAAAATTTCTCAAAATTCCAGTAGTCTGAATTCAGAAGTAGAAATGAAATCATGGTATGCATCATTTTCTCCAGGCTTACATGCAGCTTTGTTCTAATTTGAAATTCTGACTACATTGAAAAGTCGCTAAAAATCTCCTTTGATCTAATTCTGAAAAAAAAAATTCCTATTTCTATTACAGTTATAAAAGATTCACATTTTTAAAATGCACAGATATCATTAAGAGAAGAATCTATCCTACTGTCTCCATGAACATGTACAAAGAATTCAACAAAATTGTTCGATGTCAACAGGAGCAGTGGGGCACTTCTCCTATGTTTACTGCATGGGTATTTAGAGACCAGTTCTATACCTTTTAATTTATGCAGAGTGACTAGCTGAACTTAAAAGGATTTCCAGTGAGAAAATTATTTATAAGAATAAATCTCATTTATAGATAAATGTTTCACTGAGTATAAAGCACACATTAAAGTGCTATTACTTTCATACCCTTACAAAATTAGTTTCTTGAATGGCAGGAATTTTACTTCTTATACAATACTAAAATTTGAAAACAAAACAAAACAAAAACAAAACAAAAGGAGAGCAATTCACAGAACTGTGTAATTATAGATGACGTAACGAGATGTTGGATTAGGCTGCCTGGAATCTACTCATACATTTCTCACTAAAATCTAGACTGTAGATATGTCTTCTAAACACTAACAAACTCAGTTCTATATAATAATGAAGTCAAGCAATTTCAGGGAAAAGTATCTCATTTTTCTGAAGACTATTGGCCTAACAGTCATGAAAACAAAATACTAGGAACATCATGATCCAATCTAACATCTCTTCAATAAGCTGACTATTGGTTCACAATTTTAATGTGAACACAAGAAGGGGCTTAAATAATACAGCTAGTGTGGGGCGCTTTCATCTGAGTTAATATTTAAATATGATCTGGGTAATCAAAGATTTCTCTACTTTGAAGATCTCATAATCCAATTCATGATAAAACGAGATGCAACATAGGACCTCATATTGAATTACAAACTTGACTGAATAGGAATGAAGCATAAAATCTAAAAATGTGTTATCTTTAGTAGTTTATGGCATGTTAAATTCCTTAATTGAGTTGATATATAAAACATCTGCATAACAGGAAAAAGGCAGGCAAAAAGTCCTCCAAGTTTTTGAGTTTATTTTTTCCTAATATAATACCTACTGCTTTTTGAATTTGTTTATATTATTGAATGTTATTGATAATGTAGTAGTAATACTGATAATGAGCAGCTAAACCAGAAAAACCTATGTCTGATTTCTAGACCAATTTGCAAAATGTTGTTGTAGCTAGCATTGATATAACTGAAATTGTGCACTGTAGTTTTTGGTCCAGCACTGTATTTTAACACTAGTTAAAATGAAATTAACATTAGATATATTTTTCTAGGTTATCATAACTAGAGTTCTGTTCCCTGTATCAAAACAAGTTTAGCTTTTAAAGATGTTCAATGGGTCTTTTCAATTTATTTTGAAATTTATATTCTCTAGAGCTGTGTGGATTTGAAGAGAAAAATGTCCTAGTTCAACAAAGAGTTAATGACATTATATGTAAACTGCTACTGTTAAAAAATAGATGATTTTTAATCATTAGAACACAAAAATACCTAGAAATAATTATTATTTTAGAAACATTTTAAACTAGCAGGTAGGCATTCTTTTTGGACATAAAAATGGATTTATTTGAAGGAAGAAGTCAAAGACTGTTATATTGTTTAGCAATTAAGATTTAAATTTATTCACTTATCTTCCATAAAAAATTACCTAAAACCTCTACTGAAATTTTGACTCCTTGTCCCATACATGAAGATGTTTTCCAAGTTACTCAGTACCCGATGAATATCTTCTTAATTCAAGTTTTTTAGCTGCCAGCTGCAGTTAGTGTCTTTCAATACTAATGTTGTAGAGCACGGAATCACAGAACAGTTAAGTTTGGAAGGGTTATCTTGTCCAACCTGCCTCCTCAAACAAGATAAAGAAAGCTGCCAAGGACCTTGTTCAGGCAGCTTTTGGGTACCTCAAAGGATGGAGAGTCCACAACCACCCTGCACACCCTGTGCCAGTTCTCAGTCACCCTCACACTGAGAAAGTGTTTCCTGATGTTCAGATGGAAGCTCCTGTTTTTCAGTTAATGCACATTGCTTCATGTCCCATCACTGGGACCACTGGGCACCACTGGGCACTGAACGTTTGGGGTCTTGAACAGTTTCAAGGATGATGACTCCACAACCTCCCTGAGCAACCTATTCTGGTGCTCAGTCAGCCCAAAGTAAAAAGAAAGCTTTGCTTATGTGGACAGTCCCTTGTTTCAGTCTAAGCCCATTGTTTCTTTGTCTGTCATTGGCCACCATCAAGAAGATCCTGGTTTCATTTCCTTACACCCTCCCTTCAGATATTTACACACATTGAAGAAATCACCTTGAGTTTTCCCCTCCTCCAAGCTGAACAGTCTTGTTTCTCTAAGTCTTTCCTAATAGGAGAGTTTCTCCAGCTCATAAATCATCTTGGTGGCCTTTTTTGAATTCTCTCTAATATGTCCATATCTCTCTGATACTGAGGAAACCCCAAAGTGAACACAATGTTCTGGTATATAATAGTCATGTGGCCCTACCAGTGTTCAATAAAAAGGAAGATCATGTCTTTATCTGCTGACAATCCTTCTCCCATCCTAAGAAGCTGTTGGTCATCTTGGTTGCAAGTGCACAGTGGTAGCTCATGTTCAACTTAGATGCCTCTGTAACCTTCTCTTCAAACCCGTTTCCCAGATGGATGAGCCCACTCTGACCTTATTTCTTTCCAGGTGCCAGTTTCAGCATTTTCTTAATTTCATTAGGTTAGTGTAAGCCTATTTCTCCAGGTTGTTGAGGTCTCTCTTCATGACAGCACAAACCTCTGTCATATCAGTTACCCCTGCCAGTTCTGTGGCATCTGCAAAACTGCTGAGGCTACACTCTCCCCCATTCTCCACATAATTAAAAAGAATACTGAACAGGGTCAGACAAGATTGGCCCCTAGTGTATATCAGTAGTTACCAATTGCCAAGCACATTTTGTTCTTCTCACCACCAAGCTCTGGTCTCGTCTCTTCAGCTGGTTTTCAAATGATCTCACTTTCCACCTCCAAAACTTATCAACAACTTTTCTGTGCAGATATCATGGGAGGATGTGACTGGTACTTCCTGCCTCTGACCCCCCAACGGTAATAATGTCACCATTGTTCTGTAAAGAATTCCTAAAAGAAACTGTCTCTTTTATGTCAGGTGAAATAGACCGTGTCAAAAGACATAGTGAAATCTATGTAGACAGTATCCACTGTTCTCTCCTCATCTACCAAACCTATCCTTTCAACATTCATAGGCTATCAAGTTGGTCAAGCATAACTCCCTCTTGGTAAATTCATACTGACTGCTCCTGGTAGTTTTCTTCTTGGTCAATTGTCTGGAAAGGTTTTTTCAGGATTAGTTGATCCATCACATTTCCACAGATGAAGGTGAGGCTTGTAGTTCTCTGGGTCCTTCTTCTTGTCTTTCTTCAAGATAGAAGAGACACTCATTTCCTGAAGTCCTCAGACACCTCTCATAGTCACCATGATCTTTTGAAGATAATCAAGAGAAGATTTGCAATGACATCAGGCCTGACTCATGGGCACAACTCATCAAGGTCCATGGATTTATGTATGTACATGCAGTTTAAGTTTTCCTTAGCCTGACTCTCTTTCACCAATTACATGACTTTCCTGCTTCAGATGTTGTCCCCAGTTTTAGATATCTGGGATTTTTAAAGACCAACTTTGCTAGTAAAGATGGCAGCAAAAAGAGGTTTTCAGTGCCCTCAGCCTGTTCCATGTCCTTTTACAGCAAGGTTCCCATTGCATTCAGCAGTGGGACCATATTTTTCCTAGTTTTCCTTTACATGTTGATATATTTATAGATACCTTTTTTTTACCTTTGCCATCAGACTCTTATTTCATCAGACTCTTATTTCATCAGACTCTGTTTCTGGGCTTTGATTTTCCTACCTGTATGTCTCCATGCTTAAATGGTGTCTTTGTATTCCTACCAGGTTACCTGTCCCTGTTTCCACCCTTCATATATTCCCTTTTTATGTCTGAGTTTTGCAGGAACAACTTGTTCCCACATGCAGGCCCACAGATATTTTGCCTGTCTTCCGGCTTGTTGGGATAGAGTGCTCTGAGCTTGCAGGATGTGAGTCCTGAACATCAACCATTTCTTTTGCAGCTTTCTTCCAACCAAGGCTTTATGTAATGGGATTATTTCCTGACGAGCCTTGAAGCCCAAGCCAGTTCCTGCTCTCTTGAAGTCAGGGTTGTAACTTTCTTTTTGCTCTGCTTCTTCCTCTCAGGGTCCTGAACTCCCACATCTCACGGGAATGGAAATCAAGGCTGCCTTTGACTTTCAAATTCCTAACATCCTTCCTTGTGTGTGAGTATGAAGTCCAGCAAACCACCTCTACACTCTGGTTCCTTTCTCACTTGAGTCAGGAAGTTGTCACTTCAGGAATGTCCTGTATGGTTTATGCCATGCTGTGCTGTCCCTGTTCCTGCAAATACTAGTGTGATTGAAGTCTACCATGAGGACCAGGACCTGTAAATGTGAGGCTCCTTCCAGCTCTCTGTAGAAGGTCTCACCTTGTTCTTCTTGGTCAGGTCTTCTTGGACATCCACTATTACTCTATTACCCAAAAGCTCTCTGTTCATCATCCATCCCCAGGAAAAGCTCCATGCATTTCAGCTGCTCTCTTAAATAAATGGCAGCTCCACCTCCTCAACTTCCTGCTCTGTCCTTCCTAAAAATAACCCTAATAACTCAGCTGAAGTACTCCAATCATGTAAGCTGTTCCACTGCATCAATCTGATTCCAACTAGATCAAAGTTCTGCAACTCAACACAGATTGCTAATTCATCATGTTTCTTCCTCATGCTACACCCATTGGTATACAGGCACTTTAGACAGGCATCCCTGCTGACTTCCCAGAAGGTGCTTAGCAGGAGGAAAAATATATTGTGGTATTTCATGCAGTGTTTTAAAAGTGAGTCATGACATAAACAATAAGTTTAGGAAAATTTTCCCAAAGTTTTTTTGAAATAAACAGAATTTTAATTGAATAGATGTATAGCATAAGAACTGATAATCATTATTTCCAAACCACTTCACAATTTTCTACTCTATTCGTATTTCAGTTTCAGAAAGAACAGAAATTCGGTGAACAGAAAAGAACTACCTTTTACCAGAAGATTTCAAATATTTACTGACATAAGTCAACATATTTGTAGTGAGACCAATTTACAGATTCGTTTGTTACAAATTTTAATAAACATTTATTCCAACTTTTCTCTTCTTTTCCCATGATTCATACAGCAATTTTATTTGTATAACAGAGTTTGTATTATTAAGTAATTTTGTCTAGTGAAAACTTTATGAGGAAAACATACACTTGTTACTCATTATACAGGAGCATTTTAGACTAAACTCTAGATACAAGCTGCTTGAGGAAAATGTCCACTTTGGCCAGAAGAGAGAGCTTACAGAGTAAAGGTCAAAGCCTTATAAGCAGCAGAAGGAAAAATTTCTCTCTGCTTGGATCTTGGAGGTCATAACAACATTGTCAACATTTCTTGGAATTTTTGCAAAGTAAGCTGTGAGCATGCACTGGAAGCAATAAGACACTCCTGTCTCATATTTCGAGTACTGAACTGGAAGGGAGAGAGAAATAACTTTAATCAATTTTTATCAAATGTAAATATTCCCATGAAACAATAAACGAGAAGTCAGGGTTCTGTACAAGTCAGTTTCACAAGGAAACACATTGGGGCAACTTTATTTTGAAAGAATTTTTATGCTTAGCAAAAAACAGATAGAGGCCTCTCCTATAACTGGCTATTTATTTTCCTGTTATCTTGTTAGACTAAATAGTTCAGACACTTTCTAGACTTTAACAAGCAAGTAGCAGAATGATTAAGACTCAAGAGCTGACAACAATGAACTCTGTGGTCACATGAACTTATCAGAAGGGAAAGTCATCTTGAAAGAAAACCTGGACAGGTTGGAAGAGAGTGCTATCAAGAACTGTGCAAAGTTCAAATTTATATTTTAACAAAGCCAAATGCAAAGTCCTGGACTGACATTACCAGAGAACCTAGTCCAGACTAGAAAGCATCTGGCTGGGGAGAAGCCTTGCTGAAAGGGTGCTAGGGTTCCTGGTGGACCACAGGATGAATAAGAGTCAACAAATACAAAATGGATCCTGTACTGCATCGCAAGGGGCATTACTAGCAGAGATAGAGACACGATCATCCCACTCAGTGCTTGTCAGGCCATGCCTGGAGTATATTGTATTCAATTCTCAACCCCACAGTTCAAGAAAGATGCAGATAGACTGGAGATGCTCCAAAGGAGGACCACAAATATGATCAAATGGCTGGAGAATCTGCCCTATGAGAAAAGACTAAAGGAGTTAGGCCTCTGGTGCCTGGGGAAGAGAAAACTCAGGGGGAAACTGATCATGGCATTCCAGTACTTAAAGTACTGGAAATGGCTACAAAAAAATCAGAATTTTTTACAAACTGATGATGGTAAGTATTACTTGTTAGGGAACAACAACAACAAAAAAGTGTATATTTATTCTCAAGTTTAAGTTACCATTTGTGAATCAGTTTTCTATATAACACATGGTGTAAGAAGAAAGTGAAAAAAACCAGGACTGTTTAGTTCCCAGTTACCTGCAGCAAAGTTATATATGCTGCAAACCTATTGTGCTGTGCTGTGTCACTCAGCACATCACAACTTGGTCTGATAAAACTTACTGGTTCATCTACAGCTTAGTACTTAGGTGTAGTTAAGCAAACATGCAGACTACCTGTATCCCGACATGGAGACCAAATTAATAGTTCCTCTGTGACTCAGAGCCCTGCAGGCAGAAGGATGACAAATGGATCAGAAACTTCAGACTGGTTGGATTTTAGGGGTCTTTTCCAACCTTAATCGATCTGTAAGAATATGACACTCTGTAAGAATATGACAGACATGTCAGTGAACTGAGTTGATAATCCCTGAGCTGACACTTGTATCACATTCCACACATTATTTAGGATTCGTGTCTCCCCTGCTTTTTTTTTTTTCATTATTCAGAGCATGAGAACCTGCTTGACTTCAGTCAAGAGAGCTTATAAAATTTCATACTATATCAGAAACAAATAAATCTATTCACGTAAAACATGAATTTTGCCTTCTATAATAGGTTCAATGACTCAAGATAAAAAGATACCTGAATCTAATTTTAAATTTCTGATATTATTCAGTCTTGTCATATTACAGGAGACACCTATAAACATGTTTTGTTTACATGAAACAATATGTATAGTTGATTTCTCAACAAATCTTCAGTAAGAAATTAAAAGAATGGGTCTTATTGCAGCAGACTTCTCTGATGACAATTAGCTAATTTTCAATGCTTGAGAATTTAAAAAATATTTTGACAACTAGTAGTGAAAGCTTTCAAGCCAATTCCACTTCCATAAAAAGTGTCACAATTTTTTATTATGCATTCATTATCATGGATGTTTAGGTTGGCTATTAGAAGAAATTTTTTACTGTGAGGGTGGTGTGATACTGAAACACGTTGCCTAAGGAAGCTGTGGATGCCCCAGTCCTGGCAGTGCTCAAAGCCAGGTTGGGTAAGGCCTTTGGCAATCTGGCCTGCTGGAAGGTGTCCCTGCCCATGACGGCAGAGTTGGGATTAGATGATTTTTAAGGTCTCTTCCAGCTCTTGACAGTCTATGATTCTATGACTTCACATGAAAAGGAATGAGCAATCTGATTTATTGCAAAGTTCTGTCGGGTTTCTAAAATACTATGCTTCAGCTCTACGTTCAGTCCAATATTAAACAGTAATGAGTTTATATTCTAAAACTCACATACTGAATAGAGAAGGACTAGTAAAATTTCTGGGCAAATAGGTACATTGTTTGGTGTGAACGCAGGCATCTACATACCCTATACAAGACAAGATACTGTAATTTTCATCAAACAAATTGATTGATTTCAAGGCCTACACCAAAAAGCAAAGGCCAATCTTAAAAGTTCTACTGAAGCTCAGACTTCCTTATTATCCCTGCTATTAAGTTCTGCAACCTCACTCCTTGCAACAATCCAGCTCAATAATGCCTTGAGCAGTTAGGCCACATTTCAGGCACTAAATCAGTATCTAATCTCTAATGTCTCACTAAGTCAATTGCATACCTGCAGTACATCTTCCTATGATGACCTTACCTACATATATATGGAACTCCAATTCATATAAATGCTTACTGATGGAGAATTACTTCCCATTTCTGATTTCCCAACTTTCAACCCATTTGTTGCATTTGTTGCCCTCCTTAGTAACTGCTGAAGGAAATTCCTTAAAATTAGACATTCAGGTCTGTTTAGTAACATCTAATATTAACCCTGTTTCAATATGCTGCTCAGCAATCAATGATTTTGAGGGTTTTGTTTAGCAGTTGCCTGCGTTTATAAATATGTGTGCCAGTAGAATATGTCAAGCCAGATCTTCTGTATATTGTAAGCCTTAGACCTGCTATAACAATTTCCCTAATATGAAGAAAAATTATATTCTGTTATGTTTCTGCAGCACGAGGTCTAAAGAATTAATTCACCTCACACTTCTTAATGTCAAAAAAAATGTATGTCTTCAAACAGGAAACATGTTTTATTAAAATCCTACAGAAATGTGCTGATGTCTTAAATCAATACCTCTTTCCTTCAAGCTGAGAATCAAAAAAATTAGTTGTCAACAATCATCCCAATTTTTTTTTTTTGTTTTCAATTTGGTAAAGTTGGAGGTTTCTCATTCTCATTTTCATACTGAAATCGAAGCCTACCTCAGACCCAGATCAGAGTGGTTTTGGATATTGGGCCCCGGATGTATGCAACTTGACTACCAAGAAGCATACTTGAATTAAAATTTCATTTTTAAACAGAGTATACATTAGTTTATTGATGACATATGCAGTGATGCACCCAACATAGCAATTATTATGATTTAGTTTTATCTGTTTAAAGCTACAGTAATGGGAAAAGAATCAATAGGCTCTAGCTGGTATAAGATCATGTTTCACCCCTAATAGATGCCTACAGTAAGGACTTACATACAAAAGTAAAAACTGTGAGAATAATTTATCTGAAATACTTATTGGCACATTTTCCAGTCATTTATGACAAATTATGAGTATGTCCAAATAACACCTTCATATAAAAAAATACAATGCTTTAGAGCAATAATCTATTTTTAGATATAACCACTTGAAGTCCTTGCATATCTCATAAGTACTATTTGTGAGAATATTTCCAGAGGATTAAAAACCCTGTGTTATCTTCCAAATATATATGACTGGCTTGCTCTAGGAAAAGTACCATTCAGGTATTCTGAAAACTGATTACAGTCTATCAATATATGCTGCAGGGTGAGGTTACAGTTGATGAGATTTTCTTTGTAAGAGAAAATAAAACCAAATTGTTTACAAAAATAAAATTCAAGGAAGCATTGTTATTGAGAGGTGAAGAAGGGGTCAATATTTTAAAATGTGAAGAATTTAGTGATAAGTAATTATATAAGTTTTATTATACCCAGTATTAAAGTTGAATAAAAAGCAGGAGGAGTCAATATTCTGCTAGGTCTTGCTGAAAACCTGGTTGAAGTGGAACATGTATGTACTCAGAAATATGTCTTAATGACTGTGATTTCAAATGGAAAAATTAATTGGACATCATGGGACAATATCAAATCCAAATGAGAAAATAAATTAGGAGAAAAAAAGTGAATTAAAACAAAACAAGTTAGACTGCCAGTGATCTTTGATTCAAAAAATCAGTCTCCTACAATTAAAAGCAACCAAAAAATAGAATAATTCAGAAAATTTTATCATCTTAAGCCCTAGCTGGAGTTTGGATTGCACTACATTTCATTAGAATACTGTTTCAGAATTTTTCCAAATTTCCTTTATCAAACATTTGTCACTTTTCTCATATGACTTGGAGGAAGGGATCAATTGCACCCTCAGCAAGTTTGCTGGTGACACTAAACTGGGGGGAGTGGCTGATCCACCTGAAGGCTCTGCTGCCATTCCGTGGGACCTTGATCAGCTGGAGGGYTGGGCAGAGAGAAACCTGGTGAGGCTCAACAAGGGCAAGTGTCGGGTCCTGCACCTGGGGAGGAACAGCCCCAAGTGCCAGCACAGGCTGGGGCTGACCTCCTGCAGAGCAGCCCTGTGGAGAAGGACCTGGGACTCTTGGTGGATCACAAGCTGTCCATGGGCCAGCAGTGCCCTTGTGGCCAGAAGGGCCAATGTCATCCTGGGGTGCATTGGGAAGAGTGTGGCCAGCAGGTCGAGGGAGGTGATCCTCCCCCTCTGCTCAGCCCTAGTGAGGCCACACCTGGAGTGCTGTGTCCAGTTCTGGGCTCCTCAGCACAAGAGAGACATGGAGCTGCTGGAGAGGGTCCAGTGGAGGGCCACTAGGATGATCAGGGGTCTGGAGCATCTCTCTTATGAGGAGAGACTGTGGGAGCTGGGCCTGTTTAGTCTGGAGAAGAGAAGGCTGAGAGAGGATCTCATTAATGCTTATAAATATCTCAAAGGCAGGTGACAAGCGGATGGTGCCAGAATCTTTTCAGTGGTGCCCAGCAACAGAACAAGTAGCAGTGGCCATAAACTAAAATACAAGTTCCACGTCAACATGAGGAAGAACTTCTTTACATGAAGAGTGGTAGAGCACTGGAACAGGCTGCTCAGGGAGGTCACAGAATCGTCCCCTCTGGAGACATTCAAAACCCACCTGGATGTGTTCCTGTGTAACCCACTTTAGCTGATCCTGTTTTGCAACAAAGTTACACTAGATATCTCCAGAAGTCCCTTCCAAATGTAACAACTATGTGATTCTTTTTGTTCTGTGCAAAATCCATTCATGGACAATATTTTTCTTCCTACAGTAACAGTGTCCTGTTGTTTATATTGATTTTTTTCTCATTTGTAGTCACCCTTTCTCTCTAGTACTCCACTATCTCTACCTCATACCTAGAAAAAACTTATGTCTTAATTACTTTCAGTTTTTGTTTTATGGTTTTAACTATGTAGATATTGATTTTTTTTTAAATCAGCAGAAATAAAAATCTTCGTCTGCATCGATTCTATTTTGATTTCTTTGAATTCATGTTCACTTAATTTTCATAGTTCTTCTCACAGACTGTGTTATCCTAGGATACTAGGGATTCCTTGGGTTACTCAGTACTTCAGCAGTACTGCCAACATGAAGCATTTTACCAATTATTTTACTTTATTTATTTTATAAGGTGCCAAAATACTCTTATGTCAATATGATTATTTACTGTTCTGTTGAGCAGTTAATCAGTACAACAATTAGCTCAATCTCTATATAATTTGGTCTCCCAGAAATATTATTATTTTGTTTATGCAGCAAAACTCCTGAAAACTCAAAAGTTTCTATGATGGAGGAAACTCATCCTCCAGAGAGCTCTTTTTATAGGATACAGGAGCCATAAAGTCAGACTCAACATTAAAATATGCATTTAAAGCAGAAAAAAGATTATCTTGTTAAGAAGAGCTCTTAATTATGATAAAAACAGCACATGCTTTGAAGACCCATATAACTGATCTAACCTTTAAAAACCAACATTGATTTATCTCTCCACCATCACATTTTAATAATGAATCTCTCTGATAAATGTGCATCTTTTTAAAAAGACACACAAACAGCCATATGTGCTTACCTTGTGTGACTTCCACCATTGATTTAATGACATCACTTATAGAAATAAAATGGATAGGACTGTGGTTTCTATATATAAATGCTGAGCATTTATTTTTTAGAGCTAGAACTGGTTTAAGATGCACTGTAATGATGGAAATATATATATATTCAAAGAAACAGTACTGACCTACTATCTGCACTTTTCTCAAGCTATTTTCAGCACCTTCGCACACTTACATTTTATAAGCAGGAAAGGAACATTTCTCTGCATTGCTTTATAAAAAATAGGGGCTGACTTTGGTTTCTGTCTGTCTAGAAGCATGCTTCACTGAGTATAATTTCAAAGTCTAATCATTCACAGCTTGTCTTTTGGCTTGTGGCAAGGACATGGCTTAGGTCAAACTGCTTGTTTGGGGGCGCTTATTAGTAAAGTAATATCATTTAAAAAAACAAGATTGGAAGCAGTTCACTCTCTTGTAAAGCTTAGAAATCCTCACACAGGCCTTACAAACACATATGTACTGGTTATGTGCAAATCCAACTAAGCAGAAGAAACAAGGTGATGTTTCCCCAGGTAATGAAATGTGGATGTTCCTTATGAAGGTTTACATTCCTTCAATATATTACTTATGAAAACAATATTGTTCTGAACATTGTATCTTTATCAAGTATGCTAATCTTTTGGGGATTTCTTGCACAGTCTTTTAAGTAATCTTAACATTGTTATGGTCTGTTTTTATATTATGTCTTTACATTGCTAACCTGCAAGCTCAAGTTATTTGACCAAGTTAAAGAAGCCTTTCAGGCAATGTAACTGGACTAAAATCCAATCAGATAATCATAGAAGGTCAACTGAGGTCAAAAATATCTCACACAGAGCGGAGGAATAGAAGAGGCTACAGAAGTATCACAGCAGCAGGTGATTACTTTCAATTCAGGTGCTGACGCATTTCTCTTCAAGTAACACAAAGCCTACATGTAACTAGCATGATACAAAGAATAACCCTAGAAGTGATCCAGTTTGAAATTCTGAATATGATTTTAAAAAACACATAAACCAAAAGCAAACTAACAGCATAAATCCAAAAAATCAAATAATTAATTAAGTGTATGAAGGCATGGTACAAAAATGGCTTATCTAGTAGACGACAACCCACGGACATAAAAATTCTACTCTATTTAAGTGTAGCTCATAGTGCACAAAAAGAAAAAGAAAGCTAAAATTGCAGAACAAGAAACTTAGACATAGATAATTAAGAAAAGTGCAAACTGTCCTTCACTTGGTAAACATACTTGTAGCAGTGCTACCACTTCCTGAGTTAAAGATAGAAAAATACACTATGGAGCTTAGCTGAATATTATAACAAAACTAATTAAGAGTGTCATTGAAAGATTAAAACCAGGTAAGAAATATAGCATCAATTCCCCTACAAGATATATAATGTAAACAAAATGCTGGTAAAAAACTTGGAAAGATATATCAAAATGAAGAATTAGGATTATTATGGCATGCTAAGTAAAAAAACAAAACAAAACAAAACAGAAGTGGATATACCATTACGGATAAACATGAAAAATATATCTAAACAGAAATGTAAGCATGAAATTTTAGTACAGGTATTAGTATGAGTAAGACTAGACTTCTGAACTACTTTAAAGTCAGATCAGGATGATGAACAAGAAATGAATCCTGGATTATGTTCACTGCAAGATGAACTCACTTTGTTGTATTATTTATATCTGCACACATGTTTAAGATTATCCTGTAACCTTGAGGAGCCAGAAAATAATTTAAACAAAGATATTAATTTCAGCATCATTCTTACTTGCTTATTTTCAGAGATAGGTGTGATGTTCAGACTCTTATCAGACCTATACGTAAGCATGTCCTATCCCTATTTACCTCTGACTCTCAAACTGTATTCACAAAGACTGGACAAAATGTTCGTCCATTCTGTGTAGCCAGTACTTTGTGTGGGTGATGACATAAAATCTGAGAAAATGGATGCTTGAATAACCATTATTCTGGGTAAAATCTTTTAATATCTCAAAGACATACAACAAATCAGGGATTCCTTGCAAGAACTATTAGGTGCAGGAAAAAAGAAATGTTTATATATAGTCAGCTTATTATGCACAATTTGCATAATATTATAAAAGATAAGACAAATAAAATTACCATTTCAGAAGAAAGTAATTCTTTAAAAGGTGGCAATATAAATTAAACCTCAATAAAAAGCTGCAGTGGATCAGCAGTTATTGCTGTCCTTTCTTCTTCCTTTGGGCACTAAACAACTGCAAGACAACAAATCAGACAAAATAATTCTATTTCTTTTTACAAGCAATGGACAGATTTGATCTAAATCAGTGAATAATGTGAAATGAAGTGGTCTGAATATCTGAGAAGAAACAGTCATTCCCATACAAAATGCAATATTCATATAGATGATGCAATTCTGATAAAAAAGCTGTAAACTCTTTCTCTCCCTTAAAAAGGAGAGGAGGAATCTACACATTTTCCAAAGATGAAAGAGAATTCAGGAAGACACAAACAGCTCAAAAATAAAAAGATAAGTATTTCAAAACACTTGACCTACTGCGAAAATGTAGGAAATAAGGAGGGACAAAAAGAGATTGTGGACTATGTTAACAATGAAATAAAAAATTAAGATGAAAGATTGTTAAAAAGAGGACAGACTGTTCATTGAAAAGTGAAGAAGAAATAAAATGTATTGAATCCCACTTTTAACCCAAAAAGCAGAGAAATATAATCGGCAGTTTATCCTCAACAATGAAGTTCAAAATTGCTCTACAAAAATACTTTATTCATAAGACCTCCTGTTCACTCAGAATTTTAAGGTTTGGGTTCTTTTTGTAATTCCTAGTTTTTAAATTTTCTTGATAGAAATAGGCTATATTTAAGTTTTTTTTTTTTAATTTATCTTTCTATTTAGAACCATTCTCTTTTTCATTCTTTTTTTTTTTTTTTTTGTCATGCTGGTTGCAGATGTGTCAGTCTTCATTTTTCTCTGATATTACTCCTACTAGTCATAATTTATGGTTTTAGGAAAAACTAATGTCCTGCCAGTTGCAGCTGGGAAATGCAATAACATCCTACTTTTGTAAAAATGAAAAAGGAAATTCTGTCAGGTTGGTATTCCAGTGCCCTGGAAAACTCAGTCTCATTAGAGCCATTTTTCATACCAGAGATAATGCTGGAAAACTATGTATCTTCTTCTTCTTCTTTTTTTTCTTTTAGTTAAAAGGTAATAATGCAAAAACCAACCTTTTTTAAAAACTAGACTTTTCAGCCTTCTGCATGTGTTTTCCCTACTGCACGTTGTAAGCACAACTTATTACAGAAAAGCATATATTTAGAGAGGAGGGGTCATAATTTGGCAGCAAAAAACCTGCAAGGAGCTGCATTTTCAGTGAGGAGTTCCATGTGAAAGTGCATGTCACAGTCAGATCTTCCATACCTGGCTGCAAGAACAACAGAAGAAAAAGGCTGTCACTAACTGGGAGGCAGGCTGGCAAAGTAAATCAAATCTATCTGAACCTGTAGCGACAGAAGATCTGTTAAACATACCCCAAGAGGCATGACTCTGAACACCTTCACAGCAGATAGAACTGGTTGATCTTGAAATAACCGTAAGAAACAGTCAACTAAAATCAGGTCTGTAGCATCGGTTAGGCAACTTTCCTACAGTCAGTACTATTCACAGGGCAATCTGTACTGAAATTATACTGGGAAATAAAGGATGAGGACAATTAAAACAAATAAATCTGTTTTGTTTTTAAATCAGAACCAAAGAATTATTTTTCTGCATGCCAGAAAAAGTAAGCTCAAATTATTGCACAAGAGGATTTTACTGTTCTGGGAACCATTAAAACAGTTCCGTAGTCCAATGTTGATCTAATAAGGACAAGGGTAATTGGCCTGGTTTACATGAATTATCCTATTGATTTCAGTAGAGCTACTTGCATAGTAGGCCAATTATAATTTTGTTCTTACTGAGTACTCACATATCATTCTTCTTGAGTCTTGTAATAATTTCTGGAGCTCTTAAAAATTTGCCTACAATTACTTCTTTTTACCATTATCTCAATGTAGATATTCTCAATCTTAAGGATATCTGTTTCTTTTTCCCTAAAATATGTTAATAATCTCTGATAGAATGATAGCCGTAACCCACATTATGCACATGTGAATACCAAAACAGTAGTTATTAATCTAGAAAAACTAAATATATTGTATTACTTTTTAGGATAACACACTTTTACTCGTAAACACATTGGTTCTATGTCCTACCATTAGGATTCAGTCAGTTTACAGTACATGAAATCTTGCTGTTTACAAATACTGTCTTTGTAATTTCCTTCCTACTGATTTTAGCACTGCTTATTCAAGTCATAACACAGATTATTTGTTTTATTTTAAAATAATAATACGGTACACAATTTATATGAACAATGTCTCTCTTTAACAGTCAGATTACTTCCCCTCAATGTTTAAAAAATGTCCAATAAGGAATATAATATAAAAAAATGTGACTCTTAAGCTGTTCTATATTTTGCATACAGCTATGCCAAATGATGTGATCTGAAATAATATTATTGCAATAGGTATCAAAGAAGAAATGATTAGCCACTTTTTGCAAATTGCCACCAACTTTTAATTCAATATTAGAAAATTGCATTGTTATGTCTGCAATGCAAATTTTACATTCTTACATTCTCGAACTAGATTAACAACACTGTTGCCATGAAGATGCTGATACGCATTCTTCGCACAGTGCTTAGCAGGGAAGGAAGAAGGTCACTGCAATTCTCTTGTTTTTAAAGTCTGGACATCTGTGCTCTTGTTTGCTCATTTGTTAGCTTCTGTAGGAAAGCATAAAAATGTGAATCAAGGTGAACTGGTGGAGCACAAGTATGCTTGATGAAGTACGGATGGAGTTTTTTCATAAGCAAAATTCCTAATAATATGTAAAGACTTTTCCTGATGAGCAAACTAATTGCCACAGTCCCATAATGTCACTAGTTTTATTCATAGACTATTATACACTATTAAATTGCATTAACATGATTGCAAGCTTAAAGCCTGATTTATTATAAACATATAATAAACAAGATTACATTGCCTTATTTTTCTTTGTGATGAATCAGCATTTATTCTATGTGAGTTGATGAATTCATTTCACCCATTAGGAATGATCTATGGTCAAACAGGACTTTACAGCAGAGCTTTCTTCTACAATTCTTCGCTGAAAAGAACAGCAAAAGCATTGACAACAAAGTTCTCTAGGAGTGCATTTCATGGTCTGAAATCTAAAATCTAAAACAGAACTCCATATCTGATGAATCTTCTGTTCTTAGTTGAAGAGCTAACAAAAATCAGCTAAGTTCACAGTACATGGGTGATTCCTAGTTTTTATTGTACCTGTGCAAGGAAGCACTGTCTGATTTGGATCAGGCTGCACCTGCCCTACAGGTAAAACAAGAATATCACTTCACAGCTGTAGTTACTTAGCAGTGCCCATAATCTTCAATCAATTCATATTCATATGAGCACATACAAAACACAACACTAAGTAAAAATGAAAATTCTCAGCCCATTGAAGTTTACAGTCATTTCTGACATCAGCTCTAGCAGACGCAGCATTTTATCTATAAAGATCAGTTTCCTAAGACAGAAAGAGAAAAGCAAGGGGTTAAAAAGTGTAGGATATTCCAGAGGCTTTTGCCTACATATAATGGACTTCCCGAGTGATGAGTTAGTATTCTGAGATACACGGAAAGCTTTACATAGTAATTATATGTTTGATTTGCATTGTACATTAGGTATGAGTAAGGAATCTAGTAGTACCTATCTTTATCCCTCTTTCCTTACGTAATTTAAAAAGCAACAAATGGGGGAGAAACTTTGTCAAAGAACTTAGCATTAATACAGATATCAATGGTATAAGAAGAAGTCTGAAAAAATCCTTTCTGTTTCAAAATGTAATACCAAATATATGGCCTCAGTGATGGAATCTGAGCACCATAAATATTAATGTGTACTAGAAACATATGAAAGCACAGGGAAATAGATGCCACTTTTACACTTATTTTTTGCAGGGGCTCACAATGGGATTTTCTTTAGACAGATGGCCAGCATTCCTGTGTATGTTAAACATGCATGAGTTGTCAAACAGACAAAGAATAAGCAGGAATAGAAACCCCGTTACCAAATTTGTTAGTGAGATTTATGCATCCCCAATGATCTTTCCCCATCAGTGTCTAAATGAAGCAGTATAAGAAAACCATATTCTGAACATATTCTAGATACTTCTTACAATTCACATTTTACTTCACATTTGAACTATCATCATGTTATAAATATGTCACGTTTCATACAATATTTAAAAAATAAAATCAGGAAAACCCGAATAGAAAGTTTTATGTTAAATATGCTGCTTTGCAAAAAAATTAAATAGAAAGTAAACATCCATATTTATTTTTAGAAAATAAAGCCTATTTCCTGTCTTTATACTTTCTCCTTTCAAGTAGTCCAAGATAACCTCTTTCTCTTCTTTCTAATTTTTCCTTCCTACTAGTTTTTCTCCTTTTCACACGGAGAAATCTGCAAAGAAAAATAACAAATCACTACCTGCACTGCAATTAATTACAGGGAAAATATTCTTAATATTTTGTATTCCCTCCTACTTTTTGAAATAATGTAAAAAAATTTTAACTACTGCATCAAAAAAAACCAAAAAAACCCAACCAAAACCACCATACTATGAGCCCTGTCAGATATCTAAAATTGAGTATGCAAAGGCATTATTCTCCTTTGAAAGGCTTCTACACCACCTTGCTGGGATTAGTTATTTGTACAGACACACGAAAATTCTGTCTATATATAGAGTAAAATATGATCTCTTTATATCCTCAGTGGATACTTTGGAGGGTGACTGAAAGCACTTTAATTCCCAAACAGACTCTCTCCATTGACTGCATAAGAGACCTGGATTCATAAACTGGCTGCCTGGGTTACTAGCACGAGAAGCAGTAACCTTTGCTCACTTCATTTAACGTACACCTGTTTGTACAACAGTGGGACAAATTCACACAGAGAACCATTCCATCAAGGAAACTAAGGATTTGCTGTTTAGTTCTTTTTGGCCTTCAGTGACAATATCTCCTTCGCTTTCTGTCTACTGGCAGACTGGCAGGGTTTAATTGCCTACATTAGATGCTGACATTGGACCACTGAAGGCCCATCTACACCACCAGCTAGGTCAAACAGCTCTGATCTGTAGAGAGAAACAGTTGGTGCTGCAAGTCTGGAATTCACAGTAGATGCATTTCAGATATTTTTTTTCTACATTTTCACATTGGATTAAGTACAGTTCTGGAAACTGTCTTACAGCTTTGTATCATACGGAAGGAATCAGTTTTGTGCTTTCTAGTGCACCCTAATCCAAAGCAACCTAAACTGATCAGGAGATTTCCTTTGGAAAGCAGACCTGTTATCAGATATGCATACACATTCTTTATTCATTTCATCTTTAGCAGAGCTGATCACCTGTATTCACTGAAACAAAAATAAATACTACTGTTACTACTAGTTAAGTACTATCGCTCTTAATCATGTAAAGACTGAATAACTTTTTGGACACACTGTCTGAATATATTTGATTTTAAAATGACGTAACATATGTATTTTTCAAATATATAAAAATAGAATGCCTAAAATGAATAGAAAAATAAATTAAAGCATCCAATTCCTAGTTAAAGATTCATAGTAGCATTTCCAAAAGATCAGATTTTTTTTGTTTATTTAAACTTTGTCCATTAAATAAAAAAAGGGTATTATTTCAACTCAGTAAAGCTTTTAAGTAACCACAAAAGAGTGCTTGCATTAATAAAGAGTGTTTTCACTACTAAAGGGAAAAAAAAATAACCTCAGAATGGAAAGTAAGTTTATACTTAATTACAAAAATAATTCAGTTTTGTTTCAAATGAAAATATTTCACTGTATTTCTACACTTGTTTTCACAAAAAATGGGAAAATGAATTCATGAGATGCTTTATTCAGATGTATATATTTTTTCAGCAGAAAAGAAATAAATTTCTTGTTTCAAAACCCATAAATGGTAAAAAATTATAAATCAAACAAACTCAGATACACTTGTAAGCACATTAAGAGTTTTCACTGATCCTGGAACATCACAAAGTAAAAACAATAATATTAAAAGCCTCTTTAGGTAAAGAATGACTCACACAGAAATCTAACTAAAGAATGAAATAACATAAAGGGTAAGGAACCATACCTGTCTATTATTTTGTTTCTTAGATTCATCTTAATCCATGTCATCAATGCAGTTTGCCGGCTAAACTGCATATTGGCTTAAGGGGCAGTCGGCAGATTAAAAAAAAAAAGCAATAAAGGTTTTGAATAAAAATGCTTCATCAGCTGCCTCTGCTGGAGATCCTCTATTGTCTCTTTTTCAGCAATAGCACTGTTCTATGCACTAATGTGAAAACCAGCACATTTCATTTGAAAAAGAGATTGTCACATTTGAAAATAATTTTTTTCATGATATAGGGCATCAGTCACCCACTGATAGTCCTGAAACATAGCAGGAAAAAGGAGTGGCTCACATCACCAAGAAATTGCTGTGCAATAATTTTGGCACATGCCAAAGTAACACCAACAAAACTGAAAAGCTGTTTTCTGGTGAAATGCTAAAAAGAGATCATTAAGGAATGAATAATCTGACAGGCCTTGTATAAATAATTAAAACCATCTGTAAGATGAAAAAAAAAAATACACATAGCCTGAATTTTTCAAAGTTGTCTGTGAGACTTTAGAGGGAGCTAGGTATCCAGCCTTCATAGGCAGCTTTGAAAATTCTGCTCTTTGTGTTTCCTGGATTTTTTTTTTTTTTTTTTTTAAGAGGGAGAAATAATAACTCTCGTACTGTGTTTGGTATTTTTGATACAAAATAGAGATAAGGTAGCTTTCGTGGACAAATGTGTTAACTCCCATGGAGTTAACTGCAGCAGAGGAAAGAGACTGTTGATGTCTGCTTTATGAGAGAGAATATATCTAGTGTAAAGAAAAAAATTGTAAAATGTGATGATACACTTCTATAGGAAAAAATGCTTTATGCTACTGCTAATTTTATCACATTACAAATAAAAGCCCTTCTATTTCCATTGTGCTGTGGAAGTGTTTCAAAGTGATGCATTGTTTTGAAATATAATAGATAAAGCATAAAAGAAAATATAGAAAATTACTACAGAATACATTTCAGTGAAAGGATAGCTTTGGACAGCAGTTATGTGAACGGAACAAGACCAGGTACTTAGATCCTAATAAATCAAATATTCTTTGTCTTTATCACATTTGCCATCTCCTTTATTAATATCAGTCAAGTCAGTCTTAAGATTGTTTGTGGTCGAAGAACAAAGCCATTTTTATCAGCTCTATTCTCACTCATTACATGCAAATAAAGTAACTAATTTGATCCTGTCTAACCACATCTTATATAATTATCAGTTTAACCTGGCAATCAACCTGGCATACCTGAATTCCTTAAGAAGCAGAGAAGAATATCTCCTGCCAAAAAGACCTAGAGAAAAAAGGAAAAAAAAAATCTAAATTCTCAAGGAAAAGTTGTGTGCCTGGAAGAGAGCACTGGGCATAAGCCATGCTGTTTCAGCAACTGACCTTCTTAAATCTGGATTGAGGTATAGAAGAAAGACTGTAATCACAGAGAAAGAGTTGGGCTTCTACCATCTCAAGGAAGTACTCCAGAATTCTTGGAAGACTGTGAATAAACCTAAAGTATCTTAATTTTCCTGAGAAAACTGACTAATATTACAACCATCATTGAGTTCTCTCAAGAACCAATCATTTTTTTGAAATGCTGTATAAATGGTAATTTTTCCACAATTCTGTATGAGCCTCATTATTTTAACACTCAAATATTCCGAACTAGCTGAGTGTCTTGCAGAATGCCTTGCAGATTAAAGTGCTGATGAAGAATTTGTTAAAGCTATTTGATAAAGCCTTAGATATCTAGATCTAAAGAGAGAAAAAGAAGGAGATTCTTTTGTCATTGGTGACATCAACTATTGGCTGGAAATTTCTGATGAGCTAATGACATTTTGCCCTGAGCACAAGCAGCCAAAAATAGATAAAAAATATTGTTTATTTTAGTCAAGGAAATCTTAAAATCCTTAAATGCATTGTTCAGGTGAGCTACTTTAGCAATCATTTCTGAAAATCTTATTAGGATAATTGTCAAAGTCTAGAATAATATAAATTATCTATATTAAGTAGTATTTAAAGTATGTGTCTTGGGTTTAAATGGCAAGGTTTTGGTAGTGGTGAAGCTACAGAGGTGGCTTCTGTGAGAAGCTGCTGGAAGGAAACATCCTTCATGTCTGATAAAAACAATGCCAGATGGTGCCAAGACAGACCCACTGCTGACCAGGGCTGAGCCATCAGCAGTGGTGGCTAATGCCTCTGGGATAACAGATTTGAGATGGGGAAAACCTGATGAACAACAGCCGTTGTAAGTGAAGAGTGAGAGTATGTGCAAAAAACAGTCCTGCAGAACGAAGCTCAGTGAAAAAGGACAGGGAGGTGGGTGCTCCAAGAAGCAGACCAGAGATTCCCCTGCAGCCCAGGATGAAGACTCTGGTGAGGCAGGCTGCCTCACAGCAGCCTGTGGAGGTCCAAAGTGGAGCAGAAATCCACCTGCAGCTCATGAAGAATACCATGCTCAAGCAGGTGGAAGATGGATGTGACCCCATGGGAAGACCATGCTGGAGCAGGCTCTTGGCCCCTGGACCTGTGACCCCATGGAGAAGGGAATTCACACTGGAGCAGGTTTGCTGGCAGGACTTGTGATAACACTATGAGGGACTCACACTGGAGCAGCCTGTTCCTGATGGACTGTCTCCTGTTCAAGGGACGCAGGGTGGAGCATTTGTGAAAAACTACAGTCTGTGGGAAAGACCCACACATGAGAAAGATCATGGAGGAGTGTCTCCTGTGGGAGGTGCACCACACTGGAGAAGAAGAAGAATGTGAGGAATCCTCCCACTGATGAGGAATGAGCAACAGAAACAATGTGTGATGAACTGATGCTAATTGCCATTGCCCAACCTATTTTGTTACTCAGGTGACAGAGGAAGAGAAACTGGAAGCTGAGTTAAGCCTGGGAAGGTGTTTTCAAGATTTGGATTAATTTCTCATTATCCTACTCTAATTTGATTTGCAATTAACTAAATCAATTCCCCAAAGCAGAGTTTATTTTGCCTATGATAGTAATTGTTGAGTGATCTCTGCCAGTTCTTATCTTGACCCATGAGCCTTTGATTGTATTTTCTCCCATGTCCAGTTGAGGAGTGGAATGTTAGAGCAGCTTGGTGGACATATGGCATTTAGCCAAGGCCAACCCACTGCAAACAGGTCCATTCTAAGCACACCTTTTACAAGTGTGCCTATTAGCAACAGTAATACTAAAGATCCAAGTGTATCACCACCATCAGCTTACCCAAGAGTGACAAATAACTGCTTCAAATAAATGTCTTCAAAGTACAAGGCTTATAGAAACATAACAAAGAGAACTGGATCTGTGAATTAGTAAAGTGGAATAATGGACTTCTGTTACACCAACTCTTCTGTGTAAGCAGGACATGCTACACTGTGGATGTGTTGCTACCTTTCATATAATGTTTAGGTATCACATTCAAAATAATTTCTTGACAATTATGTCTGTTTATCAAGAGTGTCTTTTGTATTCTCCAATTATATGGAGTCTATGGAAGTGCTATGTTCTGCTAAGGTCCAGAATCACAAAGCACTCACCTTAACAAACACATTTCTAAGGAGTGTGACTGGAAAATTATTCTTTTTTATTTCTGAATTATAATTCTCTTTCCACACCAGAGATTTATGTCATTTGAACATATTGAAATGTTATCTTAAGCTGCAACAATCTGTGAATAAGGTTCATATTCTGAACTGAATATGAAACAAACTGAAGAGAAAAATCTCTAACAGCAGAAAAGCAGAAATACTGCTAATTGAGTATGAGGCTACTGCCGTGTGCTGAGCAATAAAGAAAAACAGATCAGTAAAGAAACTTTCATAGTCCAAGAGTAAGAAAATTTTAAAACATAGATGGAACTGAACTATTTAATATATCATACTGCACAGTATAATTAATACATTTAATTAATGTAATTTATTTGTAATTAACCATTTTTTTTTAATTTGTATTTAGATATGTGTACCTTTAGTTATTTATATCACACTTAGTGATCTCACTTAGCCTACCAATACAAACTTAAGAAATATGTGAATGTAACGAAATATTTCAGAAGTACCAATTCATATAAAACACCTTCCTAACAGTGCAACACCCTTTTCTGTTTTCTGTCACTAGGACATTAAGTTTGTACTTGTTTGAGCTTGTTGTGAGTTTATTACAGAAAAAATTATACCTTATTTATACAGGAGGGTAATGTCATGGTAATTTTTAGATGACTTCAACGTCATGGCTAGTATCTTATTGCAATGCATGGGGCATAAATATATGCTCTCTGCACTTGCAGTTTTCTGTTTCAACTGTTTTCAATATTACATGCATATGCAGGTGTCCAGTGGATTTTGCACAAAATTTACCTAAGCTAGGAAAGAGGCAGAAGTTCGAATACAACTTTATTGTATTTCGCAATGCAAAATATCCCTCATCATGTAATTACCATTCTTTTTCCAATTGAATACTATTCAAAATTTTCCATGGGTAAATGCCAGTTTTTCCTGTGTCTAGGAGCATAAAACACAAATATGAAGAAGTGTTTGGTTATTATTTGAATTCCAACCACACTTTTCTCAACTGAATCTTTAGTCAGGCAGCTTGTCAAGAGTGTCACTGCACCAACTTGCTTACATTTGTTGATAACACTAAACTAATCCAAACTTGCCTCAAAACAGCTGTGCAACCCTCTAGATTAATTCTACCTCTTGTCAACTTTGTATTTTCATTGACAAGAGTATTTTCAAAAGCACATTATCATACCAGCAAATAATGCCCCACATACATTCTGTCCATTTCGGGACCACTATCTTCCAAACAGATGTACCACTCTGTTTATAAGAGAACAAAGTGTACTTAGAAGTACAAGAAGCAAGTGCACTTAGAAATAGAGCAAAGTGACACATCTTCAACTTTAGAACCATCTTAAAGGTATCAATTTACCACTTTATTATGATGCATAAATAACTTTATAAACAGATTAGTGGACTACAGATGTAAATAAATTGATTTGCATGTAATCCTTGAAAATGAAAATTTGCCTATCAGACTGACTAGCTATGCAGTCAGATGTTAAAAGATTAGTCTAAATGAATGCATAAACCCAAGGTTTTTTTCAATGAAATGCTGTAATAATTTATTACAAACTACCAAATAATAAGAAACCAGTAGAATTTATAAATGCACTAAATAAATAGAAAACAGATGCTATTATTTATTAGAGGGCTAATCTAATAGTTATCTCTTGGGTTTACAAAACTCCCGTGAATGTTTTGCAGAGTTTTTTCATCTTATTTGTACAACTTCTGGGAAATATTTCTATATACAAAATAAAGAAATTATAAAAGCATATAACATATCAACAATCAACCACACATATATAAAATAGACTATTATTAATTACCAAGGTACTTAATGTTTATAAGAATTTAATACAAAAAATTACTTTGGGAAATCTACATAAGAAAACACCCTCAACTGCTAAGATACTGTTTTCTGAGATTTGGAAATAATTAAGCTAATTTTTTTTTCAAGATCCTATTTCTTTTCAGTACAGAGGATTTTTTAATATGTTGAACAGACACACATACACACACACACAAAACTGCCCCAGCTCTGCATCCTTTAATGAACCAATATAGTATCAGCTTAATCTGTTTTCACAGGACTCAGTGCAATGGCCCACCGTCAATTCTGCAAAAGCCAAACTGGTAGCTTTACTGGTACCTAACTGCTTTCCACTAAATATAAGGGGAGTCTTTCCAATACTTCCTCTCTTGGTACCCTGTATGCGGCTGGATAGAGTCAACTTCCTTCCTAGTAGCTGGTATAGTGCTGCATTTCAGATTTAGGATGGGAATAATGTTGATAACACACTGATGTTTGAGCTGATGATAAATGGTGCTTACCACAAGACGAGGACTTTCCAGCTACTCATACCAGCCCTCCACCAAAAAGACTGGGAGAACACAAAAAGCTGGGAGGAGACATGACCGGGAGAGATGATGCTAACAGACCACAGGGATATTCCACAGCATACAGTGTCATGCTCAGCATATAAACTATGGGAAAACCTGGTGGGGGGCTGCTGGGGAACTGGCTGGGCATCCATCAGCATGGGTGGTAAGCAACTGCAGTATGCATCCTTTGTTTTGATTATTATTGTTGCTATTCTTGTTGTTATTATTATTATTACTGTTCCTATTATTGCTATTATTATTATTTTCCCTTCATTTTCTGTCCTATTAAACTGTGTTAATCTCAGCACACAATTTTTTTTTTTTTTGGCTATGTGGTTCCCCATCCTGCTGGGTGCCAGGGGTAGTGAATGAGCAACTGTATGGTGTTTAGCTACCTGCCAGGTTAAACCATGACACTTCTTTAGACTTCTCCTTGTTTGTCTAGACAGCAGAACCACACAATTTGTCATTCTTATGAGAAGGAAATGTCACTGTTGTGTAGGTGCCTGAGCAGACTAAAATAATAATATGTAGCCATTTTTATCTTTTGGTCTCAAAGCATTTCCAAACAAGCATAAACACACCTACATATTTATATGTATGGAAGTTTATATCTATATACATATATAAAAAATCTACACAAAAACATTTCTTCAGAAATAGAATAACACTAAGCATTTTATCGGGAAAAAAAAGACATAACTGAAACTATGTATTAACTTTAATTTTAGCTTTTCTTACCAGTCAACAGACAGTGATCTGAGTTTTTATGCTTAGGTAATTCGGGTTGCCTTCTTTTTGTAAGAAAGGTTTTCAGACTTAGAAGTTGAACTGAATGCTGACAAGGTGCTCAAAAGACAGTATCAGTTATCAAAAGATCATATAGGTCAGTTGAGATTTTTCTTTTTTATACATGAACAAAACAAAAGCTGCTGTGTATGTTTACATACAGGAATGTACCTCTTTATATCATCCTGTATATGTGTTCGTTCACGCATTTGGTTTTATCTTTGATTTCAGTTACACTCATTTTGTTTTGTACAAATTCTTTTTCGTAAGAACACCAATACTGAAAAGACCTAGAACAGCAGTAAATTCATTAAGGATTTTATTAAGTCAGCTAGTCATCAGGTACAATTCAGCAATTGCACACACCTTTCTGCTCTATTTTTGCTAAATGCATCTTCTCTGGAATTTAAATTATGACAAAAAAGTGGCTGACTAATCTGAATTTCTCAATTTATTCATGTTCAATAAAAAGCTGTTCATCAGCTTAAACTCAACTATGAGTTCAAATCAAATTTAAACCACCTGGGAGTAAACAAAATTGCTCTTCTTCCCTAGCATGTCAGCTATGGATAAAAATAACAAGCATATTTCCAAGGAGTTCGAGATTCTAAACCTCTGTTTCTACCAACAGATTTTACTGAAATGATTTAACGATTAGAAAGAAGCACCCTGGGTGCATTTTAGATTAAATATTTTGATCCATGATTAAAGAGAACGTAAAGAAAAAATAGATGTAGGATCCTATTTGGAGATTATAAAATGGGTCTGCTTTTCACTAAAGTCAGTATCAACTAAATATACGTTGCACACAAATTTTAGATTATGCTGTCACATTTGTTTGACTGTCTTTCAGGATCTTCATCATCCTCTCTCTCTTCTACCTTCCTTTCATTTACAGACCATGCACAAAGCTTTAAATGGAAAAACAAGATTACTGAGGTTATTGGAAAAGCCAGGTGTGACATGTGAGGCCTTGGCTATAAAATACACAATTTAAAACAATGTTTAGCTAGCTACCTATCTAATTAAATACTACTTTGCCTGAGTTCTGTTTAATTCTGACAAGACAGTTCTGTTTAAAACCCCAGCTAAAGGACCCTGGGATTGGGAGAGCCAATTGTCAGGATCATTTTAGGGAGTTAAATTGCGTATTCATCAAGACACCTCTGACATAGTGCCGCACTCTACACTGGCTCTTGCTGCTAAGAAATTGTTTTATGTGAAAGAGGCAGGAGGTGCTTACTCACTGCAGGAGCTGTTCGCAAGCTCAGACCATTATTTTCAGGCCTTGCCTGAGCTATATTGAAGGTGTGCCTGATCATGTGCTCTGTCAATCTGAATTGACATAGACAGCTGAACTACGTTGAGGCTTGACACTGGCTCTACTTTGTCTTTACAGAACTGACTGGCACCAGATTGTCACTAGTCCGGCTTTGCTCTCCATTTGGATGCTGTAGAACTCTGCCCTCAACCTTACAGGCATTGTCCTTCTGTCACTACTTGCTCCTGTCTCACCTTCCCTTCTTACCTTCACCATTCTTGCTGCTCACATATTGTAGATTGTCAAATTAATATTAATGTATTTTTAGGTAACATATCATGATTATAAGATTTTGTTCTTGCATGGAGTACACATTTGATGAGAGTCATCCCACCTCACCTGTTGTAAATAATTAGTTTTGTATGTTTTGGTACAGATAATAATTATTTATCTCTGTGTTTGCTAGTTTTGTGGATGAGTATTCATAAAGAACAGCAAGTACAAGTGTACATGTATATACATATATAGATATACAACAAAGTCCACATCTAAGCTTCTACCACATGAACAGCTGCTGAACGTGAATTGCAGGAGACTCTCCTGTGTGAACACACTCCTTCATACCTGACCAAGATGTAATGTTTTATCCTTTGTTTTCATCTGTGAGGCTGTATCTGCCCCAGAGTTAGTCAGAAATTGTCTTTGCTGTATAGTCATCCTCTTTCAACAGAATACACAGTACTTTGTAGAGCAAAAGGTGAGCCAACAGCTGCAGCAGCTGTAGCCTCTGTCTTAAACAGGGTGAGGACTCAAGAAAGGAATATGATGTACCACTAAGCAGATTATATGAAACGTGGTATGAAATGAAGAAGACTCCTTTTATTTTTTCACATTCTACAAAATCTTCCTGCTTGAAAATTCTTTTAACAAAGATGACATCTGCTATGCTAGAGACACAAAGCTGTATTTCTGATGCAGTTCATAATACCGCATCTCTTAAGGATTGTAGTGAGGATCTCAAAACAATAATCACTAACTAAATCCTAAGGGACACTGACTCCTGCACTGGAAGAAATAAAACACAAGGAAGAGAAAGAGAATATTGCTGCGACGCATCAGTTACTTATCAGATAAATGGCAGAGACAGGATCAGAATTCATGTGATACTAAGTGTAGTTGGTCAAGAATTTAGATAAATTATTTTCTTTCATCCAGAAATGATCAGTGTCAATGAAATCTTTACCAGAAGAAGTAGTTTTGAAGTTAGTAAGCTGAAAAGATTCTTTCACAGTTTCGCAGTATCATCGTAGTCAAAGCCAACTACCCGTTGTGGACATGAGACAGGCTAGTCATTAATTCCCTGGTCACCTCTGAGGTGGCTTTTCTCATTTGCTCCAGGTGGGTGTAACCTGAATTTTGATTTCCTATATCACAAAAATTATTCAAGCATAAATTTTCTGAAATCTCACAGATAATATTTATCCAAAACTACATGGGGAGATAGTAGACTTTTCTACAGATAGATAGATTTGGCTAATTAAAAATGTAATGCCAAATGACATAGTAACACTTATTCAAGTTGGTAGTAAATTTTTCAAGTGGAGTAAATAGCAGGGGCTTTGAATGGAATCAAATAGCTGTTTATCAATACCAAGTAACAAAACCATGCATAACATTAATAGTGTCTGCATATGTATATATATATATATAGATAGATGCATCATTGTCATTTTAATGACTGAACGTGGAAGAATTTTTGGCATCTAATTTATGCTACATCATTTATTCTGCTTATTTACTTGAGCGGTTTTATGACAAATTTATAGAGAAACCTAAATATTTATTAAGGTCTGCAAATTATCTTGCTGATCATCTTAAAAGAAGCCAATTCTTTATGATATTTAACTCTCCTAAGCCCAGAAATCAGTAAAAAACAATTAGGAAAAGTTTTTTTCAGCTGAAGAACAACTATTTTTTTGCAGCTAACTGCAAGAACAGCTAGCACCTGTGTGGCTATTCAGCAGTTTTACATAATTTTGAAGTTAAACCTGCTTACTTCTAGACCTGACATTAATGCCAATTGAGTCAACAGTAAAATATATCCTAGCTTTCTCCTGAATTACTGAAATTATAATCATATATGAATTTAAAAATCAAACATGATTTTACTAGACAGCACACAATCTATCAAAATCAACCTTCTTCCCAGAGAAGACCAAACTGAAGATCACATATTTCTTGCTCTCCTCTTCTACTAAGAACAAAAAACAAATAGCAAAGAGGTAACAAATATAGGAACACTTACAGAGAGGTCAGGTAATTCACTGGAAGTTATGATTTGTTTCCTATTAGATTTATTTCCTATTAGAAGGGAGCTGTGGAAGCTTCACTGCAGTGACTTTTGAAGGATAATGTTAACAGACTGCCAGTGGCATTCAACCTATTTGGTCAAAAGGCTACACATATGTGACCATGGCTTGATCTTGAAAATGCTTTTGCTTTGGTTAAATGGTAAAAGGTATTCTGAATTTGGTAAGCAATGTCCTTATAAAAGTTACCTTCAGTTACATTTCCTCAGTACATCTGTTTTGATTAGTAACAAATTAGAGTTCTAGTAATAGTTAATGAATGAAATACTGAGTTATCTGCTGACTATGTTTTCTATACATATTAGAAATCATTTCATAATTGGCCCACTGCACTAAGCATTAATTCAAAGAATTTCTTAATTGCACCCCCTTTTTTCCTATTCTTTAATATTTTGTGGAAATATACAACCATCTGGAATTTGAGTAACAGTCTGATTTAGTTTTTCTTCAAACACATCTATTTATAGGTGGCTTGAGCGAACCATTGGCCTGCACAGCAAATATCCAGCCTAAGAGCCAGCTCTATCCTCTTTTCAGCTTCAAAGTATATGCCAAAAAGACATCATGTTTATGTTTTTGGATTTTATAAATACAGCCTACTTCAGTAGGTGAGAGGATATGCTTTCTTTCGAACCCATCATTCTGACTGTCTTGGGGTGACTCTATCATGTGTATCCCCTATCATGCTCTATGCCCAAAAAGTAATATTGTATCTTTTCTGTGCCTTTAAACTGAGCTGGAGAAAAGAAAAAAAAACCAAACGAACTTTTCAAAACAGTTTCTCAAGGACACGGAGACACACTCCTCCGCGTTCTCTGGCTGCAGGAGCAGGAGGGAGCACCCTGCTTGTTTTTTCAGCCAGCGATTTCGGGTTTTTTTGGTTTTCTTTCTTTCCCTCTTCTCTTCCCGGCGTGAGACGGAAAGCTGAACTTTGCTTCCTGGGACTTTGGTTTTTTTCCCTTCTTCTCTTCTAGACTGTTCAACAACATCAGAACACATCGGGAGAATTTTTTTCCCGAGGCCCGGGGGTGGGCCCCTCGCCGACCCAGCTCCGAGGAGGAGAGAGACCACACCTACAGAAGGACTCTGAAATCTTCCCAGGTTTCTCTCTATAGCAAGAGATTTCATTTCATTATTTAGCACTATTATCCTTTTCCTGTGTGTTTGTTAAATAAATAGTTCTTATCTCATTCACTTTCCTTCGAGGAAAATATTTTTTTTCCCGAACCTTGTGGGGGGAAGGGTGGTTGTAACCTGGTTTCCTCTCAGAGGATATATTGCTAGATTTTGGCCAAACCGGCACACTGACAATACATGTATGAATTATGTCAAAACTTAATACTTCAACTTGCATGACATCATGTTCCCAAAATGAGACATCAAAAAGCAGAAATAGCATGAAATAGAAATGTAGAGATCAGCTATCTTAGAACAGATACATTACATTAAAAACATAGAATTCCTTAAAAATGCATTAATAAATTGTTCTTGTTCCAATTTTTTAATTATTTATCTCTGTGTTTGCTACTTCTGTGGATGAGTATTCATAAAGAACACCAAGTACAATCATATTATTTTTCTCTCCAATGATAATAGAATTATGTATTGATATTTGTAAAATCAAGTTAATGCTTTAAGCAAAAGTTTATTTGTTTAACCCACCAAACCACATTAATGTTCCTGTTTATGTACATAATAGAAATTAATGAGAATATTCTTGCGAAAAAAAATAATGTTTCTACTTCTATTACCTCTTTTATTATTCAATTAAAATATTTTCCTGTTCAGGAGACGGGTAAAGGAATGGATGCTTTTGATCCCCAGACACCGTAATCTGAACAAGTCAAGGTGATCAGCCATCATTTTCACTCATCTCAGATCTGGTAGGTGCCCTGCGTATGCTCCTCTGAAGAGTAAAAAGGGGATGTAGATTAAAGTTCTGTTACATGCTACACTGCCAAGATAGATGTGCCTTAATCCCCCTTTCTCCAAAATCTGTCTCTTATTTATACCCATGAGAGAGTCAAGAGGATTCTGTCCCTCTTGTGTACACGAAAAGAAAAAATAAATGGGGAGATTCTAGTGAACCCAAGATCTTCACAGCCACCACTGCCAGTTAAGAAATCTTCCAAGCATAACCTTTAAAGAAATACATGTTTTTTAGCAGGTGGATTTCTTCTTAAATCCATTTACATGTGAATGTAATGTACACTATATGCTTTCTCTACATATGGTGATAGAGAAAAAAAAAGGACAAAAAGAGTACTACAAATCAGAGTATTTTTAAAGAAAAGGTTCTTGGGTTTGTTATTATACTTGGAGAAAATTCCTTCTACCCCACACCCAGGGAATATATGGTATCATTTGCTGGTTCCAAACCCTATCAAATCAAAATGGGTTTTTATTTCAGGCAATGTATTAGCGACAGAAAGTTTTATCTTGCTACCTAGTGTCAGTTTTAGTGCAGATTTTTGCAAAGATGGCAGAATGGTGTATTCTATATAAATCACGGAGTCTGTTATTGGTACTGTGACATGTTTTTCCATTTACTTCCCGTTGTCTTGGCATTACAACTCTATTGTGGCCTACTCATATGCAATTGTATTTGCTTTTCACCTGCAGTGCATTTGATTACTAAGATTCTTTCTAGCATTTTTTGTAGATGAAAGCATGAGTTTTTGTCTGAATTTTGTGTTTTGTGTAATTATAAAGAGCAGCATGTAAAACCTTCATGCTGGAAAAGCAGGAGCGGAAGAATAATAAAAATTGCAACTGAATATCACTTCAATGAATACTTTTATACAAAAAATAAAAATATCTACTTTCAATAAAGTAGGCATGTTTCAACTTAGAACTTCAAAGTATAGACTCCCCTAAGCTTCATCAATCTACATCCATAATATATTCAACAGAATACACCCATACAGCAGATCTTATGTTCATTACACAATCAAAGCATACACTTAATGAAATGACTGGTCTATTTCATAACACTGCTCACACAGGAAGATTATTTATTATTCAGCGCAGCTTCTGCTGTGATATATTTTAAATACAAGATTGTAATGTTTGTTTACTTCTGCCTCACAGGATGTTTCTCTGTTAACCACAATGCATTCTCGTATGTAGAGAGAGTTCATAAAAAGAAAGGATCTCATTCTTTTTCTCCCCGACATACTTTTTTGAAAACCTTGAAGCCTATGCTACGACATCCATTCTTCTTTCACTGACTATTCTAAACTATACTTTATATCTCACAGCTATGCATACACATAAGTAGAAGAAAAAGTATATTTATGGCATATTTTTCATCAAATACATGGCTATGACTTTTTAAAAATAAAGTGAATATCAAAATAAAGCATAATATGACACTTTAGGTCTAACAGGCTAACAATGCTTAACATAGGTTTATTATTTACCATATATTTACCAACAAAATAATGCATTGATTGTCTTTTTGTACTATGATTACTACCATCCGTCCCAGCAGTAGGCCTTCCTACTGTTCTTTGACTGTTGGCAGCTTCCTTGATACAGTAATAATCTTTTGGATATGTTCTTTGTTGGGCTGTGTGGTGAACCAAAAAAAAGGGAGAAAAAGATGAGCTGCTTCATCTGATGGTGCCACTGAAAGAAATGCCTAATCTGCCTAAATCAATTAACCTGCCCAGTGGCAATATGATGGACATTTTCTGTTTTCAGTTGAGGACAGCTGAATAAAACTCCTGGTGATTTCTGGAATAGCAGAAGACAGTGAAGCCTAGAAGACTTTAGAAACCATAGCCAATTAAGTCACTGCAAACAGCTTCATTCAGAAGTGAAATGGAAATAAATGTACAAATGAAAAAGAAAGAAAACGCCTTCTGCACAGTAATGTAAACTATAAAAAGCACATCCTTTTAAATAGAATTTTATAATGCCTTTTTATGCTGACTGCAGAATCTGTTCAAAGTACCCATGAAAATAAATTACAAACTGCTTGTTATTTTTGCAACTATTTTGTGGAAATTAAACTTTCTGCTAACTGCATTTATACTGGATATTTTCCCATACTGGTGGAATATAACATTCAGCAAAGATTTTCTTTGAAGAAAATAAGAAACAGTAATATTCTTTTAATGATATATCTTCTAGTAAGTAATTGTTGCTACTGTTCCCTTCCCAGGGACTGTAGTTCCACAGTTTGTTTATATCCCCCCTAGGAGTAGGTTGCTGCTGAAAAAAAGGTCTTGGTCTACGTTGCCTTCTGTCCTAGTTATTTGTTCCTATTTCTGCCTTAGTTTCTGTGCAGTAAGTTTATCTTACTGAAGTGTTCTTTTTCTTGTTGTTGCTATTGCCAACAGCAGGGACATAGTTGGAATGTAGAGGGGAACTGGAAATACAGAGTAGTAGATTGAACTGTTCTTTGTGACTGATTCCAGTGCTAGAACAGATAAAACTGAAACCTGAGAATTTGTATGAAATTAAAATTGATTTATATACATATTTTTATATAAACATATAAATATACATGTATGTATTTTTTATCCAGGTGGTTCCACATGTGTATTTGTAGAAGTATGCCTGTTCAGCTTCCAATATATGAAGATCTGAGCTTTGTTCAGCATCTACCAAATTTTATCTCAAATATAATCCAGTTGTACAATCTTTTAAATTAAAAATCAAAACTTATTGATGAACAGATCTAAAGAAAAAAGACGGATATGAAATTCCATCACAAAACCAAAAGCTAAAAGTGATTGAAAGCTTCAAGGTTTCAAAGCTTTGGAAGTGTTTGGTGAAGTAATGTGTCTTTATACATTGTCATAAGTCTTAAAAACACTGCAGTGGGAAAATCTGAACCTGTAGACAACTGAGGAGATTGAAGACAACTAATTTGAGACTTAACTTCTGTATGATTAATGTGAAATTAGGGAACACACTCTGAGATTTCCAGTTTTATTTCTCATTCCTGAAAGGCTCCTCTTTTTATCTCCTGCTCTTATTTAACTTCAGTATTCTGCTCAAAAAGGGATTTTAAGTAACTGAAGATACTTCTGGAATATTCTTAATTAAAACTTAAGGCATGTAAAATGTATTGTTTTACAGTTCCATAAGTCAGCTTATATAGAAAAAAACCAAGTAACTTATTTGCTAAGTACATTTTTTCAGTTTATCATGTCAAGACACCCATACTACTTATGTTCGATTATCCCAAATTTCTCTGTGGAAAAGGTAAATTAATAACTACATAACAAGAAAAAGTTATTTAAAGTATTTTAAACATAACAGAAACTTACAGGCAGCAGTATTATTCAAAAAAGATTTCTGAACACGAATATACCAACTTCTGCTTTATTGCATTATGTCATCAAAATAAAATGTAGTTCTTTTTTCTTTCTTATGAGAAAATATCAGAATTAAACATTTTCATACCAAGATGACAACCAATGGTCTTTGACAGGTATGGGAAGACAATAATGAGTAGGCTTGAATGATAGCAGTAAAACAGGGTTTGATCTTCTTTACCTTAAAGGCAACAATTAAACCTGAAATGTAGTCCCGCTGTGTTAACTGGCTTTGGCAAGAGAGTAGAAATCGTATAACTACGGCTATGGACTAGACTGAACTATAGCTGGCCATCCCAAGCATGGTTTGCACTTAGTGCCTCGAGTAGGTAAGAGTCGAAAGGAGATCCTAAACATTCACTATCACTGTCACTATTCAGGACATACAAAGACAACAAAGTAAATGTGGAACTATGCCCTCTATAGCACTAATTGTTTGGACTAATGTGTGTCTGTTCCCAGTCTCCAATCCACTCAGAGGACTTTTAACCTTCCTTTCCAGGTTTATGCATAACTACTGTTTTCTGTGCTTGAGTCAGGTCAAGTCAGGAAATATTAATAAATCTTTGAAAAATAAAAAGATTCTTACTTACATATGAAAGGTGTTAATAAGGTAAATAGAGAAAAAAAAAAAGAGGAAAAAATCCATGAAGTTGAGATAGAGAAAAATAAGCAGAGAGAATGCTTCTGAAAAGAATATGAATGGGGTATTTTCAAGAATTTATATACTTAGAAAACTTGACTTCTGAAGTCTCTCAGCAGTTAAGGAATCTAGCTAGTTTAACTCGTGAAAGAGAGGCCTTTTTTTTTTTTTTAAGAGGGATCAGGTTATCTCAAAATTTAATCTACTTCTTACTCTGCTTTCTAACTGACATTCATAACAAAATCAACTACATGGTTAGTTAATGCATTACTTTATGCTTAATTATGCACAGTGCCATTATAGCATTTTAATGACGATTTCCGTGTATTTTACTTGACAAAAACATTCAAATTTTATTATTATGATTCTCTATTTTAATTTATATATAAAAACTGGATTTTGAAATTTCTACTTGAAGTCTAACAGTGACCAATTGTTATTCTTATAGAATATGGTATAGTAAGCAAGAAAGCAGCACATATTTAAGACTCTTCGTAAGTTCCAACTGCTTTATTCTGTGTTGGTTCTCCATAAAGTTTTAATAAAATATCTAAAGAATATCTAAGGAAACACAGAAAATATCTGATCACATTACTATAACACTTGTAATTCGGTTTAACAGGAAGTAAACTGTGTGATAGATGAAAATCAAGGTCATTCTTACACAGAACATCTATCATCTAACAGCTTTTGCTGGTAAACCAGGTTAATGCTAACATACACCAGATTTCTTTATTCTTTTTTAATATTGTTTCTCCAGAAAAACAGATTTTCAGTTTAAAAATAACCTCTTGGCTCGAAATCTCCAAGCACCATGAAAACACTAAGAGGAACTACTGAACTGCTGTATCATTAATTATTCTACAAAAAATGTGGTTCCTTTAACTATAAGATCATCTGTCTTTCAGACAAAAAGCACTGCCACAAGGTATGCAGAATTGATTTATGACGAAAATTTGTTTTCTGAGGAAGGTGACAGGTTTAATAAGGGATGAGATTTTAAGAAGACTCTAATTAATGTAATTAAATAATTACGATCAGCCATGTAAACTAAAACTCATATTGTCATCCCTTATAAAGGAAGAAAACAAGACAGTACAAGGGAAATAAGAAATGCTAATACAATTTCCTTAAAGGTAACCTTATCAAGTTTATCTACCTGCTCTACAGTATACATGTTCAGAAGGTATGTCGTGATTTTCTCTCTCATGCAACTTGTTCCCAGAACTGCTGGACAGCTCTTGTAATGATGACACATATTCTGAAGACTTTTCCAGGCTACCTCACAATTTTCTTCCTGATAAGTCCCTATATGAATTTTGATTAGCAGTGAAGGAGTTGTTTCAACAGCAGCAAGAAGATACCATGGGTAGTTTTGTGTATATCCATGAAAACTGATCAACACTACTGCAATTAGGTCCAGTTTGGATACAGTGTGGATATGAAGTGTGGGTTTCCTGAGGAAAAAAAATGCATATTAAAAAAGCCTGAATGTTATTTCTTCCAAGTCAATACAACAATTATAAGACTATCAGGCAGAAGTATTCTATCAACACTACTTTCAAATGAATTCTCAGTGGGCCTTGGCCAAGATGATGTTGTGGGAATGCAGATGGCAGATTAAGGTCTAGGAACAGGTGAGAAAATATGCCAGTTTTGATGAGATTTTGGGTACAAAGTGCATGTTCACATGCTCTGTGTAGAAGCAGATGCAATGTTGTGCAGAAACACTTTGCGCACAGGTTTAATATGAAGCATTTTGGAAATTAATTAAGTCCATTAGCAAAGCTCTGGTGCCGTGTCCTTTAAAAACACGCAGGTCTCCTTTGCAGTAGTAGTTTTGAAGATTTGGGCTTCTGTCATGAAAAGAGGGACAGAAGTTCTGTGTATCCAGTACAAAATGTCAGGTTCTCATGTATCTAAGTCAGCGAGGTTAATAAGCTGCATTCTCTGTAGTGAAATCAGCAGCAAGGAGTTTGAATGCATACTGAGTTTACCAATGTCTGGCAATGAAAAACCATGTATACTAAAGTAAAATTCCATCTGACCATCTCTGAAATGCAAAGAAATCACTTTTACCAGACAAGTGCATACATCTTTAGGGACACGACAACTTATGCCTAATCCCTGCTGAAAGACTTGCCATGAACTTCCAGACCACAGACAAGACACATACTGCTACAGATAATCAAGAGTCATAGGACTATTTTTGCAATGCTTTACAAGTAATTAAAAAAGGAAAAAAAAGGGTGAAAGAAAAGTCCATTCTATCGAGGAAATAGAACACAGAGATTTAATAATATATTTGTCTAGGATTTCCCAGACAGAAATAGTTGAATTATAATATTATTTAGAACACTGAAACCTTCTTTTCTGACAGGGTAATGTGCTCTGATTTCTGAGTTATTAAACACAAAGAACAAAGATAATGTTTCATAAGGATTAAACCAGATGCATATAAAGTATTAGTCACAGATAAAATCATTCCACTGGGAAAGACTCTCCAGCGCATGTGGTAGGCTAAATTTGTCATGAACCCTAACCTATTTTATCTGCTGTACCATAACCATACCCCAGTCCCAGCTGAGACAAAATATGGTTTCTCACTTGAACTGGCATTTCTTTTTTTATGACTATTTGATTAATTTAAAAAATAATTTATCAAGCTTTATTTTCAGTACATTTAATATGGATTTTGTTGAAAGAATGTGAGGATTTTTTTTCTCCCTTAGAAAAGAACACTAGAGCACCTCCATGACCTTTTACTCAATAACTGCAGTGTATATCTGTTGGAAAAAATGGCTACTATAGCCTAGTATAAATTATTCCTCTTTAGCTTACTAGTTCATAGGTCACAACTCTAATACTACAGGGTCTCCCCTTGGCATTTTGGTTATGAGCAAGAAACTTCGCAGTTCAGGTATCTCTCAGACTTGGAATACTCATTGTGATAAATGTTACTCATTATAAAGTATTTTTAGAAGTATTGTTTTTCCCTTGTAGAACAGAAAATATGTTATTCCTTGGCATAGTAGTGGGTAGGTATGCCAGGTTTTCTTACAGTATAGGTAAATGTATTTTTTTTAATAACTTACATTAATTTCTTAATAACTTAAATTCTAGAACAGTGGTACATTTAAAAGTCCACACTTCAGAGAACTGGACACAAGACTGAAATGCTCAGGTTCCTTACAGTAGAAGGAAACAGACTGTTCTGAGATAAGACGGAATATAAAATCTATATAAGATGGAATATATTATCCATCTGCAATACTGCTGAAGAAATTTAAACAAACCTTCAAAACAGATCATAAACAATTTCCATCTTCTATGCATCTTTTCTTACCTGCATTTCAAACATATGTAAAGATATTCTATATAAACTGTGTTTTCTGTAAACTACTTAAAATGTCCTACAAAGATTTATTTCCTAAAAAGTTGACAAGTGCATATTATACAATGGACAGAGCAGGAGCAAGGTCTGAACCAGGTTTCCACGAAATGTGTAAAAAAAAAAAATTCCTGCAGAACATCGATTCTGCAGTCATTGTGATATATTATGCTTCACCTATGCATCATTTAGATCCACCAATGCCTCTTCATAGGATAGACTTCAGAGTTTTGGGTGGTTTTTTTTTGGTCTATTCATTTTAAACCCAAAGAGTCCAGTGGTTTAAAAGTAGTTAGAAGGTTAGAAATTTTTGTTCAGAAGGAATTTCATTTCCAGTAAGACAAAAGAGGTCAGCTTTCTTATTTTACAAAAGAGGACAAGAAGTGTATCGAGTTTAACCCATACCGGATTTCTAGTCTGTGATTTGCACTGGAAAACACAGAGGAGGGAAATTCTACTTTAGTTTCTCTTGTTCTAGTGATTCCTAGAACTTTGCTTCATGACTAAAAAAGGCAAACATTTCTGCTTAGTGTGAGATATATCTTCCAAAGTACAGGCATCAAATGAAATCTGACTTGAATCAGACTACAAAGTGATTCATAATTAATTATTTTCATTTGTAATTTTCAAAAATCAGCATAAGCTTAAAGGGAATTTAGCTGGTAGTGAATAATTCTTTTGTTATTTTGGTTGTTGTGTTTTATTTTGTATTAGTGCTGGCTAAAATCACCTTCTCAGCTTGTATGGATGGAGTTGAATTACTCAGCAAAATTAAAAGGAGGCTGTGAAAGACATTTTACTGTTACTAGCACATAGTCAGAATAAACCAGAATTTATTTTATGTTCACACCTCTTCCAGTTTTGTGTATGCTTGTTAATGCAATAATAATTTAATTGATCTCTAATCATTTTCAGAGGCTGAGGTTTTTCCCCAGGTAAACAAAAAACTACCAGTAGTGAATTCTGCCAAAAGAAAAAACAAGTGTTGTGGTGTCATTTTTCTTTCTTCCTTTTACTTGCCCTTAATAATTAAAAGTCTTTCAGGTTGATAGTCTTCCAGGCATTTGTACTGAAGTCAATAGAAATGTTCACATTTGTAAATTATTTTGACAGAGGATTTTTGATTGTTTTACAAAAAAAGAAACAGGTTTTGCATAGCTGAAGTGTTAACCTGTCAGTGTTTATTCAACATTTTACTTCTGAAAAGGATGAAAAAGTGCAACTTTTTAAATTGTGATTTTATTTAGGACTATAAACTTGTTGGACTCACTTCTATCACTAGATTCTCTTGTAATTGGTATAGGTTCACAGATGTTCTTTAGTTGAATACAAAACTAGGGAATGTTTTGGTAGTCAAAATATTATCTAATCAGCACATCTCATTAGTTACAACTCTTGTTTCGGTAGCTGGCATTCAAACAAAATACATTTTAAACTGATCTTTTAATTGGATTTTAAATTCATCATTGATTAAACTGGATGGCATAATCTGATCTAACATTTTAATCACACATTATTTCAATTAAATTGAAACTGAAGACATGGAAGCTGTAAAAGTATCAATTATAAAAGGTGAAGGGGGTGAGCAGGGTGGGGAGGAGGGAGAGAGAATCCACAAAGCAAGTAAAATCTTTACAGGAGTCACAATTCAGCAGAAACTAAGCATTTTTCTTTCCCTAGGAAGATAAAGAGATTTACCTGTGAGAATCAACAAGACTACAGAGAATGGTTAAAAAAGATATTTAGTAGGTATTTCAGACTGATGGTACCTGAGAGAGAGAGTTGCAACCACCATACAGGAGCAGATTGAAAAGAGTGAGGAGTTCAAGAGGGAGTTAAGGTAATAGAGGATGAAAGGAACAATGACTGTTTGAGGACGTGGGTTGGAAGGAATTCAGAGAGCAACTGATTCCTGAAGGATTAGCATTACAAGCATTGTGGTGAGCTACAAGTGGCAGAATATCATTGGTGAGATAGAGGTATAAGAAATGGCTTCACATGGGACACAGGGAAAATTCAAGGCATAGAAACTACAGCACAAACAAAACAAGTCTTTATTTGAAAAATAAATTGTCTTTTGGGCTTTTTTGTTTACTTTTTGTTTGGTTGAGTTTTTGTTTGGCTGGTTTTAATAATACAACTGTTCTCCAAAGTGACATCGTTATTGTCAGGCTGCCTGGTTAAAGGGTAATTTCCACAGACACAAAGAAGTGGCCAAGCAATGTCGGTGGCAGAACTGAGGGCAGGACACAACACAGGATCCCCAAGCGTACACCCAGAGCCAGACTTGACTTTGTCCTATGTGTCCCAGGTGAGTCCAGGAGGCTACACATATGAGTGTATTTACGTGTTTACACATTTTCCACTAATGATCTTTCATTCTACCAGTGCATACTGACTTATTCAAATGTAAATTGATTCACAGTAAGCTTCTAGGACTCTTGTCTTTAGTGATAACTTAAGAACTACAGAGCAATCAACAACTGTTTTCATCAGAATAACATCATTCTAGCAGCTCAAGAGGCATTTTTCCTCAAAAATGTTGCTGAGTCAGTTGCTGCTGGCATCGCATTAAGTTTTCAAAGCTTTAGCAGCAACATTTCATATTGGTTTCTCTGAAATATGAAAGACCCAGCAAGTCACATAAGGACCACCAAGATTCTTCATGGTGGAACAAACCACAAAACTAATTGTATATAATTCTATGCTGAACAAAAGGAATACATTTCACAGATTGAACTATTGAGTTGATTTGCAAAGAAAGAAGGGCTGGGCTTGTGAAACTACTGAATTTCTGAGACAAATAAGCTAGACTAAGCTAATACTGAGATGAATAATGTTAAATTACGTTCCAATGATAATAAAAGAAGCCCAATCAATTTTATATTTGTTATTTATATATTTTGTGTATATGTATGTATACACACAATTTCTATGATTTTATATGTACTTATATCGACCATGCTATATAATGTACAAATGTTACATATATTATACATCTAATCATATAATCATATAGAGCTTTATTCATGTATGTGTAACATTCCTAGCAAGTCACACTCGTGCTTTGGTCCTCTGCTATTCTTTACCCTCACCTGTCACAGAACTTATCAATAGTCAGGTGTTAAACGAAGATAATTTTAAAACATAGTATGACTGGAAGGCTGAGAGATCAATACTTGTTATCAAGAGACAAATCTAGTGTCTCAGTAAATCTGTTAAGAAGCAGCTTTGCAGCTGGACAGGATATTTTAGCATAAAAACATCTTATTTATCAGCTTACTTAAAGACAGAAAATTAACACCAGTCAATTACTGAAAAACAGTTACTTGTGAACATGCCACTTTATAATATAAATTATCATTTTAAAGTCACATCTGAAATGTGACCTTAAGAAAGGTGGAGATTAAATGAAATTTACTTTTAATTTAAATACTTTTCAAAATCTTCTGGAAAAAAGGTCTTTTGGAGTGTAATATGGACACAAAGAAATGAGAGAAGACTACGCATTATTTTTCAAATAAATTAGTATTATTGAATTTCACTTCCGCATAAAGATCAAAAACTGTTTCCACATGTCTCTATGCATTCCAGCACAGAATATAATATTCAAATTTCAACAAAATACTAAGATCCTTATGTGTTAAAGCTGGTAAATTCCAGATTTTTTTCTTTCAGTAAATCATCAAACTGTCTTTATCGGACTGAATCTTTACTTCCTCTATTTAAACCAGAACCAGTGTTATTCTAATACCTTGCCAAATCATTGTAACAAGTTGATACACATGCACTTATTACATACTTCTTACCAAAACCCAATTTCTCCAGAAACACTATAGAAGAAATGGACGTGAAAAATGTTTAAGAAGAAGGGCCAAAGTCCAGCACTTTTGGAGTACTTTTCTTGTTCATGCTAGGAGATCAATGAAATAAAGAATATAAGGTTATACTTGTTAGTGGGTGATTTTCCCAACTTCAGGGAAATATTTTAATTTGGAAAAAGAAATCACAAAGAATTCTAAGAGTGGGGAGATACATATGTAACAAGGGAGACAAACTGGTAGCAGAATGCAACCTAACGTGGAATATAATTGTCTAAGACAAACAAATGAAGTGTAACTGGAAAACAAAGGCAGGAGATTGAAAAAAGAAGCCAACAAATCCTGAGGGACTTGAACTTGCATTGGATGAATGAAATTGATTGACTTAAGACAATTCAGTACATAAGATTGCTGCAGGATTACATAAAAATTCCAGGTCTTGTGGTCCAGAGGAACTGACAGAACTAGAGCCTTTTTTTATCTTAGTTGAGAGGCTAGAGCCTTTTTTTATCTTAGTTGAGAGTGTAGTCTTGACCAGTAGGTTTTTGGATATCTTTAGTGGACTTCAATACTTTCTCAAATCTCAGTAACATCCTGGTTTCCAGTCATTAAAAGGTAAACTCTGGCCATAATTGTGTATACCACAAGCTACTACTATATAGCAATACCGAAGAAAAATACTAAAACATTGAACAAATATAATTTCAAATCCATGATATGGATACCTTTCTTAACACACCATCTTAGCTTCCAAATAAAAAATCAAATCCATAGCATTAAAAATAGTATGCTCATGTCGCTTTGTGAATATAACTTGTGGACGAGTTAATTTTGTATCTGAGTTATCTATTAAGACATGGAAACTTCTTTAAATTTTAAGAAATAGATGTCTGCAACTGGAAAGTTTTGCACAACACAGTATTAATTTCACTGGTAGTACACTCAGATACTTCAAGATTTTTTTGTATTAAATGTATTCAGCTTGCTATGAAGTGGCTCATACTTGTTCAAAAACCTTAAGGAGGACAAAAAGTCCCGTCAATTTTATTCCCTTCACATCTAAAGAAATCAGCATAAAAATAAAACTAATTCCCACCATTTCTGAAAAAAAAAATCTGTTAGAGAAATATTCACCTTTTTCCCAAGCACAACAGCTTTCTGTACCACAGATTACACAAACTGAACTCAATTGTAATTCTTGCTCTCAGGGGAAGCTGCTTGCTATTTGGCAGCTCTTTGATTTGTGATTCTTTGATTTTGTAGCCTCTTATCTGTTTCATAATTTACACTCTCCTTGCCTTCCTTAGCAGCAAATATATTTTACCTCAATGGAAGACCATGAAAATACAAAAAGAAAAAGTGTCCTTTATGTTCCCCCTAACTTTTTCACTTAGTACTTTTATGTCCATTTTGATTGTGGATGGTTAGTACTCAGGTACTGTCAGCCTGTATGCTTTTGGCACAACATAGTATTATACAATTTGGCACTTATACTTGTCCCACTGTAGATAATTTTGAACTCCCCATGCGATTTTGGCTTTGTTTCCTATGGGTATGTAGATAGCAAGATTGAGTTTTACATCTTGGAAGCTCAGCGTGCATGTTGATGTTTGGTGGGTATTTTGCAAAACATGCTCAGGTATCAGAGGGGTCGCAAATAAAACGCTTCAGTTCCTTTGTCTCTCTCAGTTGTGAACTTTAGGGAACTGCTAACAGCCATATCACTTTTTATTGTCTTCTCATCAGAACAAAAAGTCAGAACAAAAAGCCTTTTGTGCATAAGCAAATGTTTTCAAAATGTTCCCTTATCACAGAGTAAGAAAAAACAAAACCACTGAATGATTTTGTCCTTGCTGTCATGGAATGAGCTGGTGGTCCTTGCAGAAGCGGCAAACTTTTTTAGACACAGACACAACATTTTACTGAAGGAGAAAACAAACATTTTCTTTTCTCCTCTTTTCACTCCTAATTTCACAATATCCAAACTTAAGAAGCAGATGCAAACTTCAATTATTTTTAAATCTAGGAAAGATAGAGCTATTTATGTTTGAACTCACTGTTCCCCAACTACTTATCTTGTTATGCACATTATGCAAATAATTATTCTCATTTCCCTAACAAAATGCGATCATATAAGGATTGTTTTTGATAACTACTGAATTAATGATAAATTCCTAGCAATTACACCAGAATGAAGAACTATACTTCTGGTATAGCAATAAAAAGGTTCTGCTAATTCCTTTATGATGTAGGAAAGATCAGGAAAACATGAGTTCTGTGGCATTTTGAAACAAATATTCTACTCACTGCCGCTTCAAACTGATATTATAAATCTCAGGAAAAAATCATGGAATCTTGCCAGGTTATTATTATTCAAAACCAACCAAACAAAAAGCTGAACAACAGCAAAAAACCACATCAAAAACCAGCACCCATATTTCTAAAGGTCAAGCTTTTAACAATATTAAAAATAGTTTAGTAAGCGTTAACATGTTATACTTCCAGCTTTAATTAATTAAGTATGGATTAATGCTGGGGTGATAAATAACTCAGTTTTTCGAGAATTCTTTATATGACAGATTCTGTAATTTCTTTTGGGGAAAAATCATAAAACACAGTAAAATACTTTCGTTGCTGAGCACCATGATTCTTGCAATAGTTACAAATTTAAGTTAATGACACAGAGTTACCAAGACTGAACTTGTGCTGGAAGGTACTGTATACATGTGCATGAAAGCTGTGCAATATGGAACAGACATTCTTGCAATAAAACCTTAACAAAATGATAAGAAATAGAGGCTATCAAATGTATCTGTGTCGCCACCAGGGTGAAGTAGTGGTAACTTACAGTTTTCCTAGATTAATGTTATATTATTAATATTCTTTGCTTGCATCCACCCACCTACTGAGAAGATAAATGCACAAATAGAGCAAGTTACTAGCCATTAGCTTAAATATAAATCCATTGTGTCAGATTTCATGCTGCTCACTGACCAGAAATCAAAATATGCACACATCTTCTGTGCTTCTGAAGAGAAATAAATTTACTTGTAAAATGTCACAAATCATGTTAAAACAGTTATTCAGATAATATGCATATGTTTTTATTTTTTGATCTGCTAGAATATCATAAAATACCTTCCATAACAATAGAATGTTCTCTTAACACAGCTGATCTGTTTACACATTTATACCATAAAACCATGTATTTTATTTCTTGAACAGAACTCTACATTTCAATGTGGGTTTTTTTAATATTCATAGTAATAATTTTTGAAGTGAGAGAGGAAGCATCTTGTCACAGATCGAAAAAATCAAACTTATGCATTTTATTTTGTGTCTTGTGTAAATACAAGAATGAACCAGATGCTTATTAATTAAGTGTGGGCAGATGACAACAAGGCGCAATGGTACATTGCACCAGCTGTGAAGTCTGCACACAGCTTTTTTTTCCCCCCCATCAGTCCATTTTCATATTATCGAGAAAGCATTCAAAGTGTCAGAAAAGGTGTCAAAAGATAATAATAGTGAGAAGTAAGAATTCATCATTGCTGAAGCTTCAAAAGCTTTTACCTGGTTTACATTGTAATCACGCTTCCAGGTGAAAGAAAAAGAAAGAAATTTAAGAAGCTTTGTAGCTATTCCAGTTACCTTTTACCAGTCCTCCTTTTGGAGACAATGAATGACTTTTAAGGTATCTATGAAATAGTATGCCACCATGATAGAATGCATTGTTTTAGATTTGAAGGACACATGTACTCTTTATAAAACAGCCATATTGGAAATAAGCATTTTAAAATTTAGATGGGATAAAGGCCAAATATATTAAAATAACACAATAAAACCAAACCCAAAACCAAATAAAAATATTTCCATTAGCTTGAGTGGGTTTTGTTTTCCTTTCTCCTCCATTATGAAGTGAATGTATTCTTTGGGCAAATATGTTATCATTTTGGGAAATAATGAAGGTAGTAAAATGGGTACATAACTCAGATGTAGTCATTAAGGAGAGACAAGAAAAAACAAAGCTAATTCCCCCTAAGAAAGGAAGTAGAGAAGTAGTAACTGTAAAACAAGCAGTTTTTGTCACAGTTGCACTTCAAAATTTTGAAGCACATGCAAAACCTTTTGGCAAGTCTAATCTCATAATTCTATTCACTATAATACTTAAAGAAATCAAAAATGGTAAGACAATACTTGACAAACACAGGAAAAGATATCATCAGATTCAGGTACTTACAGAATATATTTTGAAGATTACCCCTGCTACCATCTGATTGTTTTTGTGATGACAGTATGCTGCATAGGACCCATTGACACTTTTCCTTCCAGAACCTTTAGAATTAAATGTTCTTCCTCAGGAAGGTGGCTCTATATAAACTTTTCCATTAGCTGCAAGCAAAATTAAGGCTTCATAGACTAGAAAAACTAGATTGAATTACTTCTAAAAATTCCTTCTGCAATCAATAGCACCACAAAATGCCCTAGTAAAAAAACTTTTCACCGAAGTATATAAATAATATCAGAAAATGTTTTCTGATATTACCTCATTTACTACTTAGTTCAGTGGCCTAGCTGTTTGGAGTTTTTTTTTCAGAAGCTTTTTAAAAGGCTCGTTAAGCTAGTTTTGTGTAATATTATTGGATTTGGACATTTAACCAAATGAGCTTGAATTCCATTTTACATGCACAATGGAATTTGCTTTAACTGCCACTCTCTAAGGAAAATAAAAATTCCAATAAAGTGATCATTTTGATTAGTAGAGACTCCTAAATGTACATAGGTTTTTGGTGAGCTGTTTTTGTTTATAATTTTTTTTATAAGGATGCTGTATATTTAGTAAAAAAAGCTAACATTTTCTTTCTCGGGAAATGGACGATTAACACACCTCCAAATATGCATTTTCAGCTCCTCTTAGACTGTATTTGCAAATTCAGATCAAATGGGCCAAACAAGTTTAATAAAAGTAGGCTTGGTAAGAAGTAGTCTACGGACAGTTCTGGTTTTAGCTTGCTTCCTGGCAACGTACTGATTTTGCCTGTGGTAGACTTAGATTCAGTAATCTTCCTTCACTATTGCAACCACACTGACAATGTCCACTTTCTACAGAAATATTTACCCTCCACGTACCTTTGAGATTCACTGCTATGAATCGATCTAGCTACTGAACTATACAAAAACATTAAAGAAAATAAATACTCAGTGCAATCTTTGTGTATGGAGTGAGACTGTGGTCAAAATGCCCAGGTTGATGTCACACTGAAGTGACAAAATTCAGTTTTCCCACCTCCTTGCCAAAGAGCTGTGACATATTTTGTGATGGAATATTTCTACTTTTTTCCGTTTGTCATGGGTTGCAGTGTATTCTATTACCATCCTCATGAGCTGTTGAAACCAGGTGGGGGAGTGTTTCCTGGCCTCCTCCCTCTAAACTATCTTTCTGTTAATGGCCCATCAATGCCCTGCTGCATGACTCAGAGATAACTCCCTCCGGACTATCTTCTGTTAATGAGTCCATCTCCACCTGGCCTCATGACTCATCATTCCATTGTGAGATGCTCCGCCCAGAGGGAGGAACCAAACGTTCCATCCTGGATATAATCTGAGATTCTGAGTACGACGAATCATCCTTCCCACTGGATTCCCAGAGGACAGGAGCTACATAGCCACCACTGGACTTTTCTGAGGAAGAGCAGACCCTTCTACCAGACCACTGCTTCGATAGAGCCACATCCATCATTTCAGGAGGACTACAGCCACCATCTTGTTGGACTACAGGGTGTCAGGTTGTATCTTGACTTTGTCAGTTTAACCCACTGTTTTCTGCCTTTATTTTTTTTTAATTTCCCTATTAAATTGTTATTCTGACTTGGTACCTCCCCCTGGTTTGTTTTCAAACTAGTACACCGTTAAATAAGCTTCATTTTGCATACAATAATTATTCAGGTGAACTAGAAAAACATCGAGCCATGATATGGCTTCTCAGACTATCCAGTAAGATGTTATTCTTAGTTGTAGGTTTAAAACACCTGAAGAAGAGGAAGATCACAATGTTTTCTTTAGGAAGGAGGTAGAAGAGAATAAAACATCCACACAGAGACAGGAAAAACATTGAAAAACTTCTGATCCTGCTCCTCTTATTGAAGAGCACTCAGACCTCATCACTGTGATCTCTATGGCTATGAAACTTCAGGGACCATAGCCTGGCCTCTGAGATGACTCATATTGGATCTGTGGCACTAGATATGCAGTTAATTCAGTAGAAAATTCTTAAGAGATTACCGTTTTATATATGTAGTGATCAGAATTCATACTGGCCTGATATTGATCAGTCTTGACTATTCCCCTAAGAGCAGCTTCTCAGTCCAAGATATACATATGCATTTACATGTCTATATTTATATATATATAGATATATACCCACACATTTACATGTAGACATATATACACATATATTAAATACAATATAAGTAACTGTGCATATTTGTGTATGTTCAATTCCAAGAGAGATAAAATAAATCAACACATTGTTTCTAGCTCATACATAGTTCAAATTGTTTCTGGTTCTGTTAGGACTTTTAAATATATGGACATAGGTTAGCAACAAAAAATATGGTAATATTACATCCATGCCTTTGTACATATAGAATTTTCTGCATAACACAGATCACAGAGATTCTGACATTACACTGTGCACTTTTTCCTTTCTATTCCACCTTCATCCAACTTAAGTTTTGTTCTTTCCATAGAAAAATTGACAATTTAAGGACTCAGAGTTAATATTATAACAAAAACACAATGGTAACCTCAATCTTCTCTTCCATGCTTTTTCATCTCAGAGGAAGACTGAAACAAGAGCAATGGTTTGAGTAGTTTGAAAACATAGCTCCTTCAGGAATCATAATGTCAGTGGCCAACCTAATAATGTTGAGCAAAAGAGTTATGAAATTAATTATTCTTTGTGCCTTCTGATCCTAATAAACAAGTTGAATTACTTTTTGTTTTTCATGTTGAGAAGATTAGTAATCAAAAAGAAGCATACCATATTTCTCCAAAGAGAGAAAAGAGTAGCTTTATTTGCTAACAATCAGTGGGTAAAAACTTAAAAGTAAGGTCACTCACATGTGAAAAAGAACTGATACTCTACATAAGGTAAGTATCCCACATTTCTACTATTATGACAAGAACTATATTTTCTTGTCTACCTTTTTAAACAGACATTTTAATGAAGTTTTATCCATTAGATTGCCAATCTTACATTTTGGTAGCTTCCTTTATCCTACTGACAAGGTGTAAATGATTGGATGACTCGGATTATTAAGGTATACATACGATCAGAGTGAATAGTAAAGCTATTCATCATCTGCACTGCTCTTTCAGGAACACAATAAAGTTATTACTGAAATTTCTAATGAAACATAAGCCTTACAAGCTCTTTTCTAATAACTACTCTTCAGAAAACTATTTTGAAACCCATTGATAAAATGTTTAGCTAGGAAATATTTGCTGAAGAGACACTGATATCAAAGACAAGCATTTAGAACTTCACTTGTTGTAGCACTGTGTGAATTTAGTAGAAAATATTCTTTGGTTTGTGGTTGCATACACTAGATGGCACTGATAAAGTATTGCCTGATTAAATAAACATCTTAAAATGCTTTTCTTTTATTCGGAATACTTTATTTCACAATTTTAAAAAGAAATTAAGTAGAATAGCAATATTATTCTGCCACAAATAAAAGTAAAAAGGAAAAGTAAAGGAAGAAAGGGAAAAATAATTTAGGATTGTCCCTGCATATTTGGTAAACCTAGCAGTTTCTGAAGATTGGCTTCCACTGGCAGTTACACAGGCACACTACATACACCGTGAGAGACATAGCATTGCTTGCTCCAAACGGAAGTAGCCTAAATTTACACAAAACTGTGAAAACTGCAGTTTTAGGGTTTTTTTTGTCTTAGTTTGGCGGGTTTTGTGTTGTGGGGGTTTTTTGTTTGTTTTTTTGCTTTTAGGGGGTGGGGTTTTTTTTGTTTGTTTGGGGGTGGTTTTTTTGTTTTTTGGGGTTTTTTTTGTTTGTTTTGTTTTGGTTTGGTTTTTTTTTTTTTTTTGCATCAGCAATGTGTGTTTTACCTTCGGAAGGGATGGTATTTAGAAGAGTGATTTCTCTTCTAGTCCATTAGCTCAATCAAAGCAAAGCTTTTTGCCTTTCTGATTTCTACTGAGCTGGGCAGGGACTTAATGCAAGACCCTGATGCAAGGAGTGCACATCTCACTTTGTGCTCTCTCCAACAGTATTCAGAAAGGTTATCCAAGAGTAAGGATAACACATCTGTAAGGTTTATCTCTGCTAATGCTGGGAGAGAGACAGGCTTTTCTGGATGTTATTACCAGAGGAGGAACCCCAACTGAGTGCTCTGAGCTGCCTTGCAGCAGAGCTTTGTATCCCCAGGTACTGGTCTCTGTCACTAGTTCCTAAAATTGGTCTCTGTGACTACTCCCTAATGTATATATTTTTGTATATACTCGATCAACATACATCACAATTCCATTTAAATAAGACGATCTCCAGGAATCTGAAAGAGTGCTGCTATGTGCATAAATGTAAGTCATTACCTGTTGCATGTAGTTACCTTATTTGCTAAGGACAACCAAATTGCATTATTGCATTTCTTGCCATAAAAAATATTTTCTTTATAAACTATTATTTTATATAGCAACAGAAAATATGACATGATCTTTAATCCTTGAAGGTAGATAAGGTAATAACTTAGTATCTGAGGTCTGTTATTTCCCTATGCTTGTTTGTACTCATTTTAGCATAAACAATGAGACATTTCAGAAAATGTGTGGAACAAGCAAGCACTTATGCTAGGGTTTATCTAATAGGTTTTTTTTAAATTAAAGAACAACAAAAAACTCCAAACCAAAACAGCTGAGCTGTAATTTCAGTAATTGCATATTTAAAAGCTGATTTTAAAAAGTACTCTACAAAATATTCTTTCTAACTACGTAGAACTCCCTTTACACATACAGCACCTATCTCCAGGCCAGTTTTACACCTAATAACAAGTAATTTTATCTGAAGTAGCGAAATACCTTGGCTAAGTGCCACTCTTGAAAGGATGTGATCCAAATGCTCTAACACACTCCTTCAAGTCTTCATCCTGTCCTTTGTTCTTTTTAGCTCTAAGCACAGGCTAACCGTAATACTAATTGTTGAAGAATTCCCGAAGACACACGAAAATAAATATATATCATATATTATTAAACAAAACAAAGAGATTACCATGATGCCATGATGCTTGTTTTAACTCACACCACATCTCTGCTTATACAGACTTTCTGGATAGAAAACATTCTCTCAGACACTTTGGTATAAGCTAAGAATAGCATTTCAAAGCCTTAATTTTTAATCTCTTTACCTTCTATATTTTAATCAAATTATCTGGTCAAACACACAAATCAGAATTATTCTTATGCTCAGTGTTGCTCTTGAGAAGGTTTGTACAATGAGTTAAAAAAAAAATTCTTTTTCATCTGTGGGCATCTCAGCTCATTAAAATAAACTACATTACTACTCATCCCTCTACTGGAAAGTGTTTGACAGCATCTAATCTGGAAAGAACAGGGCAGAAATATGGAATTAAGTAAAGATAGGTATACAGTCTTAGAAAAAGTCAGAAAAAAATAATATATTTATTAATTGTACGCAGTATGCACAATTTCTAGGGATGTATCTAGGAATTCCATTCCCAAAGAAGCATGAAGATAGAACGTGTCTCAGGGAGGTTAATTATTCTCTGAATTTCCTTTACAATGGACATTAGCATTCATTCTATGTAGTAGCCCTGCTCTATGTGCTTAAGGAAGCTATTACTGTAGGCCAAACTGGAAGAAATAAAACTAGTAGTTCTTATATGTGGATGTTTAAAGTGTAAAAAAACCCGCAACCAATCAGCCAAAACAAAACCAGATCCAAATACAAAGTATTTCAATACAGGAGTCATTTGCAGATCCTAGACTCTTATTCATTTGTCTTGATCCAATACTACTGTTCTGGCAAGCCTCCAGCACTTTCAGTTAGCTGACACACAGATAAGTGTGGTAAAATATTTTTGCAATTGCAGATTTATACCATGACTATAATATAACCTGGGAAAAAAAGAGCCTTGTATTAGAAGAAAAGATGTTTAAAAACGTTAGTTAGCTTTGTTGAAATTGGTTTAAACTAAAAAGAAATAGAACAAGAATTCTTTAGAATTTTGAAGAAAATGTTCCATCATACTGTAGGTTCTCATATTTAATTTTCTAATCAGCTTAAAAGTAACGAAATGGGTTCATTTCAGCTGCATACACTCAAACGTTATATCAATTTGCACTACAGCTTGCTTACCACATCAACATGTTTATGATTTTGCCTTACTGTACATAAATTGACTCAAAAATAAAAAAATGACTGAGAGATTAAGCTATTCTCCTTGGTCCAACACCTTGAACTTCTCAGACATCTTTGTACACAGTACAGAAACAAAGTTCTCAGAACTCCAAGCCCTTCAGTTACTGCATCAGGAACCAGGTAGTTTTGTCATAAGCAGTACAAAGAAAAGATGGCCATCAGGAGGCGTTTTGCATGGTTTTCAGGAATCAAAGCATGCTAATTTGGCCTGTCATGTTTCTGGGACAACCACAGAAGCAAATATATGTTCCATCCAAGGACATGTGATACTGGAAAGGATGGCTGAACTGGCAATGAAGAGAAAAATAATAAAATTAAAAACATAAGCAACTAGTAAAATAAATAATGAAATATTTAGCATAGGTTTTACACAATCATATATTTTGATGTGGTTATTTCAGTGTGAAAAACAAATGCTTCAATAGTTAATACGGACAGGGCAGCAAGGAGGGCACAGAGCAAGCTTGTTACTCTAGACTTAAACAGAGAAGACTTTGGCCTCTTCAGGGATGTGCTTGCTAGAGTGGATGGGTTTTATCCATCCATGGGTTTTATCTGGTGGGAAGAGTGACCCAGGAAAGCTAGTTAATATCAAAAGATCCCCTCTTTCAGGCTCAGGAGTGATGTACCCAGACAAAAAGTAAGTCAGGCAAAAATTCCAAGAAACCTGCACGGATGACCAACAAGCTCCTGGACAAACACAAACAGAAAAAGGAAGCCTACAGATGGTGGGAACAAGGACATGCAGCCCAGCAGAAATATAGAAAGATTGTCCAAGCTGCCAGGGATCAGTCGAGGAAAACTAAAGCACTGCCAGCATTAAACCTGGCCAAGGATGCAAAGGGCAACAAGAAAAGCTTCTATAGGTACATCAGTAATAAAAGGAAGACTAGAGAAAGTGTGGGCCCTCTCTGGAAAAAAAAGAAAAGAAGAGCTGGTTATGCAGTACATGGAGAAGTCTGATGTACTCAATGACTTTTTTCTCTCAGTCTTCACTGCCAAGTGCAGTAGCCACATTGACGAAGTTGACAAAGGCAAAGGCAGGGCCTGGGACAAGGAAGAGTGGTCTACTGTAGAAGACTGAGTTTGAGAACCCCTAAGGAACCTGAGGGCACACAAGTTGATGGAAACTGATGAGGTGCATTCATGGGCCCTTGAGGGAACTGGCATATGCAGTGGCTAAGCCACTATCCATCATGTTTGACAAGTTGTGGCAGTCTGATGAAGGTCCCACTGACTGGAAAAGGAGAAAAATAACCCCCATTTTCAAAAAGGGAAATACGAAGACCCAGGGAACTACAGCCCAGTCAGTCTCACTGCTGTCCCTGGGAAGATCATGGACCAGACAATCCTAAAAATTATGCTAAAGCACATGGAAAGCAATGAAGTGATTGATGACAGCCAACAAGGCTTCACTAAGTGCAAATAGTGCCTGAAAAATCTGGTGGCTTTCTGTGATGAGGTTAGAGTGATGGTGGATAATGGAAAAACAACCAGTGTCATCTACCCGAACTCGTGCAAAGTATTTGACACCAACCCACATGACATCATTGTCTCTAAAGTGAAGATACATGTATTTGATAGATGGATCACTTGGTGGATAAGGAACTGGCTAAATCACTGCACTCAAAGATTTGTGGTCAATGACTCAATGTCCAAGTGGAGAACAGTGATAAGCGGCGTTCCTCAGCAACTGGTATTAGAACCAGTACTTTTTAACATCTTTGGTGACATGGACAGTGGGATTGAGTAAACCCTCAGCAAGTCTGTTGACAGCACCAAGTTTTGTGGTGCAGTGGACACATTGGAGGGCAGGGATGTCATCCAGAGGGACCCTGACACGCTTGAGAGGTAGGCCCATGCAAACCTCATGAACTGCAATAGAGCCAAGTGAAAGGTGCTGCACTTGAATGGGGGAAATCCCAACCAAAATATAGACTCAGCTAAGAATGGATTGAAAGCCATCCTGAGGAGGAGGACTTGGGGGTGTTGGTTGACAACAAGCTCAAACATGAGCTGGCAATGTGTACTCACAGCCCAGAAAGGCAACCATGTCCTGGGCTGCACCCAAAGCAGTACTGCCAGCTGAGTGAGGAAGGAGATTCTGCCCCTCTGCTCCACTCTGGAGTGCTGCATCCAGGTGTGGAGCACCCAAGACAAGAAAGATGTGGATCTCTTGGAGTCAGGGCAGAGAAGGGCCATAAAGGTGATCAAAGGGCCGAAATGCCTCTCCTTTGAAGACAGGCTGAAAGAGATGAGATTGTTCAGCCTGGCGAAGGAAATTTTTGTGGAGATCTTATTGTGGCCTTCCAGTATCCAAAGGGGGCCTACAAGAAGTTTGAAGAGGGACTTTTCACAAGGGCCTGTAGTAACAGGTCATGAGGGAATGGCTTCAAACAGAAAGAGAATAGGTTTGGATTAGATGCTAGAAAAAAATTCCTTACTTTGAGGGTGGTGAGGCACTGGAACAGGTTGCCTAGAAGAGCTATGAATGCTTCATCCCTAGAAGTGTTCAAGACGAGGTTAGATGGGACTTTAAGCAGTTTGGTCTAGTGGAAGTTGTCCCTGTCCATGGCAGGGCAGCTGAAACTAGATCATCTTTATGCTTTCTTCCAACCTAAACTATTCTACGATTCTATGTTTCCTGTGGAGAAGGACACAAAACATATAATTTTGTTAAACAATGATCTTTCATAGAGTTCACTTGGTCCTTTGGCATTCTTCAGGTTCTTAGAACAATGACAAGCCTCGAATCGTGAATATTTCTAAGACAGATTTAGATTTTTTTATAACTAATATGATACTTCGATAACTGATAAGTTTTGAATTAAACCCACCAAGTTTCATATTGATGTCCATTTTTTTCCCCTCAGAATAGGATAGCGTAGCTTCATGCTTCATGATAAAAACTGGACTTCATATGACCTAATCTACTTATCCTTCATTTTTACCTTCTGCTGTTGAATTTATCAATTGCTTGCCAATTACAAAATTAAAAAAAAAAAAGGAAATAAAATCCTAATCAGAAAATGCTCTATATACATTAAATAATAGATAAATTGTTTAAACATAAAATAGTTTATTTCCCTTATATTCCACCTCAGACAGGCAGTTATTTTGAGAGGAAGAATGGTTAAGAATTCTGTAACTAGAGTTTTAACTTTAGCACAGCTCTACTTGCATTTAGGCACAAGTGCTTAAAGAAATCCTTCATACCTAGAACACTCGTTTTTAGATTCTCAGAAGACAGGAGCCAATAGCTTCAATTAATAAATTATGAATGAGAAAATGAATTGATTTTTCAAAGTCTTAAGTGCTTAAGGAACTTCAGACATTTTTCAATACAGGGTGTAAAAAGAGAAAGGTACATTTTCAGATATCTCTAGACAAGCATATATGTTTCAAAATATTGTACTGCTTATTTCTTATTCTTGTAACTCAATTATTTTAGGAAATTTTACCTCAATGATATATTATGTGGAATTGAAAAAAACATGAAAGAGAGATGGTATGCAAACACTGTATTTTGTAGATAATTGAGGAAAAACCCGAGGAGCTCTTTTGAATCATTACTACATAGAAAGAAGAAAAGAAAAGCGCTATCTACAATTTTTTATTTTGGAAGACAAAATACGGCCATTGAAATAGGACTATATAAATGCATTAACATGCAACACAATATTTAACTAACACAGTTTAACTGAAAGAATTGTAAGGATTTTATGTATAACCATAATGTTTATCCTAATGCTCATTTTTCCCCCTTTGGATAGGATAGCATAGCTTTGACCCAATATGATAAAAAATTGGCATAATAGGATCTAGTATATTTACTCTTTGAGCATTTTTACAGTCTGCTATTGAACTAATTCTATCAATTTCCTTATCTAATTTAATTTTACTTTGATTAACAAAAACCGTGAATTAATAGTAGTTTTTGCTTTAGTTTAAGTAGTTGAAAAATTCAGTGAAGTTGAAAAATTTCAATGAAGCTTGACATAGCATTGTAGACTGCTCAACTAACATTTTATAGCACATCTAGTATGTTATTTTCATACCACTTTGGTGGACTTTTATTTTACATGCTAATAAACTTAAATTTTAAATACTATGAAATATTAAAGATTTCATGCTATTTTAAAACACAAAGGTCACATGCTTTTTGCCTTAACTGGATGTTATTTAGACTGGAAGACTACCAAATTACAGAGCTCATCAGTTTAAATTGTTATTCAAAAACCTAGAACTGTTATTTACAGCTGAGATTGAAACTGTGAGAAATGTCTCATGACTTTCAGGCAATAAAGGTGCAAATTGCTTACCCTAGCAGTACATGAAACAGAAAAGAAGGGGTTTAATTTTACTAAGACTTATTTCAATAAAAATCCTTTGAAACTGGCAACAAGGGGTAGCAGAGAACATCTTTCACTCTATTAAAAAAATAGAAAAAAACCCCAGTAAAAAGCAATAAAAATGTGTCCTTCACACTTGTTTATTCTTTAAAAAATATGTTAGTCCAAAAACATTTTAAATTTCATTTATTCATATTTTGAATTTCAACAGATTATACTCATCATGGATGAGAAACCTCAGTTCATTTTATTGTTACTGATAGAGAAACAAAATAATCTGAACAAAACACTGCATCAAAAAAAGTCTGAGATACTAAGCACCAGTCTTCACTGGACCCTGGAGAACATGTGAAAAGCCTGGAGTGAGGCTGACATGTACTCACTGATAAAGAGTCAGCTTACTGAACACTCAAGCAAACCGGACATAAATAAATCTATGTGCCCTAAGGAATTCACCCACAAGCTAGTGGCCAGCAATGCAGGGCCACTAATTCTGGAACAAACGGAAGTTGGAAGAGGTGCTTGAGAGCTGAAGGATGGAACATCCCCCTGCTTTCAACAAGGGCAGGAAGGAGGACTGAGGGAACTACAGGCTTGTCTGGCCTTACCTCCATACCTGGAAAATTATAGAACAGCTAATCCTGGGAACTCTTGCCAGACACAGGAGTTATCTACAGGTGATCAGGAGTAGTAAACCTGGATTCACCAAGGGGAAGTCATGCTTGGCATATCTGATAACCTTTTGTGATCAAATGACAAGTTTCTAGACTAGGGAAGAGGAGTAGATATTGTCTACCTTGAAATCAGTAAGTTTTCTGACACCTTCTCCCATAACTTCCTCATAGCAGAGAGGAAGTAGAAGAGGCTGGATGAGTAAAGAGTGAGATGGCCCGAGAGCTATCTGTGTTAAAAGGCCTAAACAACAACAAAATATAGGGCAGTGACAAGCAGCATACCCCAGGGTTAAATACTGGGTCCGATCATGTTCAATATCTTTATTAGCTATCTGGATGATAAGGCAAAGTGTAGCCTTAAAATTTTTGATTATGATACGGGACTGGGAGGAGTGGATAACATGCCAGAGGGCTGTGCAGCCATCTAGACCTTGTAGGGTTGAAGAAATGATCAGATAGCAACCTCATACAGTTCAACAGAAAGCAGTGCAGAGTTCTGGACCTTAGGAGGAATATTGTCAGGCATACAGGATCCATGATGGGCATTCTTCTTCTTCTTCTAAACTACTTTACGGGGAAGGCTATAGGGGATCAAATTTGCACATGGAAACAGCAATATGTCTGTAGCACTAAGAACCTTCCTAGAGTGGATTAGGTGGGACATTGCTAGCAGGTCAGGGAAGGTGGTCCTTCTGCTCTACTCAGCACTGGTGAGACCACACCTAGAGTACTCTGTCAACTTTTGGTCTCCCAGTACAAGAGAGACATGTAGCTACTGGAGTACATCCAACAAAGGGCCACAAAGATGACTTAGGGGCTTGAGAAACTCTCCTATGCAGGAGGGCTGAGAGAACTGCGAATGTTCATCTGGGAGTAGAGAAGTTTTAGGATGATGTCTTTAATTTGTGCAAATGTATGGGGTGACAGTGTAAAGAAATTAGAGTCAGGCTGTTTTCAGTGGCACTCAGTTGTAAGAGCCTGATAGTAAGAGAAAGGCTTCAAAAAGTGCTTCATCATTGTATCTGCTTTTCATAATCACTCTTGAACACCTTAAAACTACCTGTGGGAGGGACTGTGAGTAGCCCGTCTTGAGGCCCATAAAAAGGAAGGCGAATATGGTGCAAAATGCAGAGGGGAAAGTGAAGGGCAGAATCCCTGACCTTTGCCTTTCCCCCTCCCACTACCATTGCCTGCCGAGAAACAGCCTGAGGCCTCCGGGAGCTGATGCCGCTTGCCTGAGGGAGAAACCACCCCCCCACCCCGATCCTTCAGCCCTGGACCGAAATCAGGGGGATCGGGCACAGTGCCTGCATCTCGGAGGACCTCGGAGGACGGGCTGCCGCATTCCAGCCAAACTGCTGCAGAGATTGGAGAAGGCAGATAAAACACTTCAAACAGTAGGAAAGAAAAAGGCAAAAAATGCTTCACTCTCCCCACACTCTCTCAGCAACAACAAAGGTAGCACAGTGTGGTGGTGACCTATCCTATGCTTTTTAGAGTAACCTTAGCTTTTTCTAACTTTTCTCTACTTATCTCTTTCTTTCTCTTTGCCTCTCTTACTATTAAATAGAAATATATCAATTTCTTGGCATCAACATCTAATCTTATTTGGTTTTAATCACATTTTTTTGGGAATATTTTGAACCTTCAAAGTTCTTTCCATTTTATACACAGAGACTTAATTATCTTTGCTCTTCTGGGTTTAAACTGCTTCATAACACCAGTGACCCGACAAGAGACAATGGGCACAAACTGAAACACAGTTACTTCCATCTGAACACCAGGAGGCACTTTTCCGCTGTGGAAGTGAATAAGCACTTGCACAGGTTGCTCAGAAGGCTCGTGAGCTCTTCTTGAAGATACTCAGAAGCGATTTGGACATGGTCATGGCCAACTTTCTGCAGGTGACGCTGCTTTAGCAGAGAGGTTGTACAAGGGTCCCTCCCAACTTTCAACCACCCGTTTCTGTGATTTTTTTACTTGGTGATCCTGTGAAACACTATGATTTTAATAGTTACAATAAATTGGACGTCAACATTTGTATTATATGCCATGTGTACCTTGACCGAGCCTCCCACATTGAAGCTCAGTATATTGATAAATGAATAATACAAGGGATGTAAATAACATGTTTCAGTATCAAAACATAAACTAGTTCTCTCAGTCACTGTGAATGTAGAACCTAGCTTATGCATAATAATGCATAAGCTAGGTCAGATCCACAGCATCTCACTTCTGCTAAAGGGCTGTATGAAAGAAATGAGTTTATGGAGGGTTATTTCTCCCTGACATACTATTTTACCTTCTGGCAGTACAATTTTAGCTTCTGGCAATTGCCATTTAGGGACAGAGAACAGGTAAAAGTTAATACAGCTGTACATGAGGTTGCAGTTTGGAAGAGATACCAGGTATTTGTTGTTACTTCTATCCAATATTAGTAACTAATATAGTGTATTTAGTAGTGTGTAATTTTCTAAGACTGCATTCTTTTACTTTAAAATATTTCTGCATGTTTGAGTGCTAACTGTTGAAAACATAAGTCATTAATGGTGACTGACAAGCAAGAGGTATCTAAAGATAGTTTCCTGAGATTGAGGGAAATAAGTTCCAATTTTTTTTGGCAAAATGGGTCTTTGAATACAGGAAGAGGGAAGAGAATGTTAATTCAATGATAAAATAAGAAATAGGCCAATGAATAAAGTGCTTCCTGATCAGAATCAGGGAAAGAAAGAAACAGTAATTTCCAAAATGCAAAATAAAAGTCTTTAACACCTATCAACTTCAAAATCCTTTTGCTGCCACCTTTTAAATCTGTTTTCCATACACTGAGTCCTTATGAATCTTCAAATTATCTTGTTTCTATATATTTCTAGTTACATGAAGAAACAAGAAATTTGATAGCATGATAAAACATTCCTTCAGTATCAAGTTAATTATCACTTCTTCAAATAAGCAACTACTGTTTCTGGACAAAAGGTAGTTGAAACATATAAAATAAGAACATACTTTCTTGCTGAAAATGTGAACAAGTATAAATAAGAGCAGGAAAGGATATAGAGTAAGAAAAAATGTATTCATTTTGTATACTTAATGTTAGTATTATATATGGTTTTACCATATTTCAATGCATGTATACAGAAATCGTTGTAAAAGTGTATGAAATAGTTTACATCAGCTTTCAACTTAAAAAAAACCCTGCTTTAACACAATAAGTTACATATTATCAGTGTAGGTTATGAAAAACCCACCTCATTTAAGTTTTGCCACACTGACCAACAAATATATATGTTCAGTTTAAATTATTAGAAAAAAATTAAGTCAATTTCAAAGTAGGAATTATCTTCCAGAATTCAGTCCTCAAGATTACAAAAAAAAAAAAAAAAAGAAAATTAACTGTTTTCAGCTCTTGTGATAGAGGTGACATGTGCTAAATAGATAAATGCAGGTCTAGGTTTGCAGGGGATGTCAGACACCCGTGATGGAAGTGGAAGGACTTGAACGCAGGAGGAACTAAAATTTCAGCTAACTAAAGCAGATTTTAATAAATAAACTCAAAATTGATTTTTTAGGTCAAAATGACAGAAACATTTAGAGAGATTCTAAAAACATCTAGTCATATTTAAAATGGCATGTCCTAATTTTATTTTTCTGAAAGGTCAAGCATATTGAAATTCTGACAGATACCATAAAAGAAAAAAATATGGAAATTAAGCACTATGTTTTGGAAAAATGACTTAAAGATATTTTAGATTATTTTTGGACTCTCGCTCTCTCTCTCTTTCTCTGTAGTGTTTCTCTTGTTCAGTTTAAGACCAGATGGGCGCTTTTTGTTTCAGCCGGAAAAAACATAATTTTTTTAATAGATGACAAAATCAGAAAAACCTTCCATGTATTCAAAATTAATAAAACTTTCTACAAAGTGTTAAAGTACACAGCTTTGTACTGAAAGTCATCTTTATATACCTGAATTTTGCAAAAATCTATTTTTCCTTCTTGGCTTATTTGGTGTTTCCCATGATAAATGCTACATTTTTGTGTAAGTCAAAAAGAGGGAGGGATACAGAAATTATCTTTATAGCAACGTGCAACTATGGAAGAACACCTTGGTACCAGAGTAGTGCTCTATTGCAGACTCTCAAAAATATTATGGAAGTGGATCTTTGTGCACAGTTTTCAGGAAAGAGCTGTGGCTCCTAACATACTTTACGCCCTTACAGTAGGAATAAGAAATATTAATTGATTTTGTTGGTATTATGCAAGGTCCAATATCTCATAACATCACTTCAACTCAGAGACAGGGGGAAAAGCAAATTAGACATTTTGAATTTATGGAAACTCTTTCATACTCGAAGCTGAGTTGACTGACATATTTCAAGTATCAACCAGACATAAAAAAAAAAAGGAAAAAATCCACACCAATACAAAACCCCCCTACCACAAGCATTAAAACTTTAACCTTTTTACTAGACTCTTGGCTATTTTGACAATCCTTTGATAAAGACTCTTTGTGTCAAACATATATATCTGGCCCACGAATTCTTCAAATAACAAGCAAAGCACAATATGCAATAAAAGATTTTTCCAAAATGTTAACAATACTAAAGATTTTATCACTTCTTTGAGCAGTACTTTGATAAAATAAAGATTTTTGTCAGGTAGGGGACAAATTCAGCATCTCCCAGGCTCTGTAGGTGAGAATACATTTTGAAGGAGAAACGTCCAGTCACCACTTCTTAAAAAGTGTTTTCTTTCTGAATTCTGTGCAGTATTTATACTGAAACACTTGTACACTGTACAAAAGAACAGTGGAAGTCTACTACTAATAGAGCATTAAGGGCTTTAACATTGAATTCATCTCAATTCTTATGCAACCTCTTGAACACTTCTGCACAAGTGTTTTATACAGGATTGTAAATTTTCTAAAATTTATTTAACTACTGTTTGGGCAAACAGTAGATCAACTTACTTCCAATTTACTTTTTGGATCAAGATTAGGTCTAGCGAAGAGTGAAGTGAATACTAATTTTTTTATATCCCAGCAATTACAACAGTAAAAAGGAGCTACATTTTAAGAGCCCCAGTAGATTTCTTAACATGGTGTGCATGATCAAGCAATTCCCACAAACAATTTGAAAGTCATATTATACAAAGGCCCCAGTGCCTTTTTCAAATTTTAAAAAAATCAATCTTATACTGTTTCTTTTGAGATCATTAAAAATGATTCATTATGTTATGTATTCATCCACCATGTATACTTACCACATACTTCATAAGCCTCACAGACGTTAGCCCTATCCTGACCACAGATAAGCACGTCACTTTGAAGAAATGGGGGTAAATTAATCTTTTCAACAAGAATTTCACTGTATGTAACAAACTATCTTAAAAGATTTGCTTATTTTAATCAATTCAGGTCTTTTCCATATGGATAATATAGGGTTACCTAGAATTAAAGCTCAGAACTGCATAACTATACCCCAAAAAACCAGATGTGCAGATATTGGTTGCCATAAAATAATAAACACATATTTTTACTTGGATTTAATAACAGATATAATTATTGCCTATTACACACCTTGTACTTAGGAAAGAGTGACAACTCAGACAGTTACAAAGAAGATACCCATTTATGGAATGCAATGATCATGCATTCTAATAATAAAAGTCCTGCTCTTTCACCACAGAAACTCAAGTAAAGAACCCTTCCTATGCTGTAATTCTGACTATATTACAAACAAATTAATCTTACGTTACCTACTACACAGTTAAAGGTAGACTTCGTTGTCTTTCAGAAGTATTATTTATGGATTGTGTCTAATCTCTCTAACTTCAATAGACAATGGATTACATCAGATCCACATACATTCACGTAAAGGTTTATTTCCAGGTTGGTGTTCTTATGTTCTCATAAATACGTAAAAAAGCACATACATTAAAGAAAAATCATTCATGGAGAGTCTGGAAGAAAAGCCTTCAGATGAATTTCAGAAACTGTACTCTTTCTTCAGGAAATTAATAATACAGCACACAAAATATCAGAATATCTTTAGCAATTTAAGAATGCTAAGGAAGTTGTCCTGGATCATTTCACTGATGTCTCCCATGTTACAATCTAGAAAATAATAAGCAAAAAAAAATCAATAAACCAACAACACAAAAAACCCCTCAACTCAACAACGCAAGAAACCCCCCAAAAATCAACCAACCAAACAAAAACCCCAAACAAACAAACAAACAAAACCTGCACAAAACCAAACCAAAACAGAAAAAAACAAAAAAAACCACCACAGTAAAAAAAGTCCCTAGTGAAATTGCAGCTCGTGTTTGTCTGGACACGTATATTTTCAAGAGAAGACAGAAAAAAACCCCAAAAACTGAATTATCCATTGATAGAAAAGGGAAGTAAATTAAGAATTTATACTTCAGTGGAGGATATGGTGAGAACTGTAGCAACAGTCCAAATATAGTCTTTCACTCAGAAGTTCATTTGATGATATTCTCCAAAACTAATAACATGGAAAAGCCTATAAACAAACAGAGTAATGAAATAAAATGAGCTTAAAAATGGATTATTTAAACTTTCAGTGTTTGGAGTAAGATTAAGAGCTAAATAATTTTCCCTGCTAAAGCTAAACACTAAAACTAATATACTTCGTTTTTTTAAAAACCTCTTTCAACTCCAAATCTTGACACATCTCAGAAAGACAGATGTTAAATGTAAAGGTAGTCAATATACTAGTCTTTTGTGAGAAAACAGCGGAATGTTGTGCACTGCACTATTTTATCTGAAATCATTGCTGTTTAGCTCATTCCATTAGCTGAGCTTGCTAATTTAGGGACTAACACTAGTACTTTTAAACAACAAAATAGGCAGTGTTGAAGCTCAGATACTTAAGGTGCCATTGGTCACACGCCAATCGGCAATATTAGATGAGAGATCCAAAAGTTTTAATAACGGGGTAACTTCCTACCTCAGTAGAACTACAAAATCTGCAATAATTGCTATTTGTCTAATTCAGTAAATAAGAATTGGAATATTGCATATTAGTCTAGGTAAATATACAGACGTTACCTCTCTAGGGAGGAAAAAAATGTAAACAAACATAAGAGAATGAAAATCTGCAAAACAATTAAGTGCCTCTAGCTCTCCTGAGGAGGCTTTCTTTATTTTTATTGCTCACTAATATTTCCAATTGATTTTTTTTTCCTAAAACAAAACCAAAACCTAGACAGTCAAGGTCTAAAGGAATGTAAGAGGGAACAAGTAATTTTCTGCTTTCACTCAAGGTTTCACCAAATGGCTTCAATTTTCTTATTCCTGCTGCCTACTGTTGATGCAGGAGCACAAACTGACACAAGTAAGTTTATTATAAAATTCTCTCTTATTTACATGTTTAGATGATGTAGTACGTCAGCATCATAATGATGCTTTGTACAGACAATCCACTTTAGAGAAAGGATGACAGGATTAGTAGTACAGGAACTGGACAAACAATTCCCAGTGATTAATCCTCTCTCTTTACTTCACTATTTTGACATCCTTATTTTAATGGAGCAACCTGTAGATCTGCAATGAATTTTTCTATCTCTTTACTCAGCACTGTTCACTGCTTCTGTTTGAAGATAAGAAAAAAATCATAATGAGTATAAAGTTTACTAAATTTTTTATTCCCTTAGGAAAAATGATGGAAATTAAGAAGGTAAAAATTTAAGAATGTTTAAGTTTCCACCTTTTCAAAGATGTAATTTCTAAATTACTTAGTAATGAAGCAATTCACTGGGTTTTAGTCAAAATTTGTTTCCTATGAAATGCTTATCTGTTTATTGTTTTAAAAATTTTTTTCGTCTCTTATTTCCTCCTATACAAAGTCACAAGCAGAGAAAATATCAAGTCAGGCATAAAGCTGTCACATCTTAATAATTTACTACCCACTGCCTCCTAGGCTGAGTTTGGGCTTCCTAGCCAATAAAGGATAGGTAACAGTGAGAATGTATTTTTGTATAGATTGCCATAAAATTTTGAGGAAAAAAAAAAATTGAGGGCTGCTAGGAATTACAAAGGCAGTGAAACTAGTAACGTCTACACTAAAAAAATAGCCCTCAAAAAAAAGATGTCAACATATCGCAGCATTTGTAATGTGTAAGTCTGAAATATCATGGAAATGACTAGACTCTATCACGTCAATAAATGGATCTGAAGTAACAGAAATTAAATTTGTGTGGTGTATTTTCTTCTACTCTACCCTGGGAACCACTATTACCATTAATTGTAACTGTATGTACAGATCAGAGTAAGAAGAGACCCCATGCCGCAGGTAATAAAATGTTCAAGCGCAAAGGGGAGGAGATGGAAATCTCTTACAATAACGTTAGGAGCTACTCATTACAAATTGGAAATTACAGACAAGATGTTTTTAATCTATTTTTTCACACTGAGTGTAAACTCAGAACAGCAGCACATTCACAGTAGCAAGGATGCAGATTATAAAAAGTTATCACTTATTTTTCAAGCAATGGTCAGAATGCCCTTTCAGGAAAAGAATACAACCTCCAATATTAAATAGGTCCCTTTATTCCAGATAATTCCTCTAGATGTTTTGTGGTGAGAGAGTAGAGTGGTTTTTAAACCACTTTTCTCCACCTTCCCTTCCCTAGTGCAGAAGAGAATGGAATATGCAAAAGCTCTCCCAAGTGTTGGTTGCTTAGTTTTTCTATTTTGTTTCTGCATAGCTACGCCTTTCCCTTCCTCTATGTCATATGCTTCAGTGTCAGAAGTTCAGCCAACATCTTCTAATTTCTTATATCCTCTTTTCTTTCTTCTCTCTTTCCTTACCAAACACAGACACATATGCCAATGAGGAAACTGAAATAACTTCCTCTCTGCTTTCTTAGCAACAACAGAGAGTAGGGTATATGGTAGGGATGATCCTGTTCTTAGGAAACATTCCCTTTTTGTCTTCTAGAGAAGAAAGTATTCACTTTGCTCTCATTCCATGAGTACTCTGAGAATCAATCTTTCATAAGTGTTTCTTTCCAAAACCCAAAATCTGGAAAAGGGTTGATAAAAAACCCAAAACACAGGCTTGGACTGAGCGTAATGATACAGAACAATGCAAATCACTTTGCAGTGGCAGAAACTATAAAAACATTTTGTCCCTTGAAAGAATCAAAGTGTATTATTGTATATATTCGTAATGAAACAGAGGCTTTGTATCAAAAGCTGAGGAGAAGTAGCATTGTAATGCTCTCTAGACATATGCCTTGTTTCTGAAATCATAATTTCAACTTGCTTCTACCCTGATCCAATGTCTCTCCAAGAACGTCATCAGAGGAAAGGAGAACCAATGCTTCGTAAACACTTACAAACCCCCAAGCATCTATGACAGGTAATACAGAATGTCTTGAGCTGACCCCCATCTGCTAATGCCTGTGCTATATCCATGGACCATATATCAAGGGCTAGCATAGCAGAGCTTAGATCCTTTGGTAAAGTCTGGGGACAAAATGGAATTACTGTATGAGTACTCACACTTATTTCTACATGGCAGCAACCTGTCTTTGCAAATAAAGATGAGTTTAAATTAATTACTACATTTGGTACATAAATTCCTTCATTTTCCAGATAGATATGATAGAGGCCAACATCAAAGAGACATTACTCCTCTATACTAACTCTGCTAGTTATGGCTCCTATATAAAAGAATAAGCAAACCAATTTGCCACCATGTGTGTAGGAATATGCTAATGCAATGCACGGAAAGTGTATGGAGTTCACTTTTTTATTCTTGTGAAAATATTGATGTCAATGGACTTGTTATTCCAGATAACTCTCAAGACTGAGAGAGTAATCATTCCTCAAAAACTCCGTTACTTTATAATTATTTTCTGGAAATATTATCTGGTCTTTAAAATTAAACATAACGTTGGGTTCTTTAATTAGCGTTAGTTACTTGTATCTAAATGTTAACTATTCTTATATCCTCTTAATTTTTAAAATAACTTGTCTGTCCCGTTTTAACATGCCATTTACACCATGTAAATGTTCTGTATCCACTACAGTCTGTGATATGGAGTTCTACACATGACCTCCCTATAGTGTGAAGGAGCTAGATTTAGTTTTAGAAGTGACCTACTTGTGAGTTTTATGTATAATCACTGTCTACACTCCCAGGGTCAATAATAATTTTTTGCAGTTCTATCACATCTTTAGTAAATTAACTCCTCTCCAAAACAACATACAGAGGTTGTTCCATGAATTGAAGCATCTTTCTCGTGCTTTCTGAATCTAAACCTCCTTCTGTTATACTCTACCTTCTTGGAAACCAGAATTCTGTGCAGCTCTTAAGGTGCAAATCAAGTGTAGGTTCTTACAGAAATACAATAAAATGGGGGTGTTTTTAAAAGAAATTTTTGGGTTGCTTTTTCTTCCTTTCTGTTCTTTTCAACTTTATGCTCTATAAAGCTAACAAATCATTTTCATCTGTAAGAAGAGAGAGACCATAAACTTGTGTGAGAAAGATTCATTGTACCTCTGCATGTAGGCCAGATATGCTGTTCTTGTCTTTATCTGTATGCTATAATACACAAGAAGAAAGGAAAATTTCCCAAGAATTTAGTATCTTTTTCCCCCTGTTTATTGAATCATATCTTGCTGAGTAAGTACAGAATCACCTCTTGTTTTGTAGTACACATCGCTAAACGTAGATTCTGATCTGCAGTATTATCAGCCCAGCCAAAAAGCTAATTAAAAATTCGTATTAAATGTTATATTTGTGGACTTCCAGAGTGATGAAAGGATCACTTGAGATAGTCTATATTACTGAATATTTCACTAGAAAGGTGAAAGAGTGTACTCTGGAGAGGCTCACATCAGTCTTCGCCCCCTAGATGAAAGCATCCAGAAACTAAAAGTATACTTATATAAAATTGACACGCATTTCCTGAGCATGATATGTAACAAGAAAGGGAAATACTACATAAATCCTGAGTACAAATGAACTAGAAACAAAATATTTCAGTAAAGAAAACTTTCTATATTCTTTATGTACAGATATATCCCAATATGCAACAGGGAAGACATAATTGCCATGAAATATATAACCTTTACTTTTTCGTTGAATTCAAACTAATCTGAAGTACATAAAACTAAAAATCTTCTGATAATGACTCAAAGAATAAAACCTTAATACAAGCTGAATATACTGAAAATACATAGTTGGGATATATATTGAATGTACACTTACAGTTTAGTTTACCTGTTTTAAGTATATGAGATCCCCTGAGACTTTTTTTTAAGAAAGATCCAAGCAAAAAAAAAAAAAAAATTCCAAGAGACAGAGAACAAATTCAGAGACTCAGTGTCTCATATTCAGCTGTTAAAATACTGTGAAATTCATATGCTGGTTGACATTTTTTTAAAAGAATGTTGCCATCACAGGTCCAGATCTTTATCTCCATGGTTTAAAATATGTGAACTTACTTTTCCCACCAGAAAAGAGTGTAAACATATTACTACTGTATGGAGAAGACTATTTTTCAATTTACACTAGAAAGCATCATTGGTATATGACTAAAAATCTTTGGTCATGCATACCTTAAAAAGGCAAAATGTAGTGAATTGCACTCGTTCCAGTAAAATCTAAAATAAATGGAATAATAGAGCTATATAGTGAAGTACATAGCTCTCTCTCCTTCTGTTTTACTTGGCTCCCTTCCCCCATTTTATCAGAACGACTGTCAAAAAAACTCTGTTGCTTTTAACAGATTGTATTTGTCTGTAAGTGAAAAAGAGCAAATTTTTTTAAAGTGTTACTCAAGATATGTACAAAAAATGTATCAAAAGACTATTCAAAATACATACAGTTAATTTACATTGATAGGAATAAAGGTAAATATATTTTGGATGCAAACATGCTAGGAGTTTCAATCTTTTTCATCAGTGTATAAAAAAAAATTAAAAAAATTAAGTTTTTATCTTGGTCCTCAAAATCGTTCTTGAAAAAAAGGAATGGTTAATTAGGAACAGCCAATCCCCTAGCAATATTTATTATTTAAATCTAAAAATCCTAAAACTTTATTACTTAATCTATAAAATGTTCCCTCATATAACTGATCTCTGAAAGCAAAAGATTTTTCTCTAATCATGTGTGCATATGTAAATACTTTGACAGAGTGGTTACTTCCAGAATTTCTGTAAGAAAGCTCCTTGAGAAAATATAACGTTCATTAAAGTTCTAAGAAAAGAAAACAACATATTGAAAATAGTATTTTTGTATTATTCTAAGGCTTTAATAAAAATATTATGGTTATGGAAAATTAAAATTACAATCAGTATAAATAAATGATAAGAAAAATTTTTGATCTTAACTAATTAGGTTTACAAATTGCAAACCTTTTTTCCCTGTTTTGTTAAAGGTGTATATAAAACTTTTTTATATAGGAACCATATAGGCTAAAACAGAACTGTTGGCCTGATATGGTAAGTATTGCATCACAGAAAATAAGTCTACTTTAAAATTATTAGAAGAAAGTTACACAGTCTGTACACACAAAACATAATCTCTTTTATACGAAAATCCCGTCCAGATGTCTTGATCTGAGAAAACAATATGTGCAGAAAATTCTTTATACTGCAGTGTTTTTTCACATTGCCTGTACCACACCGGATGCCTGAAAGTAGTAATTAAGGCGCTGAAAATGTTGAGCATGAGTGTATCAATATCAAATAAATTTGTAACTCTGTATCGAGCACGTGTTGCATTATACCTGCTTTACTTCTAGACTTTTAGAGACAAATGTTTTCATCCCTGTGCCTCAGTCATTTAAATTTCTGTTTTATTTGGTGAAACCCTAAAGTCCAATTTTCATAACATATTCTAAGAAACAGTATCTGTACTCCAGGGGAAATTGTTTCACCCTTGTAAAACCTAATAAGAAAGAACCAAATGAAATGATACCATTCAGAACATGTATTTTGGGGAAAAAAATTAAGAATGGCTGTATTAGGACAGTGATTTACAAGTGGAAAACAGAGTTGGAATTACCCTTCTGGAAGAGCTCTAGTAGTTTGGCCTATTCTATATAGATTATATTTGAAAACAAATAGTGATCTAGCAAAATGCCCAGGTCTTCAAAACTTACTGATGATTTCACAAATAACCCAACCACATAATTATTTCTAGCCACTTATACTCAACCTTCCTCTGCAGATGTTCTGTAGGACAAATAGTTTTTGCCATGCAGAGAGAAATCAAGTTAAAACATTTATTTCCTTGCCAAATTCTTCTATGCAGCAACACCACCTGGTCTTGGCACGCTCATTTAGCTCAGGATAAAAACAAAGTGAAAGCATCTGAGGGGCTGAGCTAGTCATGAGGAAGAATTAGTCTTCAACAACCCAAAGATTTTTCCATTGACTGTTAAGCTGCCCTTCAGCTTTCAGCTTTCTATATTTACTACATTGCAATTCTATAAGTTGTTTTCAAAAATTATTTTGACAAAGGCTTTCCTATATGAATACTGAGTTTCACCTGAAGTTATCTCAGCAACTGAATAAAATTCTTAAGAAATACAACTTTGCCAAGTAGCAAGTTAGAGTGGCCAGAAGTATGACCTCAACATAACTCCATTTTCTACTTTGCATAATGTTAAAATTGGATAAACACAGCAGCTGCAAGTTTTCATAAATAAATATAGCACACATTGGTAATGCTCAAAACAGAACTAGCATTTATGAAACATGTAGCACAAATGAATACATGTAAGAGCATATTGAAATACATATGCTCTTATGAAAGAAGTGATGAAGACTACATTAAGAAGCCTAAAAGATTTGTTCATGATCACTAGGCAGTAAAAAAGTACAGTCAAGATAAGGAAATTCTGATTAAGTAGTTGTAAAAAAAAGAATTTGTATGGATTTCCTTTGATCAGTCTATTTGGCATTTGACTGCTCTGAGTCAGTATATTTTCAAGTTCTGACTTGAATTTAGATAAAAGAAAAAAAAGTTTTGGATGAAATTTATTTTCAGCCAATCTGTTATTGGTATTTATCCTTCTCATAGACCTCTCTTCTTTCAGGATAACTTAGGTCTAATTTGAAAAGAGAAAAAAAAAAAAAGAAAAAGGAAATAAGGAAAAATGCCTAAAGAGTTAAAAGTAAAAAAAAAAAAAAAAATTTGTCTTATGTGTCTTCTGCTCTTGCCACCCTGAGACAAGTTACTTCACCAGAGAATTCTTTATTCTAGATCAAGGTATGAAAAAGAAAATATATCTATGATGTAAGTTAGTGTGCTACTTGCAGTGGAAGTGATCTGAAGATCATGTAAAACTCAGAGTAAGTGTAGCGGCTAAAATTGGACAGATCTTTTTAAAACAAAACTGTACACTCATAACCTGCCAGTATGCTATTATTCTGCCCCTACTAATTCTACTAAAATTGCCACATTAAGTAACAGAGAAAGGGTCTTCATGCCACACACACAAAATATCCTAAACTTTTTGCTTCAAGTTAAACTATGGATTCCATCATAAAAGAGCGAAGTGAGAGACGAGATTTGCTCACAGATCGTATTTTGCAGATGAGGTCAGACAAAGGTCAATTACTTGCTGACATTTGTACAATTGCCAAATCAGGTCAACTTGCATTTTTTACAACTTTTCAGGAAGAGGCACTAAGATGCAGTAATATAACTAACAAACATAAACGTGAACATCTTCTGTTTTCATTCTGGCACTGACATTGATCTTGTTATTATATTCCATAAAATATGTAAGGGATAATATGTCTGTGATAATCACCTTACAGATGCTGTGATAGTGTAATGCCACTCACTACAGAGGGAATCACATCACAGGAAGCTTGTACCTCCTGCAAAATTAGAAGGCTGCCTGACTGCCAAACATTGTTTCAGGTGCATTGCCTAGCACAAGGGTTGCTTTAATGACTCAGCAATGCACAAAGATAAAAATGTTTTGTGAAAAATGGTCAACCTGTGCTGAAGACAGGTACATGGTATAGGCACAAAAAGAACAGGATCTCCATATTACAAAACATACGAACTGCCTTACAGAGATTCTGTCAAAGCTTCTTGCATATTTTTTCCTATTTGCAATATACATTACAACTGTGTCATAAAGGATCTCTCAGCATTTCAATGATCGAATCCTGAATATTGGGAAAGCTGCTTGGTATCAGAAGTACAACCATACAACAGCATATCATTTGATGTAAAAATGAAAAAAGAAAAACCCTCTAAAATTTGCAAGAATCTTTTCTCCATAGCTTTCTCATATTTATCTTCAGATTGCACTGTTTCAGACTACCATTGTCTCCCACACAGTTACATGGCTTGTATTTCTGAATAAATGCTGTTTTTCTTTTACCTGTGCATGTATGTCTAATTCCTTGTTTTCCCACAGGGTTATATTAGCCAAACATGAAACTGGGTCAGCTTAAAATAATTCTGTGTGGTGCTGTAGGGTTGGATATTGTTTGATATTTTTCATATAGGCAAATTTTTTTTTTCTTACAGAAGTATATAATAAACTGCTGATATTTGTGTGCAGTTCAACTGTTCAAAGCACTTAATCATGTAGTCTTCACTGACTCTGATGCTGGTAAATATTTTTAGGCAGAATGGCAGGTAGAAAAGGAAATTAGAGTGGGTGCATACATTTAACATCATTTGTGGCAATGACCTAAACTGCTGATATTCTGTGATAACTGATTATTCCAGTTTCTTCCAACCACCACTGCTAACCCATACCCTGTCTATCATGTTTTGACGTAACAGTTGTACAAAATTTAATCTGAACTTTCTGACATAAATTTTAGGGATACCACCAATGACATACTAGTGGCAACTGGAAAACTGTATAAAGAAAAATTGAAATGGTAAATATTATAGCTGTTAATCCCTGCAATATAATAAGATGCCAGTCTTATATGCCTGACCTCAATACTCCACTATTTATATATATATATATATATATATATATATATATATATACACACATACATTTAACTAACCTCAAACATTAATAACTTTGGGTTCCTATTGACTATCTGAATATTTGTAATCAACCAATACTCTTGCAATAATTTAGCATTTCTTTGGCTAAAATATTAACTGAAGGGAATTGTACTTACTGTAACGTATTATTAGGGGTTACTATGAATTGTATTCTAGTTGTTCTTCCATGTATTTCATTAATTATTTAGAATCAAATTGTCCAGATAGGATACAGGATTAAAATTATTGTAGATGAATTAAAATAACAGAAATGGTAGAAAAGAAGTAAGTAACAAAATTCCTTTAATTGAGGTATCCTTAAAATTTATTTCTCAAGTGTAAAAAATGTAATTCCCATCATGAAAGGAAAATCATTATGTATAGAAAACATGTCTGTTTCCTCCCTCTGAAATGATCTGTATATCATCAGGAAAATAAATAAAGATAGGGTTTCTCTTGTACATATAACCAGACTACTTATCTTCCTTCTTTATATAGGTTTTTTTAACTGGGACCACCATGTGTCAAAAGAAGAGTCATTTGTTGTATAAATTACAGAGTATCTGCAATTTTAGATTAGTTATTAGAAGCAAAAGCTTTTTAGAAACTTCTTAGTATAATTCTTAAGTTCAACAGAAGTGGTAAAAGGTGGTAGAGTGGTAAAATATGTTCAAATAATTCTCACAGAAAGCATCCTTACGGCTAATCACTTTTTATATGACTAAGACATTTGTAAGCCATCTGTTAAGTGCAGAAGTAATAGCCTGCTTTTCCCATTTGTAGCAGCACTAACTCTTAAATACAAAAAGCTAGGGAAATCTCCCAAAATACTAAAACTAAATAAACTGCTTAAAATATGAGTGCTTGTAACATAGCAGTATCCCTTGTGCTATACTAGCCACAGTTTTAGTAGAAAACCTTCCATTCCATCATCTACTGAAGAAAATGGATAAATGAAAAATGAAACCTAAAGTACCCTGACTTTGACGGTTCAGACACATACAGTTCATAAGATGAGCCCAGCAGGAACAGTATACCTCTAATATTTTCACAGAAATTTGGGGAATAAGAATAAAGAATCTGAACTAAGTTTAGCAAACACATTATGTTCTCGCTGCAAGAAACAACAAGAAGTTAAATTTTGATTGACTCCTTTGGGCATGCAAAACAGAGTTGGAGAGCAGTAAGCAAAAATAACCTTTCCACAGCTCAATTTCACATTTCTCTCTCTTAAGCAAAAAAACCCCAAACCAAAACCAAAGAAATAACTGGGCACTGACTCAGTCTTGGCATGGATGTTTCAATCTTCACAGTCCCACAGACTTTGGGAGCAGGAAATACAGACTCATAGTGACTCTGAGGAAAAGGATTTAAGTAGTTCTTTCACTGTTGCATGTACACATTCATCTTTAGAACAAGGACAAAAGTGATCTGATGAAGGTACATAACAGACATATTATCCTAATAATTATTCCATGACTGTATAGTGTGACTGCTTCACAGCTCTGCTATAGATTTGCCACAACTGGTTAAATTTTGCAGTCTAGAATAGGTAAAAGAGAATAAAGCCTTCATTTTATGCAATAGAAAATCATGCTCTTAGACTAAGTGGGGCACCTATGATGGCATAAAATCAGTCAAAAGAAAAAGCAGCATAAAGCAGAGCAAAGCATTTCTTCATGCTCTTATGATAGCTGAAATCGCATAGTTCTTTGTATTGCAGCTTGCACAATAATATTATTCCCCCTTTTGAGATCTTGAATTTAGGGATGCACTTACCTGACTGCATGAGAAAAGACTGGAAGTGTTTTCCTCCTATATGTCTCCAATTATCTGCTTGAATTTCAAGACTTCTGCAGTAAAGTGTCTGGCTTTTTCTGCCTCTCTTTCTCCAGCAGAATAATAGGAAGGAAAGTCAAGAGATCTGGATCCTGTTAAGTGTCATAACCTTTATGCAGGTTCTTTTAGAACTTGGCTGCTAAGCATCATTTTCAGGAGCAAAAATATGCGCTGTTATCCAAATGAATTAGCTCCGTTGTGCTAGTTCTCACTTGGTTCTAGTGCAACCAGATGACAAAGTTTCAAATGTGTTAACTTGTGTGATAAAAAGTGTTGAAGAGAGTTTCAGTCCCAAATGAGCTAACAAAACAACTCTTGTTTTTTGCCAATATTTAGCCCAAAAGATGGACTTAAACAATCGAAACGTTTCCATATATCCATATCTATCTGAACAAGGACTCACTGTTCAAATATATACACATACACTGTCCCGGGATCATTTTCTGCAAGTACTCAAAATCAAATCAGTGGAATCGCTCACAGATTCCCCACTTCTAAAACACTGGTGAAGATTCTAGCACTCACTAATATATGCTTACATCAGGTTTTAAAGGCCTATTTTTGCAAGCTACGTTCCCACTTTTCATCTTTTATAAAATAAACAAGCATATCCCAGGGTTAGTTCATAAAGCGATGAGTGAAATACAACATGTAATGAAGGAGAGACTTTACAATGTTGGAAATATTACCATAAACTGAAGTCGTAAATCCTTGTAATGCCTGTATATGCAAGATCTCAGCATCCATAAACAATCACAGAACCAATATTAAAATATGCTCAGAGAAGATATAACTAGGTAAAGCCTAAACTAGTTATATTGAAAGGTGAAACAATGACAAATTACTAACGTGATTTGTTTTGTTTCAGACAAAACAGCTTTGACTCTTCTCAAGGGAAAAAAATCTAGTTCTTACTGTTTATAACAATACATTTTGTAGGCTGGTGATCTTATCCTCCATAATTCAGTTAATAGCTCAGAGTTGTTTGCAATAGACAAAAACCTAGTTGTCAAAGCTGCAAATACACATTAAGATTTAGTAAAAAAGCCCTCTCCGAAAGAAATAAATGAGAGCTTTAATTTCAAATACCCTTTTCATGCTATTACTCAGATCACAAGTCTGCCTGAATGCATGATTATAAAAGAGATGGTTCATGGCTTATTATTCATGGTATCCCCATTCACTAGATAATTTAAGGTACTAATTTTTTCACTACTAAATTTTGAGCAATCAGTTTGGATAATGAGAAATAAATACAGTGTGCTTATTTTTTGAGTAAATTGTCAAAAAAGCCCCCAAACAAAAGAATAATCACCAGTGGCCAGGCCTGCATTATTTATCTAAATAAAGGATTTAATGAAACCTGACCTTGTATCTGTTTATTTCCCAAAAAGCTGCATCTGTTATTATCTCCATGTCAGAACCACACCATAATATTATCTGGTACCCAATGCTACAACATCTATCACAACTGGAGTTTCTTGTCACATTTCTTAGATCATACAAGGAGAGAGGTGGGTAACAGGAAGCTGTAGAGTGACTGGGCAAGAAGGGTCCAGGAATGTGCCACGCTGCTCTCTTGGCCAGATGTACCACTCTGCTTAGAGACCATCGAAGACATTTCTGGAAGATTCAGCATTACAGATCTTCCACCTGCTTATTCCACCACATCTTAGGAACCTCTAGTAAGTTAATACTGGAGAAATCTAACTTTCTGCTGTATTAGGTTGAAATTGGCACGGCTTGAAAATTATTGGGAAACAGGGAGATTGGGAGAAAAGAATGGATGTCTAAGATTCCTTTCTTCAAGGAATGATAAGAAACTTTAATGCTAGCAAAGTAATTGCTCTCCATGGTGAAATACCTCTCATTCTATAAGGTCATGTATGGCTATTAAACTACCTAAACAGTACCATTACAGTAATTAAGTGCTGAACATGTGAGACAACTGCCCCTTGAACAGAGTCTATTTCCCACATTAAAGAGACTGGGTATATATGAAAAACAATAAAATAAGCCAGTCCTCTATTGGAACACATAACTTCCACAAACCTTTTCTTCCTGTCATCATCACAGTCATCTGATAGAAATAATATAAAATTAAACTTTATTTCATGTCACTATTACTAAATTTGATGGGTTTGCCTTTAATTACTCAGATAAATGAGCCTTTTCCCTTTTTTTATGGTACTGGCCGCGGAATGACAAATACATTCATCTAAACCAAAAATAATTGTCTGAGATATCTTTCAAAGATAAAAATAGATTGTGGTGCATTACATTTCCATTAAAGACAGAATGGGAACAATGTGATATATTTTAAGTTCTGAACATCTATAGCTGAGTTTAACTTGTGAGTTGCAACTGAGGAAAATACAACTCCTGAGGTTGTTTCGCCAAGGAGAATTTTAAGAACATTAAACAAATCTTGATACATGTATTTAGTTTTCTGTTGTTTTGCCAACAAGTGTAGGAGACAATAAAGCACAGCTGGGGCAGCTTCTTTCCTTCTGTTGTAACATATGAAAATTGAACAAGGAAATTCACTTATATGAGACATCTATTGTTCTATCTTTGCTGAAAAACATACATCATATACTTTAATTGTCTGTGTAGTGTCCATATATTTTCAAATAAAATTAAAATAGTTTATTTTTTAGGAAATACACAATAAATTCTCTGATTTAAAGCAAATAAATGGAAAAAAAAAAGGGGGTTTAAAAATTCATTTCCCAGTGCTGATGTCCAGTGGAACCAGTTGTCTTCTGTGTGTTTAGACTCAATTTTTAGCAGAAAATTCCTAATTCAGCTGCTGTATGATATAAGGAGTGATTTTTTTTCACTGATTTTGTGAAGCAGTACAAACCAACTATAGAATAAATAAGAATTAGGCCAACCTCTATTTATAGACAGTCTTCTTTGTGAAGCTGCTTTTTACCCTTTCAACAGCTCCTTCACACCATTCCAATTTCAGCTAAACAGCTAAAATATCTGTGATGGTTTTTTTCTTCAAGCTTATATATTTTATTCTTGTGACATTTGCAAGAATTAATTGCTGATGACATTCTTCTCATCTCTTGGAATAATGAAACTATCAAGAAAAAATCTTTGAACTTACAGGCACTATATTGTTAGCAAGAAGAGGAGTGAACAGACTTACTCTCATCACTAGTTACTGAAATATCCTTTTGTCTATGGCTATATCTTTGAAAAACAGAAAACAGCTTTTCATACGACAGCTGTGTAGCCATAGCTGCTAACAATTACATTTCAAACAAGAATTATGCTACCTCTGCATACCATGCTCTGTGAAAGTTACCTTTGCTGTGTTGACTAAACAATAGACTACATTTTGTAAAGATACAAACCAGACTTATATTCCTCTTCAACAGTAATAAATATTGCTTTATTTCACTCTCTTGGTAAAAAAACCCAAACAAATGAAAAACAAAAAAGAAAATAAGCATCCAGCATTCACAGAACTTGAGACATAATTGATGACATTTTATAAGTGTAAATTAAAAGAAAAAGAAAGAAGGGAAAAAAATCTGCTATAGAAAGCCTGTGACAAGTTTTTACAGAGATGATACAAAAAGTGCTCTCCAGAGTTTACATCTGTTGTAGAAGAAATTTCAACCATAAGTGATGTTACCAGAACTACAAATCAATGAAGAATGAAATTTGCAAATTTTAATGAGGGTAATATAAAGGAATTCTACACCCAGATTTCTTCAAGAGAGCATGGCACCTTATGCYAGTTTTCTCCTCAGATTGCTGAGTTCCTTGATCAGAAACTGTAGATGGAAATATTCATGCTACAAATGTGGCCCTGTGTTTTGACAGTGCTGAGACAGAAGAACAAGAGTATAAATTTTACAAGATAAGTAAAACCTTCAAAAAAATTCCCAAAGGCAACTAGTATATGCGTTAACATGAATGCTATGCCTGCATTTGAAAAGATCTCGAGGTCAAAATAAAGATGTTTAGGTAAATGCAAAAAGTGAAATACTCTAAGTTTTCTATACAAGTTCTCTAAAAGAAATCTTTGTATGTCATTTTTACTGTCTTGGCTCTTAGAGCTCTTTAGACCCTAAGATAGGAAAACCATTTGTATTATAAAAGGGCAAAACATAGAAAGGGAATTTTGTCAAAATAAATAGAGCAGTTGGTGGAAATTATGGTTAGCTTTCCAGTCTGAGAGAAGAGAAGAAGGAAAGAGGAAATATCAAGAAATTAGTGGGGAAAGAATGCTGGCAAACTAGGCAAAGAAATAAACTTTCTATTCCAATAATCAATTGAGTCTCTTTTGATTATCAATTGCATGCTTATGTATGCAATTCTAGAACCTAAAGTGAAGCTCATACAGTCTTCAAAGACAGCAGTTATATTGCTTCAGCTATGTGCAATTTCACCATTCCTTTAAACAATGAAAACATTTTTTATAAAGTTGATAAAATAGGTTTACACCTATGTTTCACAGCGTTCTATTAAATAAGGAGGAACATTTACATGCCACTGATAAAAGATATTAACTGCAAAAAGTGCTTAAATCAAGAACACATGTAATACCAGTAACTGCTATGTAAATTCTCGAAGCATATATGTCCTCCTTTACAGAATTTTGTGAAAATTCTTACATCATTAGTTCTACACAAAATTCAAAACTCATCTTAAGATACTTCAGCACTTCAAAACTTTACATGCCAATGAATAGACCTCTAGAAATTAAAAAAAAAAGACAGTATCAAAATATTTACCCTCATTTGTCAGTGTAATCTCCCTGCTTCACGAAAAGACAAAACATTAATTTTTTCAAGATTTCATTGAAGACAGATGCCCAGAGACATTTCTGGGAATCTTTACTAATAAAGTCCTGTACCCAGACACTCAAGAAATCAAGATGGTAGATAAGAAGAAATACTTTGCAGATGCCTTGAAAAAACCCTCAGACTGTATTTTAGTTTCATGCTATTTCTTTTGGACAAAACTGATGGATTCTCTCATCCCAAGTCAGGCAAGTGTCTGCCTTGGCATACAGAGTTTACTGCTGCAGATCAGATTATAGCTTTTAATGGATCAAATGCTGTCAGATGTCACAGATGAACATTTAGTCAAAAGCAGTTGTTCAGTATATACTGATAAAGGCTGAGTGACTTGAAATTTAAAAGAAGCATACTGCTCCAACTACCGTGCTCTAGTGGCTCAGAATGCAATAAAAGTCTAACATCAGGAAACATTTCTCCTTCAGGTTTTCAGTACTTCAATTCACCTGGAATATCAGTGGATAAACTTATCCCTGCTTTCACCCTGTACATCATTCCTGCCACTGCAACTACAACTCTACAACTTCTTGCCCTAAGAACTAGACAGAGAGTATCACTACATTTAAGGAGACTGGAAATTCATGGACAAGAGGTCCGTAAATAGAATAACCAAAGATATTTCTCTAACAATGCTAATGAAATCCTGTGGCTGTTGTGGAACTACAAAGTATACGGACTGCAAATATTGATCAGGCACTAACTTGATGAGCATCTGCTTTTGCTATGGTCACACATAGAGGTTCCTCAGATAAAGACTTGGGTCACACATAATAGAAGATTTACTGCATTTATAAGATAAAATACATCCAAAAGTGTCAAACCAAATATTTTATTGTGGTGATATCTCTCCCACCACTAAATGACTCAGAGCAGATGGTAAGTAACATCAGAATCCACTCTCATACACAGAAAGAATAAGTACGGGAGGGAGAGATTGAGGAAGGGAAGAATATGTAAGAGAGCACTTGTGAAAGTGGAGACATACCTGTTTCTCTTCTCTCAGGGTGGGACCTGACTGATCCACCTGATTGTGTCTTTTCCTGTTTTGTAACCCTGGCCTCCCTTCCATGGTTACAGTTAAGAGATCTAACAAAACAGATTTGACCTGTTACGTTGTAAATTCTCCTTTTGGACTAAAAGAGTCCTATGGATGTCTTACTTTTCTCACAGTTTCAGCTAGGTGAAGTAATTTCCATTATCCTAAAATTTAGCACTGCCCTATGAGACTATAAAAGGCATTGTTATGGCAGCTAGATTTCAATACAGACGAAAGAATAAAAAAGGTCAGCAAATGGTCTTCGAAGATAATCTGGTTTTGCCCTTACCCCCTTCTCCTCACTGATTTACAGAGGAAAAGAAATATTCTGGAATGAAAGACTAAGCCAAAAGCTTTGACCATAAATTACAAGCCTTTATAACTGCGATGATCTCTAGTAAGTGAGTAAGTGAAATTTCTATCTCACTTTGAAAGTCAACTTTAGGTTAGATAGCAACATATATAACAAACACCCACATATGTCCAGATCTTACTGTGGGATGTGAGCTCTAGGCACTGATATTTAACAGAGCCATATTCCAAAGTTGCAGATAATTTCCATATGCTATTTTTGTTTGCTGACCTTTCATCCTTCTTTTTTTCTTTTTCAATTCCTTTTTTTCCTTTCTTTTTTTTTTTTTTTTTCCTTTGCTTCCTAACTGAAGTAAGACAACCAGCAAATAGTTTTCCTCATTTTTATGTAGTGGAAAGTATTGCAATAAAATAATTGGTAATACATTTCACATTTAATGCTCCTCTGACTCCTTTAATATAAAGTGCACAAAATAATTTTATGTGTGCCATAAGAATGGCATTTGAATAAAATAAATTTCCTGCAAAATCCATTTTTGCTTTAAATTTCACAGCATAGCCTGCCAAATTCAAATACCAGAAAATAAACAAAAGAGAAATTTTTATTTAATGGATTTTTATTTAATGAAATTTTCTATTAGAGAAAAATACTTTTTCCTTGCCTGAAGTTTTTATATTGAGGCATAACTAATGAATATTCATAAAGTCAAAAAATCTTATAAATATTTAATTTTTTTGAGGATCTAATAAAACAATGCTGATTTGATTTACTGAGGTCACATGGACACGATTGAATCCATTTGTTCAAATCAATGCCAGCAATTTTGTCAAAGTTAATGAATGACACCATTTGTGACATTTTATACGAATTACATGTCATAGCTCAGTTACTCTAAACTGCAGCTAAAAAGTAGGACACTGAGAAAAAATAGCATTAAAGGGGGAGTAGAGAGATGAAATTTCTTAAAGAACGTTTCATTTAGCATGTACTTCTCTTCCTTACAATAGTTGAAAGGTAAATCTGATGTAATCCCAACTGTATTTTAGACTTCACAAATCAACAAAATTTAATTTCAGCTACTCACAAGCCATACATATGCAACAAGCTTGGCTTTTTACATTTTCATTGTACTGTCCTTTCATGACATTGTGCATTAAAATGACTGCAGCTGTCACAGGAAAACCAAGCTCCCTTAAATCTTGAAAAACCTGTTCAGCAATAGATGAAAACTGCAGTGAAATTTCAAGAAAGTTCAGACAGAGAAATAATTAAATTTATTTTCTTTTAAGACGATTAATGGGCTAAATCTTTTAATCAAGAAAAATGGTGTTTGAATATCTTGCCCTATATTTTCATACAGTGAACATTTTATTCTGTGGTCAGAATAAATAATAGGAAGATTTATTAGATGCTTACATCCTCATTCAACACAGATTTCTTCTCTACGCTACATTTTCAAGCATTTTATCAAGTGTAGCATCACATGAATCAAATGAAGATATTCCCACATCTTCAATGAGCAGATTTTCCTACCTCTAACAGATTTTGCAAATAGAAAAATATTGCAAATATTGAGCCTAAATTTTTCATTTTGAATGCTGAATCGCGTTACTCATATAAAACTTCAGTAACTGCAAAACACGCAATGCTCTTCTCACTCTTTAGTCACCACACTTCGAAATGCATGAAAAATTTTATTGCCTTTCTTTCAGAAGCCTTCCATCTACATCACATTAATTCTCAGTCTTACCAGAAATTATTTTTTTCCCTTTTCCCTGATGCTTTGTCACTACATTAATTTCCTCTTTTTGTTTGACACAATTCTACATTGTTTCAGACAAAAATTAATTTAAAAAACAACCCCCTGACAAAAGATGCCCTCTTTTAGGGCCCTCTTTGCCGTTGAGAAACAGTTCCTTATTTCATTTTTCACACTTCTTCTCATTTTACCTTCTCCCCAACTTAGTCCAGTAACATAATTTTAAAAGTGTAGTAGTATAACCTGTCTTGAAGTACTCACATAGCTTTCATAGACCTGCCTAAGACAATTAATAAATTTGTAGCTTCTAAGGTATTTTGAAATATATTTTGCTAGTCATTAGGTCAAAATTTAAAAAAAAAAAAATCCAGAAATATAGAGGTAGTGTCTTTATTCATTCATACATCACTTTTTTTTTCGCCTAGTAATTGTGTCATTTCACTTGATATAAATCATTCCTTTGGTTAAGGATTTCTTGTTAACTTGCCTTAGTCTTTGACAAAATGACTGACACAAACATAAAATCAGATAAACGGAGCAATTAAAAAGATGAAATCTGTGGAGGTAACTGACTTTACTTCTTTGCATAGGAAAACAAAAAACAAACCTAAATCTGCAATTTTCACGTACTGAGAAGTAACAACAGTTCTACAAAATCTACACTGAAAATTCAGAACATGTATTGTTGTAAAGACTTAATTTCCGAAATCTCCATGCAGGAACTGCTAATAAGGAAGTCCATAAGGCAACAGAAAGAAGTTAGAAAAGTAGGTGTTCTGCTTCTCACACAAAAAATCCCAGATGAGTTTCTTATACAGTAATGTAAGAAGTTCAGAGAACAGGAAACTCATAAATAAAAACTAGAAAATGCAAGAAGATTTTTAACTGTATGGATGTGCTGGTGGGATAATAAAGACACCTTTGTATGTGACAAAGGAAAATCATAGGGATTAATCAATTAATCTCCCATCTGTAGCTAGCTGTGGATGAAAGACATTACCCTGATAACCAATCATAATCATTGCCCTACCCCCCCAAATCACTCTAAGTCAAATTAATAATACCTTAAAGTCTCTTTTCAAGAAATCAATAAAAACAGCCAACACACAAAAAAAAAACCACTAAAAAGAACCTCACAGCAGCAAAAACCAAAAAGAAAAGACCAAGTCAAAGGAACTTAGAGAACAACTGATGTAAACACAAACATACAACAGTTGGCTAATGTAAAACCAATTAAAGTAACCATTTTACAGTTACTCTTTTCTTTTTTCCTAACTATAGTTGCCTTTATTATCTCTGGTCTTAACGTGGATAATGGGACCATGATTAAATTTCTGTAGTTTTACTCTATCCTTTCTTCACCCTCAAACTTAACAACAAAAAAACTTTAATGCCTGACGGAAAAGACAGGAATGCCAAGTGGTAAAATTACATGTTAATGATAAATTAATAGCAGTAAAACTCTTCAAGAAGACACAATCTCTACAAGGCTGTTAAATCTCCCCTCTACCTTGTGTGGCATGTAGTACTAGATATCACACTTTTCCGAATGCTACTTTATGGTTTGGAGGACTTCCTGTCCTCATGGTTAAGCATATCATATTTTCTTAAATATTTCTCATTGCATCTCCTATCCTTATGGTTAAGCATACCATAAGGATAGAAGATGCAATGGGAAATATTTAAGAAAAGAAAAATCTTTCTCAGGTAACAAAATATATTAAAACCAAAATTGCATGGTGTCAGAGTCTTCCTATATTATCTAACCAGATAATAGTCACTTCAACTCTTGTATTTTCCATTCTTTATATAATTTTCCTTGTAAACATGGAAGTATTTGCAAACTGCAATGTTTTAAAAATTATGAAACCTGACCTCACAAATACACCAGGAGCTGAGTAGAAAATATATAATAAGGAAGCAGATGAATCTCTTGAAAGGAGCTTCTTAAAAGTATCACAAAACTAGATACCTAACAAAAAAATAAGATGATGGAGAACAAATCTCTCATTCCAACACCGCTCTTTGAGTTTTTCAACTCTAATAACACTCATGACCCTTCGCGATCTATCACATTCTTTGCAATTCAATAGCTTTTTTTATTTCTTTTTAAATTCATATCACTTCAGAGATATTGTATCACAAGTGGGAGGTATGATTGAGTGTACACTAAGATTAAAATCAGATTTTGCCTTATGAACTGTACAGTTGAGTACTTTGAAGCTCACAAAGGTTGATGGTGAAACATGTATTAGCAGAGAAGTTTATTTGCCATATACATTTCAGTGAAGCCTAATAAAAGAACAGACAGTGTGTTTGGAGAATTTTTTTATACCATGTAGTTGTTGAGAAGTAATGAAAAAAGCCCAGCTACCTTTGTAAATTAATTTAAATTGCATGCAATTTCAAATTATCTCTTAGTCTAGAATAACTTTTTTTTTTAACTGCAAAAATGTATGGGGCTTTACAGATGCACAGGCTCAGTTTTTCAGTAGAAAATCAAAGTAAATTAGGAATGAATCTTCAATGAATGTTTCCTTCATGAATAATACAAGAATTGAAATTAAAATTTGCTATATGTAAGGAAATAATAAACAGGTGGACATACATACAATATGATTTGTCAGTTTTAGAAGTTCCCTAGAGAAGTGAGATTAGCAACATCTATGCAGAGGAAATAGGAAGCCATAAAGAAACCTGGATTAAAATCTACAGAAACAGAGAATAAGCCTGCAAAGTGACCATTTTTTTGGTTACTTCAGTTCCCTGTAATAAATATTGTCATGGATGACTGCATGGCCCATCAGTGAAGATGACTAGACTGGCACTGAAAAATTTAATCTGGTCCTTCAGTTTCCTGTGTTCAGCATACTGTGTTCCCTCATTGCCTCCCTCAATGCTATAGTAAGAAGTATCTTGTTGGAAAATTCTGCCATGAAGCCAATTTTCCCCTTGCCAATAAGAATTGTGAGCACTTACTCTGCCATTCAGGGGAAAGTACAGAGGGGCAAAGGGATCAAAACTGAGAATGATTAACAGGAGGCACCTAATAAGAGTGAAAAAAAGCATACCTTGAAGAAAAAGAGACATGCAAATGAAGTGAGTAAGGAGATTAAAGAAAAAGGTAAAAAACCAATTGAAATTACTCTTGAATGATTTTCCAAATACACTGCCTTGGTATCTCCAAGTCTAAGGCAGACTTTTTACTTCTGGTACAGAAGGAATATTTTCAATTATTCTGTGGAAATTCTTCTGTGAATCATATTAGTGACATCTTGTACATACAGTGTCAGTTATGAAAACAATGTCACTGACTCCTCTAGACTTAATTCAATAGAATTTTTTTTGTTTTATTTTCATTTCTAACATCAATTGTCCTACAAATCAATGGCTTCTGGATGCAACATATCTGACTGCATAGTCATCCATCTGTATGAGCTAATGATCCAAATTACTGTCAGTATCCTTTGATTTATCGTACAAACATGCAGAACCCGTTCATTATCACACATGAATTTAATGTCACTGAAGTAGTCCAGAGATTTTCCTTAAGCAAGTTCTGAATACAATTGGAAAAGACACTTAAAAAATAATAATGGCCTTGCGAATACTGCAAGGTAAAGATGACCATGGAAGATAATGAATAATGTTTCCTGGCACCAATAATTCCATCTCCTGAGAACTTACTCATACTTGCTGTGAAAGTAACTATCTGATTTACAGTCAGGCTGTCACAATATTTGCAAATTTCATTTTTAACTCCATTCCTTTCCAGCACACCATAGATCTCCTTGGACATATCAGAACACTTAATCATTCTGTTAGATAATCATTCTGTGATAGTTTTATGCAGCTGCGTGTTTATATGACTGTATTTTTAAAAAACCTGACTAGATTTATTGAGAAAATGTGTAGCATACAAACATAAGGTCAAATGACAACCATCTCAAACAGCAATGGAGTACGTTCATACTCTCCTGATCACCTTTAGTATTTCATGGAAATATGACACTGTGAAGACTTTTTTCTGTTATTAGTTGCCGAATTTATATTCCTGATATGATAAATATTTAATACCCTTCTAATCCAAAACAGTTGCAAGTATTTGCTTGAACTAAAGTAGCATAGCAAATGCCAATTTAAACTGTCAAAATATATGTTTCCATCGTTTCCCCAAATCAATTATCTTTTTAGCCCTAATCAATATGTCACCCATGTAGTATATAGAAGCAAAATACTGACATTTTTTCAGTGTACAAAAGTCATCTTAGGGCTATTGATGTAATATATCTTTCGTTGGTAATATAATACTCCCTAGCAAAAGTGATATTTCTACTGTGAATTAACAGATACTCTCTTTAATTTTTATTTTTTCCCCCCCCCCCCCCCCCCGCTTTTTTGCTGACTAAATATCCATCAATATTCTCTTTTAATGTCTCTCTGAACATACTCTGAACACCAGAAAATATATGCCATAATGTACGGAAAAGCTTGGGTTTAAAGAAGCTTTCTCTAAAGGAATCCATATATCCTTACTCTGATTGTTTGGGGGAAAAAAAAAAAGAATCAATACCAAATTGATTTGGTTTTCAGGTGAAACTGTAAAAGGGTTCCACACTTTGATATGCAAGGACGAACATTCAAACAGCTTGACGATAAAAAGACTTCCTAGTTCCTTATAAAACTTACTGTATACCACATAATCAGCAGTATCATTCATTACAAATCAATTAACTGGTTAATACTAATTTTCAGGGAAAAAAAAGTTGAAATAGATCATGCTTAAAACACCATTTAGTGGCCACTGATGCTGTCATAATAGCTCATTTTAGATGGAAATCCACTTACAATTTCAGTGAGACATGCATAGCATTGCACTTATCATGTTAGAAAGGAGGTTTGCCATAACGAGGAATCAGATATTTTGGGGAATGCAGGAAGTTAAGTTCCTTGAATATTAAGGATGAAGAAAAAATATCAGAGAAACAAGTTGCAGTGAAGTAGTACATCATGCAATCACTATTTATGAAAACCTGAATCACTGAATTGTGCTTTGGTTGCACTCAAATATTCATAAATTAGGATGCCACTTCTGCCAATCCAGCAGGATATACATCATGAATTGGTAGCACTCCATTGTCTTCACGTCCATGTACTGATTTTCTAGCCCTGTCCTCCTCTTGTATCCCATTCCTGCAGACTCATTCCCTACATCTCTGTCATATACACACACCTCTTTCAATTGTAAAGCTATGCTTGCCTTTCCCTTCATTAGCTTGGTGAATGAAAAGGAGATAAGGAAAAAAGATAGTTCCCAGATTGACCTTACAACTTCTACAGAAGTCTTTGCCTTGGTATCAGGGTTGGTGACTGGGGTCCACTTTACTCTTTAAGGGTACAGTTATGAGCAGGAAGAAGGTTTCAGGTAAGTGGTAATTTCACTGTCCATTCTCAAAGGTACAGAAAAAAAATGCATGCTGCCATTATTATAGGGATTTTAAAGTATGAAATCATTATCAGCGCTCAGCAGAACAGATATATGAACATGTTAGCATCAGAAAAAAATCCAAATTATGGTGGAAGAAATGTTGGGAAGGTTGCTTTAAATTCAGTAATGATTTTGTAAGTCAGTGGGAGGGAAACTCTATTTCCACCTTCACTGATGCTATAAAACATACTGCATACAGCATAACGTAGATGGGAAAGCTTACCAGCATCCAAGCTTGCTGAGGCAGAAATATAGCTTGGAAACAATTTTCCTGAAAGGGTTACAAAGTTTAGCAGAACGGTGAGTAGAGTAAGTAAGGAAAGGGAAACTTGCTAGTTTGGTAAAGTGCACCTGCAGAGATAATTTGTTCTAAAGTTGAAACAACTTTGAATAAGTAATTTCCCTGGTGTGTCCAGCTAACTGGCAATAATAAAGCTGCTGAACGTAAGTATCAGTAAAAAGAAAAGTGCTTCAAATCACATACTTTCCTTCCAAGTTGATGTACATCTCCAACACCTATGCTGTCACTGAAGGGCAGGTAACTTCTGTTACATATATTCTCTCTTTCATGTGTTGTGAAACAGGAATAGCAACATTTCTCCTCTAAGGGACTCAGGTCATTAGTAGCTTCAAAGTATAGTGATATCTGCTAATGGAATGCAGCATGGCAACACAAAGTGCTGTTATAATGGGAAACACATTGCAGTCTTCACTCTTAAGAGCACTTTTGCATGTGTACTTTAGACAATTTTGAAAACTGGTCCATTGTGTCTACTAGTGAACTGCTCTTTATGATTCAACAAAACCGGCAAAGCAAAATCTAACTACATTTAATTAGTCACAAAACGCAGTTCTGAAACTGCACTCAAATACTTGATGCAACTTTGTCACAGCTCCCAAGTACTTTATTCAATTCGTGTTTCATTTCAGTTCTCCAACAGAGCTTTACATGTCACAGACACAATCACAGTCATGTAGAATAATTGATTCTGTGGGAGTAAATATTTGCCATGTACTTTTATGAGTCACTATTTCAGGGAAGAGGGGTGTCAATTCTACAACAAAATTTGGTGCCTCATCTTGCCAACAACAATCACATTTGTTTTCTTAGTAAAGGGGAAGGGAGGGGAAAAAACTTGGTTAACAAAAAAAACAAACCCAAACTCTAAAAGTTACATGTGCAACCCACAGCATAAATATATCATGAAGAGCAATAAAATGTTTTTTTCAAAGTAAGCTATTCTAAAAATGCTTTAACCTAAATAAAGTAAATGATCGTTGTGCAAATTGAATGCAAGGGCATCTTCATAATTAATTTCTAAAATGAAAATGTAATTAAAAGTTTGTGTGTTTTTCTCATACTGGGAACAGCTCTTTCTATTTAAAGGCTAGCAGGAAACAGTTACTGAAACTTTCAGGTCATAGCTATTTAACCACCTGAAACCCCTGTGCAGGTGAGCACAGTAATAATAAAAAATTTTCAGCCAAATTTATGGTTGAATTGGAGCCAACATTGTCATTGGAATGATTTACGCCCACACATTACCTGAGCTAATATATAGTTAAGAGCTGTGGACATGTACTATATTTTACACTTATCATTGACTTAGACTGTTTATAGCTGTAGATATAACAGTCATTTTGCACAGCAAATGCTATTTCCTAGATGGTTCTTCCCAACCTGGTTCATCAACTCTTCTCCAAATATTTCACAGTTCAGTTTCTGGGATGCAGTGCATATTGCTGGCTCCATTTCATGCATGTTTCTTCTGAAGATTCAGAAACTTTCTGAGACAGTGTAAGTTCACTGCCCAAATCATCCCTGAGCCCATTGCAGTAAGTAGAAGAAAAAACGCGATAAAACACTACTGGCATACCCCTGTGTTGCAAACAATTGTTTCTGTAGACCAAAGGTATCTATGTTCATTCATGATTACTTAGTTTTGTAGAAGTATTACTCAATAACCTCCTCACTAATTTACCTGACCCAAAACCAAAGACATATAGGAAACATTTGTATCCCTGATTTTGCATTATTTTTCAACAGGAAACAAAAGATGAGCACTTCCAAATAGGTCTGTTTAAGAATTGCATCAGAAACCTTCATTCTCCACCTCAAAAAAACCCAAAACAACAATTAAAAAATGCCAACCAACCACAGAAACAACAACAACTAAAGCTGTCTCCTTCTGGACACATATTTCTGCATCACTTTATTCGAAAGGTTTGGTTTCAGCTCTTTTATTGCTTCACCCTGACAATTTGGAAATTATTTAACTTTCAAATCATTTACTTTTCTGTCAAGCACTTATACTGTTTTCTGCATTACAGTATTCATCTAAAACCTTTTAAGATTGTACCCAATTTATAGTCAACATTTTTATGAAAATGACAGCAAACATTCCAAACAGAGTAAGAGAAGACTACAGTTAGTGTATTTTAATATTGCAAGCCTCATGTTTCCCTCAGATGTTTGCAAATGCTCTCCAAATCATAAATAAAGAATTACATGAAGTTCTAAGCTGAAGAAATGCAGTTTTGAAAAGTTGAATTTTCTGCAGGATATCGAAAGCAATCACCACCTGATCTAGTATTTTCACCTTCAGAATGACTGTAATCATGATGTAGCTTCACAGAATACAGGCTCACTTCAGTCTACAAAAACATTGTCCAGTTTTGAGCCCCCATCTTGGCTGTTAGGCTCTTACCATAATTTTTTCTACCACATAAAGCAACCAATAAAAATCATAGAATATTCCTATTAAATGTGAGCATTTCATAGTGTTCTACATTCTGATATGGCTTGTATTGATTTAGTGTGTTAAATTAACCTCTGATAAAATTTTTAAAAAGAGTACAAATGTACATATAGCAAAAAGAAAACATTTTGGAAATATTTATTCCATTGTGTTTACTGTAGCAATGGAGTTTCAGTTCCAGTGCTTTGCTTGCTGTATAACAGCTTTTTTAGCATATGATCATTTATGGTTCAGAAACCAATTTCTGGCACATAATTAAAGTCCAGATCAGCAAAAACATAACATGTAATATGACACTTAGGGATACGGTTGGGTGGTGGGCTCTGTAGCGTTGAGTTAATGGCTGGACTCAGAGATCTTAAGGGTCTTTACCAACCTAAATGAATCTAAGATTCCACAACTCAATGTTTCTAACAGACCAAAGTCATCTTAGTGCATTTTATATGAAATGCGTATGGATTATTCCTAGAAATGTCTTACTGAAGGTTAAGAAGGAATTTTTTTTTTTTTTTTTTTTTACTTTTTGGTAAAGTGTGCTTATTTTCTCAACAAATTATGCTCTATTTTTTCTAGAAAACTACGTAAAAGGAAGAAATAGGATAAGTTTACCTAATGTAGATTTTTTTCAGAATCTTTCCAAGATTCAGAGATTACATAAATAAGAGTTATATGGCACTAGAGTGGGGTAATGTGTGAATGGGATTATTCTTAATGTAGATCATTAGATCTCACTTATTATTGCTTAATTCAACAGTACTTACTACTAAAAATCTCTACCTTAACTAGCTCTGGAGACTCTGAAAATCCTACCCTCTATACATGGCCTTACTTTGTAATTTATCAGTCACTTTCCCAGCTGTTTTCCCTTCTAGAAACTCTTTTCATTAATGATCTAAGTTCCAGGAATCTAGATTTGTACTAACAAAAACTGGTAAAGTAATTGCATACGTTTTTTGCCAAGACCTCAAGTCCACAGAGTCGCTCTGGTTTAGAATCACAAGACGAAATTCAGTGCACCAAGTAGAACCATTCACTGTCTAAGACTTCTTGTATAAAAAGAGATATGATAAAAAGGCCAGACCTTTTGACTACGTGAACTGGAATGTGCAGTTCATTTCCAAAGGATAGCACACAGTTTCAAGTGAAAAATAAAACCCACTAGTATATATCAAGGCGGCACTTTGTAACACCACCAATATCTATAAAAATTCCGTATTTGAAGTACATCCACCTCCCAACCCCAATACTGTGAAAAATAATTGTGTTTAAAACCTAGCTTTCAAAGTAACTTTGGAATCCATGTTAAAGTTCTAAGCACACTAGCTAGAAATAAGGGGTTCTAAATTCTAGAATCAAAAACTATTTTTAAAAAAGTTACTCAATTCTCATAAATAGAATAACATCAGAGTTAAAACTTAAATTAAAAAAAATTTTTAAGAAGAAAGTAATCCAAGCTGAGTATACTGCACATAATTCCATCTTCAAAATGTCCCCTTTAAAATATAATATAATGCCTTGAATGCCTTCTCACTTGGGCTTAACTTGAAGAGCCTGAGCAGCACCAGGTGACTGTCCACCTAAAACCTATCAACAAAAGCAGGACTGAAATACAAAATAAAAATTAGTCTGTTCAATTAGTTTGAAAGACTAAAAATAATACATATTCCTCTCAATACAATACACAAACTTGAGAATATAACAGAAATCTGAGAAGTATTCCATACATAAATGATATTCTAAACTTCCCTGGTAGTAACAGTCATGTCAGTCCATATGTAATTGTCAAAATTGGACATTATAAATGAAAGGGAATTATTTGTAAAACACCTCTTAGTTTAAAAATATTACTTTTTATTTCTTAAATTTAATATTTTGCTGATAATCACACAAAAACCCCTGAATTCAGAATTACAAACAAGCTCAAAATTCACTTGTCTAGACATTCAACGTGAACAAATTGGTAAGCGTGCTCCAAGAGAATGGTTACAGGGCTTTTTGCAGATATGTGCAAATCTCTCCTCATTAGCTTTCAGAGCACTGTGCTACTCTAAAGAATATGCATGTGGGCTATCCATTAATTTCAGCTTTTTGTAATTTTTTTCTATCCAAAAAAACAACTCTTTCAAGTCACATCTCTTTCTATACTTTCCCTTTAGTTGAGCCTTTTATAGAGAAGGGCAAACATGGCAACTAATTTTTAAAGTGCTACATACATTTACAGTTTTTTACAGTCTTTCCCAGGTTTTCTTCTAATATAGTGAAATATGTAGTAATAAGATTAAGATATCCCCCAAAAACCAACATTTTGGAAACGGACAGAATGAGTTAACACATGTTCATATCCTGAAATACATGCAAGCCATGATAAACAGCAGACCACCAGAAGGCCCCTGAAGACTGCAGAATTGATGAGGACACCATGCTTTCAAACAATTTTCCCCCACTTTGCACACTGAAACTGACAAAATCCTGGAACGATTCAGTATGAGTAGTGGTAAAACTTCTGGACATGAACTATATTTTAGAAATTTAAATTCTAAACCTATTTTTCTTGGTAAAAATGCTATTGGTTAGTTTAATCACACTTGCACTGCTGTATTCTGTTCATCATTAAGGAAAAAGAATTATTGTTACAGCACTCATACCACATGCTCAAATACCATTTTATTGCTATCCAATCAAATATTAGTCTATTTGACGGTACTTTTAAAACTAATCTCAGAGTCTATGGTCTTCACAGAATTGACAAATGTTGGTGTTAGGTCAGAAACGTCAGTCTCAGGGAAAACAAACAAGCAAAACAAAAAACAGCAAAAAACCCACCCAAACTAACCACATAAAACCTCTTCTAAGCCTCTGAATTCAGGCATAAATATAACATGCATTTATATCCACTAATGAACTTTTTTTGAGTATAATTGTCTTGGAAAATTAGAAATACTGATGCCAACAGTGTATAGGTAAGTTTCAAAGTTTTTCCAATAATTTCATTGCAAAGAAAACTTTTCTGTTGAGACAGTTTTTTCTCTACAAAGTCCTTTCAGTAGAGAAGATTCATAGGATACCAGGTATCTGTTTAAGGGCAAATAACACTTATGAGAAAGTCTTTGAAACCATGCTTCTACCTTAAGGCTAAAAGTGAACAAATGAACTAGGAATTGCAATGGAAAGCACCCTAAGTGAGCTGAAAGAAGCACACACGTCTATGTTTCCTGTTAGTAAATCACATATATAGGCCAGATTAACCCATTTGAAGATTCCTCTTTTTTTTGTCAGAATATTGTCTTGCAGTGAAGTTCTAATATTTTCATATCACAGCTTGATATTTTGAAAGAGTAGTGAGTCACACTACTAGTCTCACTGAATCACAATATTGCCTGAGACCAATAAAAACCAACCCAAATCCTGTTACATTTTAATAGAATATCATGTATTACTGAAAGTACAGCTGAAATGTATGCTATATAGCTTTCATTTTATGACAGGAATAACTGAAGGATGCTTGCTGGTCACAACGTCCTTTGGTCAATTATATGCTATGTATTTCACACACTTGAATGTAGAGATGCCTTACCAAAGGCAGAACCCACTTCTTTTCACATCAGAATTTGTTGCTTAGGCAATTCCTTTACACCTTAAATTACTGCCGAAAGTACTCATCGCTATTTATTAATTGATCATTAACACCTACATGGGTGTGTAAGATTTTTTCATGACTATAAAACTTTCTATCAAAACTCCTACAGGAATTAATGCTTTTGGCTGGATGGTCACTGCAAATGGTGGTACAACTAAGTAGATGCCATCAGTCCAACTTAATTGCCGATATGTCTACACTCCCATCTACTATTTTGCTGGATACAATACACCTTAATGAGTCTCTCATTATTCTTTGATTGCTTTTTCGTTTTCTTGTACAAGCCTCAAGAAAGAAAGTCTATTTCCTTACCCTGATAACACATATGACTCGTGATGATACATCCTTGCAGCAATTAAGCATTTTAGCATTTAGTGTCCTACACTTTGAAAAGTACGTGTTTCCAAACTTCATGTGTGAGTGGAATGTAACAAATTTCTGCCCTGAAGAACACAAAATAAGAGAATGTATCATTATGAACCATGAAATAATAATACAGGTACAGTTTTAATATTAGCCTGCTAACTGACTCCAGCTTACTTATCTACCCTCATTTTCTACACATGCAATCAATTGTACCTCATTTGTTTTATGCCATTCAGATTAGAATAGGGAGCTTTTTTCTATTTCCACGGTAGGAAAATCATCAAAAAAATCCTGCAGTCTGTTCCCCAAGGACATGTCCACCCTCTGGAATATACTATAGATAGTTCACAGAAATACAAAGAGAAAACAAACAGAAGATAATGTTTCCCTGATAGATTCATTGGGTCTATTTAATTGTAATTTAATCCAGAACTCATGAGAGATTAAATAAATTATAGAAAACAGGGGCAGCAGCTTCTATGTTGCACTACAGATGAAATTTATTTTTTAAATGCTGCCTTGTGCACTGTTCTGTACATTCAATTGCAGAAGTACATCCTCAGGATGTTTAAAACACATTTCACTTGAAAATACTCTGTGTTTTACATTAGTTTCTTGACATAATAGCGGCTCAGCTTTTCAGCTGGAGTGGACTATATATCCTGTTATGACAGCACTAAAAGGTTGTTCTGTCTTTTCCCCAGTAAGTGCTGCATTCAACAGGGATCTAAAAATACAGTAATGATCTGAAATGTTTTATGTGTTGGTATGCTTTAGTTAGGCCAAGGATTCCATTTTGTATGGACTGGGTCAGCTTCAGAAGAGTAGCAGATTGGCCATAGAAAGTTGAAAGTGTTTGTATTGTGATTTAAATTTTCTGTGGTATTTTTATAGGACTGGGGAAAGAGAGCAGAGAGAAGCCATTCAAGAGTGCTGGTGATACAAATAGAGGGAAAAATAAACTGAAACAATTAAGCCTGATGAAATGATCTGATATTGGGCGCCACTATGATTATTCTTCTGTGGCACAGTGAAATAAATGCTAGAGAAATTCAGTCAGTAGATACCAAAAAAGATCTGGGAGAAGTTAACGAGAGTGTACATCCACAATCATGGATTTTATGAGGTACAAAATAACACAGGGAGAATTTTAGAAACAGTTTTTGAAAGTGAGCTCAGAGTCAAGTGATGGCAGACCAAATGCATGACAATTTTATTGTATTCTGAACTGAATATTGTACTCCCCACTACTGAACAAAATACAGAAGAATAAAAAGGTGGCAGGTGTAATCAAAGGTACTAAAGAACTTTTGCGTGAGGAGAGATTCTTTGATACAGTCCTCATACAAAAATTCCTGTAGAGGATTCTGCTACTATTCATCTTGAAAAATATGAAACAGAAGGGTAATGTGAAAAAACATATTTAATTTCTGACTAGAAAGGAGAGGTTATAAGGGAATAATGATTGACTATAGTTTGTTACTCAAGAAATGAAGGTGGTCAATAAAGTTACAACACGGTGCACCAGTACAGCACCAAACCAGAGGAAGGATCTTTACCATATTTCAGGTAATGAAAGGGTGGACTTTTTTGCCTATGTTCATGTAAGGATTAAATAGATGAAGGTGCCACAGCAGTTATTAAATATGATAGTCTAGATGAAAATGATGGCTTACAAAGTCCTCACATTGATAATACCTGACACAGTGTGCCACTCTATAGCTGTCTCATTTCTTGTACCTTTTAACCTAAGTATCTTTCATTTGCAACAGTGAAAGATAGGTTTGTCTCATAAATGTAATTGACAACTGCTGAGGACTCACCATTTTCATGTTCAATACTATTTGACCCTATACAGAACAAAGGAATTTGAACTAGGAAGATAAGAGAATTGGATTAAAGCCTTAGACAAAACTGTCTGGTCTTATAACCTAGAAAATGAGAGAGACAAGTTATTAATCTAGGGTAAATGAGAATTTTAGGGCTTTTACACTGATAAGGTTGCTGGAAAAGAATTCATAGTTTCAGACGTTTCAAATACCCTAAAAGAGACACCTCCTGCTGTGTCCCAGTCATCTGCAAATGGAACAGAATAACTGCTGCTTCACTGTGTTTTTGTGAGACTATAGTCTTCATAAGTTTCCTCAAGAGAATTTAGGAGGGTCTAAATTTTTAAAAAATATTAATAGCAAACAACTGAGTAGCAGTAAGAAAATTACAATGGACCTCTCAGACTGCTTACAGATGTTCTCCTAAGTCTGGTTTTCTTCTGCCTTAAACTATTTTCCATTTCTTCTTTGCAGTGAAAAAAAAAAAAAAAAAAGGAAAAATGCTGTTCAAGACACATCACACTCAGGACAAAAAAACCCAAACATAATGGCTCTGTGGTTTGTAATTTTTTTTGCTTACAGCTATTGTTCTATTTCCTGTTGACACTGCATTTTAAATGCTCTAATGATGCAATTGTTCTTGAAAACTGCAGAAAAACGGACACTATGAACAGCTAATTGGTGCCTGTGATGAAGCTAGAAATGCATCTTGAACCTTTCTGTTGTTGTTGTTAAAAAGTGAGTGAGCGGGATTTGTTGCTATTAGGCCCTATGAAATGCTCACTAGCTGGCAAGATTCCACTCCTGTTAACTTAATTAATGTCCGTAATATACCTGTCACTCATCAAGCATACTGCGTAGTTATTGCACTATAGATACTGTTATGTATCATTCAATTTTGTATGCCCTGAGGGCAACTCTCTGTTTAGGGATTCTGCACAGTTTTCTGTCAAGTTTGCTCTCAGGTCATTGCCATTCAAAATGTATCATAACAAAATAGAGCTCTGTTATCAAAGTCCTTTTCCTCTCTGCCAGTTTTGTATTTTCCTGGCTGCTTGGTTCCTCATGAAAATAGGTATATAATCATCTTCTGCAGCTGTGCAGCCTGTTAGATTCTTGCCACCTTTCCAAGGTTTCTTTGATAAATGCAACGAAAATAGTTCCATTTGCGTTATCACTGTGGTACTATCATCCCAATCATCTACTGTGTACTCTAGATTTATACATAACTAAACTCTTAAGTTTTCTCCTTCCCTTTCTCTTCTGAGTTTTACTAAAACTAAATCCATGTAGTCAGTTAATATTGAGCTCTTGTTTCCAGCCAAGAGTCTGTAGAATCAAATATACTTCACACCCATCTGCCCCATGGTTTTATTCTATTACATATAATTTCTTCAATTTTTAGCCAGCCTTTTCTCTTGCCTACCTATACTTCTTCTCCATTTTCCCTACCCCTCATAATTTTTCCATGCATAAAGGGAGCAGAGGATTTCCATTCCTATGAGTTTCATAGTTCTGTGTCTGCTTTTTTTACTGTTACAGACCACTTCAAAATTATGTTCTGATTTTTTAGCTAAGAACTAGAATTTTGACACTTTAGTTTAAAAATCACTGGTATAACTCAGAAGTTTAAATTTCCATTAGGAGACTACAAAGAGATGAAACTGTACAAATGTCAAACAGCTACCTTTTTCTAGCTTTTTATCATATAAAGCATGAGTACATATATCATATAATGACCTTATTAAATTTGGTTCCAGACAGATATAATTTTTTTTGTGTCTAATCAATTTTAAGAATTATTTGTAAATCCTATTATATATTTTCACTAAAAAAAGAATATTTTTGTTGCTGTTTTCTCCACGGATGAGTAGAGAAACGACACAGAGTCCAGGCTCAGGGATAGATGGATGCGCTTTAATGAATTCTCAGAAGACTTTTAAATGTTAGCTTGCAAAGTGTATTAAGTGGCATAAGGTGATTGGGTTTTTTTGCCATCCACCCCGTAAGGGGATTGGTTAAGTTTTAAGACACCCATCTCTGAATGATTTTTAGTTAGAACCATAAGAATGAGTCAAAACAACCCGTGGCTGCAAGAGTTTACAAAACTGTAACATTATTTTGACTTACTTGCATGGGAAAGACAGAACTCTCACAAAAATGCAGCAGAGAGCTGAAGAAATTATCTGCTAAAGCTTTTTGAGCATCCATATATTTTTATGTCACATGTGATTTAATTAACCATACATCCGCATAAGAATGCATAACATTGATTGAAATATATATCTTAAAGTATATTTAGAAAAAATACAAACAGAAGGATTTAGTTTTAAAGTACTTTAAAAAAAATCTAACAGACTATGTTATAGTATATCTTGATGTCAAAATACCCACATAACACCAAATGATTCTATTTAGAGTCTTCAAAATTTCCCAAATGAGGCCAGAACTCTTTCTCCTGTAGCATTATGACTTTGTAGAATGTTCAGGAATGCACCCCAGGGAAGAGAGATGTTAGATACAATGTCTGCTGCTTTGATGGTCGCCCTGACCTATCAAGAAAAAAGTAGTCTTCCACATCTTTATTTTATGACTTTTTTATGGACTTAATAAAGAACAAGTGTTCTGTCCTGGGGAGATATTTAATGGCCTATTTAACTTCAAGAGATGTACCTGATGGCTCCTTGGGATGAAGAAGATTCACAGAGATAAAAGACAAAAAATAGCATTAAATGGAACCTCGAGTTATTCTTGGGAACAATGGAAAGGTTTCACGACAACTTTTTTGAAGGCAAGTGATAGAAAGGGCTGTACATATGAAAGATGCACCCAGGGAGGGAAATTAGGGTGACATTCCTCCATTTTGAAGCTGCCTAAAGAGGTCAATAACTTTGTTTTATCACTCAAGAATGACTGCTTTGCCTAGTTTAAAAATTTGTGCTTTCAAATACCTTCTGATCTTTCAAGTGAAGTGTTACGCAAGGATCTGTCTTTTCCTCAGAGGCTTTATGCAAATCTTTCACACTTCGACAAGTGCAAATGCAGGAAAAGCGTATGTAAGAAATACACAATTCTAAATCTGACATGTTAAACAAAAATTACAGATTCTAGATATTCAACTCTTCTGTCACAGGGTGAATTTTTAAAGAATCATTATTTGTGGATTTCAGGTAGAAAAAATAATTTGTACCTTCAAAAGCAAGCAAAATTAAATTTCCTGTACAGAATAACAATTAAAAAAAAAAAAAAAAGGAACAGATTAAGGTATTAGGAAAGACAATATAGCACATCAAAATTGATGTAATTTGGTCCTGTCATTATTTCAGTTTATTCAGAGGAGTTTTAATTTAGGATTTTTATGATGCAATTAATAGGTTTATTTTTAGATGAGAGCTCATACTACAAGAAACAGTACTTGTTGCTAAGAACAGATTTTTCCTTTTGAATATTGCTATCTATTACAGGAAAGAGAAATTCTTAATCTAATAAAATTACCCTTGTCTCAGATAAATATATATAGCTGCTTACACACACACACACTTCTACAGATATGTAAGGAAGTATGTATATGTACATAAATACAAATAATTCACAAAAGGAAAATATTTATAGCTGCAGAAGAAAGAAAAAAAATCTGTCTCATAAATACCTTAAATTGTTAGCAGCATTAAAATATTCACAATTCAAACTTAAAAAATAAATGAATATTTTACCTGGCTAGAGATTCTGATGCTAAGTTTGCTAACAGCACAAATACTGACTAATCTTCACTCTGAATACCTACATTTAATCTAGAGGAGGTACACAGACTTCTCATTTTTGATGCAGGCAAAAGGTCTAGGGCAGCATAGCAACATCATTCCAACTGTTATAATTGTCTTTTGTATTCAAATCTCATGCAGTCCACTAGAACAATACAACAGTGCTGCACAGAGGCAAACACTGAATGTCATACACCATTGTCTCACTGAACATCATGTACCTTTTCATTGTTCTGTTTAGAAATATATTTCAGTTGATTGCTACTAAGTTTATAGACTATCTTGCACAGAAAATTGAAATTTCACTTCACCTGTAGAGACACAACAGCCAACCTGTCATTGAAAACAGATGTTTATTTTGCAAGGAGACAAAACCAGTGAAATGCGCAACATGTAGCAGTATAAAAACACTTCATTATTTGTCTTCTACTTTTATGATGTTTAAGTATGACATTTCAAATATTAATTGTTGACCTCAACTTCAAAGATCATTTAATTTCCAACCGCCTGCCATTGGCAGGGACACCTCCCACTAGAACAGGTTGCTCAGAGCTCTATCCAGCCTGTAGTTCTATGGGCAATACCTCCAGGGATGGGGCATCCACAATCTCTCTGGGCAACCTGTTCCCGTGACAAACCATCCTCATGGCAAAGAACTTCCTCCTAATATCTGCTCTAAACCTACCTTCTTTCAGTTTGAATCCATTCCTGCCTTGTCCTGTCACGACATGCCCTTGTAAAAAGTCCCTCTCTGTCTTACCTATAGGTTCCCTTCAGGTACTGGAACTCTGCAATTGGGTCACTGCAAAGCCTTCTCTTTTCCGTGCTTAACAATCTTAATTCTCTCAGCCTTTTCTCCTAGGAGAGGGGCTCCATCTCTCTAATCATCTTGATGGCCCTCCTCTGAACATGCTCCAACATGACCAAGTACTAGTGCTGCTCAGACCCCAGAGCTGGATGCAGCACTGCAGGTGGGGTCTCAGAGCAGAGCAGAGGGGCAGAATCTCCTCCCTGGCCCTGCTGCCCACGCTACTTTAGATGCAGCCTAGGACACTTTTGGCTTTCTGGGCTGCAAGTGCCTTTTATATGGCTGAAACTATGCTCATGACTAATTTCATTCATGCTTTACTCTTTGGAAATTTTAACAAAACAAAACTTTAAAAAACTTCTTGGAACACAGGCTTTATCTGTAAATGCTGTGCATGCTCAAGATAATGCAAACCCAAATGTATAATGATTAATGATATAATACATTCTTATACCTTTTATTTACTACAGTAGACTGGTATCAGTTTCATTTTCCCCTCTCCCTCCCCACTGGAGTAGGATAGAGAGGAGAACTGAAGGCACAAGAGGCAAAGATCACAGATTGTGATAAGACCATCTTACTGGAAACAGCAATGAGATAAGAAAATGAACTGTAACAGCAACAACAATGACAGAGGGTACAAAAAAATAAAACTATTCACATGGAAACCCCTCAACAATAGACAACACCGGACAGCTCCCTTAGCCACATTTACTCAGCCACAGGAAGAGTTCCTTTCCCCAACCCCAGCAATGAGGTGGTATAGGGTAACCTCAGTGTCCTAGACATGCCCCATCCTGGCTACTGGATAAACTAAGCCTGTCTTACCTGGGAGCAAGACAACATCTTAAGCAAAATTTTTTCTCTTTCCCTCCTCTTTGAAGAAGTCTCGCAAAGTTTCACGTGCTGTTTTTCACTCTAATAATTGTGATTACATTTTACAGTAAAACAAATTCTAGAGAAAAAAAGAATAATTGGTATTTGACCATTTTTTTGTTGTTTCTTGGTGCGCTTTTGTGTAAAAATAAATTGATTTCAAAACACCCAAAATAAAACATGCTACTTCTTTTCTTTATGGCCTCTGTATCATCAGAAGTCTATTGCATAGGACATGGACTTTAAAAATGGGGTTATAATGAAATAGATAGTCAGACTGAGCAGACAGACAAAGGGAGAGTGAGTTCCTTTTACAGCATCCTTCAAATAGTCATCTTTTCTAAATAAAAAAAATTACACAGAAACCTGCACCTATCTCAGAATAAATATGACTTAGATCAAAAAATTCATGGACTATTTTTCTGTCAAAATTCATCACTTTTACTGGAGTGCAATTACTTTTTTTCTTAAGTAAAATGATCATGAAGAGACCATTGATGCGTATCTTTTTTTACTTTGTTAAAAACCTTTAAAAATATCACTAAATATTTTGCCTATTATTAAATGAATAGCATATTAATATACACAAATGTAACAGTTAATAAGTGATGGAAGACTTCATGTATTCTAAGCAGATAACAATATATCTATCCCTTACATTCTGGAACAGAAACATGCTGGTGCTCAATTTGTATTCAGCCCACTCGGACATGATGGGATTTTTTTATATTATTATTATTTGAACATTGTTCATTCTGCAGCAAAACAATTTTGAACAAAGACCTTGTTCCACAAAAGGCCAGGTACCATTCTGAAATTTCAGAATTGCTTTGAGTAGAATAGTGCATGACACAATTCACTAACTACAGCAAGCAAAAATAGGACAGAAAACTGCACCAAATAGAGGATTTAGAGTATCATTTTGAAAACAGAGAAAAGGGCTTCAAATCATCTTTTGAAAAATGCCTTCTAAACACATAATAATTTAAAATAATCAATGTAAAACAAAAGTAAAGAGAATAGCATAAATTTCTAATCCTATTTCCATCTCAATGTAATGATTGTATTTAAATGTAATTAAAATCCAGGATTAAAATGTGAACAGACTCATGGGATCTAAATTTCATATGCACAGATATGATATAAACTACTCTGAAAAAATCTCCATGAAGACCTACAGACAAACACTACCTAATCTTTCCCCTTGTTGATCACAGACAACTCAGGTCATTTACTGATAAATGTAAAAATAGCCACTTACAAAGTTTTAAAATGTTTCACTTAATATATGTCAGAATGTCAGAAATTTTGGATAGGACAAAAGACCTAATCTATAGGTTTGACCACATCAGTCTGTTTTCTAAGCTACAAAAGTAAAGCAAAAAGTCATTAAGAGTATTTAAATTCTTTGAAGAGATGAAATCTAAGCAATATAAGGAATTAACAAGAAAAGATAGAAATATACCATCACAGAGATTTTTTTTTTATTATTATTTCAACTACAAATATTGAGGTAGTTGGATTTGGATTTTATTTCACAGATAAGTACACAACTATAACTGCTATGTCCCAGCAGCGATTCTATTTGTAGACAACAAAAGAAATGCTAGATACACATTGTCAAGGATCATTGGTGCACGAATTTTGGGTATTTTGTATTCTAAAATCAGTAGTAGCTTTTTATTTAAGATCTGATGTATTAGAATGACACGGTTGGAGGTTGCTTTAGACTTCTCTCCACCACGAAAAGGAAACAATTGTGAAAGCTTTGACACAAGGTCTTAAATGTTTTTCTTCCTTTTTCTTAAATAATTATTTATTATTGTATTTTCATTTTTCATACACTCTCAGAGATTTCAGAGGATTAAGAAAGAAACTCATTTTCAGATATGCTTCAATCTATCCTATGAATTTCATTATGATTATTTCACTGCAAAGGACAAAGACATCCTCTAATATACATGGCACTTGCATCTTTAATGAAGCCTTATTTTTACCATTTATTTTTCTTCCAAAGGGTTAACATTTCATCGCAAAGAATTAAATTGCTCCTAGTAATAAACAACAGCTTCTTGCCGAGTCCAGGAAGATGACACCCATCTATCCTGATTTGTCTGGTGGAGCTAAATTAACCTTTTTTTATAAATATTTTCTGATGCATAATTTCACCAGTTTTATGTGAACATTTCATGAACCCTGAATTTGGAATTTTTACACTGTTTAATCACGGAATATAGCGTCATGCAATTTGCATGGCTAATTGAAGCCATATGAATATTCATGACTAATTAATGTACTTTTTAAAACATTTATTGTCTTCTCATATATAATCCAACAGGCAAGGAAACTCATCACATATGTGATCCAAAGGTTAGTGGTTAACAAATTTTGAATAAGTAATTTTAAAAGAACTTTGCAAAACCTGTGTGAATAGTAGCACTGTTTTGTGGACTCAGAGACCTTGTACTATTTTTAAATGTATTTAAAAATGTACTATTTTATGTATAAACTATATTTAATGAAATAAATTTATATTAAGTGATTGTTATGTCTTGTCCTATTCATTCCAGACTATTTCACTTTTGCTTTGAGCATCTGAATACCACTGAAGGCAAGAAACTATATGAGTTACCAGCTGGTATACATAGCTCTTTGTTAACAGGCACCCAAAATTAAAGTTCCAGCAGGTTTTTTGTCCGCTAGTTACCTCTCCCATTCTAAAACAAACAAACAAACAAACTAACTAACTAACTAACAAACAACCCAAATTACAATTTGTCTGGCTCATGTAGAGTGCTAAAACCAGGAAAAGTTCAATCTGCCTGCTCAAGTGACTGCTTTCTTTTTCTTACCTAATGCACAAGCCACTGTGGCGCTTCCCAGCAAACCTAGAAATCCTTTATTTTTCAAAAATTTATTTTCTCATTTTGATAGTTTACCAAACCCCACTCTGCAGCCTTTGCTGTGATTAACTTCACATTTCTGTTCTCATATGCTGTAAAGTATTGACTACAGACTAAATAAAAAGTGTTTCAACATACAGAGTGCATATGTATAGACTACCAGAACTTCAGAACCTGCAGATTGGCTTTAATGTTTTTGAGGTATATTTCTACAATACCACCTAAGTTCAAATGTAACTATAGTCTCAAGAAAAAAGTATAATTAATAAAATTATTTTCTGCTATAAATCAGTATTAATAAATTATAAAAGGAAACAAAAGCATATCAAGAGTAGTTGGGCATTGGCAATTGCGATATCAGCTTAACTATGGCTTTGACCAAAATTTAAATTGAAAATATTAAATAAGTTAAAGTACAATTTGCAGAAGCTACTGAGATATGTGCCTTTGACCCTGAAACAGATGAAACTTACAATCATATAAAATGGCCATCAGAGATTTTAAATTCACACACTCAGAAAGAGGGCATTAAACTAGGCATACTTTTATACAAATTGCACAGAACCATGAAAAAGTGTCAGAAATTACTATCTCTCATAACCTGAGAAGATGCGGGGACTGAAAAGGTATCTGTTTTGTTGGCTTTATTAACCAAGTTACCTCTAGAATCACAGAATCTTGGAATGGTTTGGGTTGGAAAGGACCTTAAAGATCATCTTGTTCCAAATCCCTCCACCATGGACAGGGATTCCTATCACTAGACCAAGTTGCTGAAATCCTCATCTATCCGGGCCTTGAATATTTTCAAGAATTGGGGAACCACAGTTTCACTCCGCAACTTGTTCCAGTGCCTCATCATACTCACAGTAAGGAATTTCTTCTTAACATCTTACCTAAAACTATCACCTTTCAGTTTAAAGCCACTAACTCTTGTCCTATCACTACAATTCCTTGAAAAATAAGTCCCTTTTCAGCCTTCTTGCAGGCCCCTTCTACATACAAAGTTTGCTATAATATATCCAGAGAAACGTCTCTTTCCCAGGCAAAACAATCCCATTTCTCTCAGCCTTTACACACAACAGAGGTGCTTCAGCCCTTGGATCATCTTTGTAGCCCTCCTCTGGACCTCAAACAGGTCAACACTTTTCTTTTACTGGGGGTCCCAGAGCTAGACCTAATAATCCAGGTGGGGTCTCACAAGAGCACAGCAGAAGAGTAGAATCACTTCCCTCCTCCTGCTGCTGGCCACACTGCTTTTGATGCTGCTCAGGACAGATTTGGCATTCTGGGCAGTGAGTGCACACTGCTGGGTCTTGTTGAGTTTCTCATCAACCAACAGATGTGAGTTTTTCTCCCCAGAGCTGCTCTCGATACATTCTCAGCCCAAACTGTATTTTAGCTTCAGGTTGCCCCTGATCCAGGTGAACAACTTAGCACTTGGTCCTGCTGCACTTCCTGAGGTTCAGAGAGGCCCACCTCTCACACCTGTCAAGGCCCCTCTGGATGGCGTCCCTGCCCCCCAGCATGCTGACCGCACCACACAGCTTTGTGTCATCAGCGAACTTGTTGCAGGTGCACTCAATTCTAACGTCCATGTCAACAACAGAGACATTAAATTTTGTTCCAAAACAAAAAACTATCTGGTGTCAAAGGTATCTCCAAACCCTCTGGTTTATATTTTAAAATACCTGGGCATGTTCTATTGAAGTCAGTTTTGTAGAGTAATTAAATGTTTTTAACTGAAGTTAACTGTATAACTTATTTGCATAAATGGAGCTGTGAAGCAATTTCAGTGTACACAAGGGACAGACACACTGTTATTTCATCAAATACTTAGTGTGCTTTTTTACACAGGGATAAGGTTTATAATGTTAGTACTGTTATCACGCCCCAGACTGTGATATAGCTGAGATTAGTTCATTTCAGGGTAGCTCTACAAATTGTACAAAGCTGTATGTGCAATATAACTGTGATGTGCTAATAGCAGCTCAGAGAATGGGTAGTCCATTCAAATGGAAGTCCTGATGCCTTTCTCCAAATTCCCCCCTTATCTTTGAAACGTGTGAGAAGCATTTCACCTTCTTTCTTAAATTCTCAATTTTGCCTCAGAATAGTTTTCCCTTCATTTTGACCCAGCTATATGCTCAAAAGAATCATCTGAAGTCTCTGGCATTGCTCTGCCATCCTCAAGGCTAAATGCTAAAGTAAATGCTGTATACAAAATAAAATAGAATTTCACTTTTTTCACTCAAAAAGTACATAATTCTTGGCTAGTTTTTGAATGTACTACTTGGAACAACTGAATATATTTTCAAATAACACAAGTTTTCAGCTTACTAGTGGCATCAGTGGAAATATGTACAATTAAGATTAGTTAATTCCAATTCAACTGATTCTTGTTTAGTTGCAAAGTATTTATTTGCTTACAGACTTTCTCGGTGGTCATGCAGAATTTTGTTCCTTTGCTCTTGGAACAAATCAGAATCACACTGGAAACTTTCCTTTCCACATTTTGAAAAAAAGCTGTTGAATCTAAAAAAGAACAGGTTTGATCACCATACCTACTTATTCTCACTCAGTGCTCCTGAGACATTTACTCATCCAGATTCTTACCCAAATTTATGTACCTACTTAAATTGCTCCTTCAAGATGGCTTCAGTTTACACTTCCCAGCACAAATCCATGTTATAATATCATTAGGTTTAGATATCTCAGAGAATACTAGATGTTCTCTATATACACTTATATGCATCTACATTTATACTTTTATTTGTGTTCATGGGATTAGAAAGCTCATTAAAAATTTTGAGAATAAACAGCCTGTCAGTCATAATTATGGACTACTAATCTTTTTCAAAACCAAATGGCCGACTCATGGAAAAACCGAATATTTGTTTTAGGAAAACAAGATCTGCAGTATAGATCGCAAGTCTTGATCATCAGCACTGAAATAATAATTTCTATCCATCTTAATCTTGCTAAAATCTTGAATTGTGTTTACTAGACTAAAAAAAAAACACCAAACCAAACCTTTGAAATTATTACTGCAACAAGGATAGTAGCGAAAAAAACACGGTTCATTAGTGTAAGAGCAGATAGAAGATTACTGTGGCATAGTAGGCTTGCAGAAATGTGCTTCAGATAAATTCAACCACAGAGCACATAACCTCCTTTATTTTAACCATTGTGAAAATAATCTGCAAGATCAATGTAACAAAAAAACTTTTGTATAAACTATGTATGTTGGTTTTTACCTAATTAGAAAACACTTTCTCTGAGGAACAAATTACATGTTCACATTACAACCACACAGAGGATCCAGTGATCCCTGCTGACTGGGAGCATTCTGGTAGTCCTCTATCAAGACAGAATCCACCTGTAAAGTTCTTATTTTTCCTTCCCCTGCTAAAAAAATTAATGTTTTCATCTGCATTAACCAATGGACAGGTATGGTGTCTACAGTATTTAGGAAATGTAGTAGAGAGATAAATAATTTTTCAAATTAATCAAATAATATTTTTTTTGGTGAATACTTCATGGTATCACCCATTAAAAACATTAAACCCCTGTTCCTGTATTTTGCAGCTCTTCTGTTTCTCAGTCAATTTTGAATGTGACCATGGTACTCTGTTGTGCCAGTTCCAAGAAGTTAATACATCAGCTGTTTCAGGAGGGTGATAAAGGATTAAAGTTTTTCTTTTGATTCTGGGTGCCTTATATGAATGATCTAGCAGTGTGTTTCATCCTCCTAGCATTTTGTCCTTACAACTCACACACAATTAAAAAATTAAATAAAAATTCCAATTCAACAACATAATACTTGCTTATTTGTTCAAACCATTAAGATCAGATACACAAGATAAGAAAACTTCAGAAGGGAAAAATACATTTAGCAAGAGCAAATAATAAGCAAAGTGGAGGACCAACCATTACTCAGCAGATCTACCAAAACCTTTTGTTATAGTAGTTCACAGTCTGAATGCGTCACTACTCCAGAATATCAAATGACTTTTGGACAACACTCCACTAGCAAGTGTCCTCTATTTGAAAAACAGGCAATAGCTATTAAATGTCATTCTGCACAAAAAAAAAAAAAAAAAAAAAGACGAGACCAGGAAATGCTAGATACTTCTTTGTCCTTCACATGTCAAAGGTAGTTAATATTATTCTATTTATGCAAGACTAAATAAGAAAAAATTGGTTTACATTTTCAACAAAATTATAACTCTGCACTAAAAGGAGAAAGTTGATTTCCAAAAGACTGAAATCTGAGTAGACTTTCAAACGGCATTTTTAAAAAATAGGTAAGCAATAAGTCTGTGAATTGGAATCCTACGACAATTACCTTGCTACATCTCAAAAGCGTGGATTCAAGGAGATTCCTTCTCAGAATCAATATCCTTTCATGGTAATGACATAGAACTCCAGTGTTTTTTTCCTTTATTCTCCAATAACTCATTATGTTGTAGGAGAAAAAACTGCTCAGTGCTGCTTTTTTTGTTTGTTTGTTTGTTTTGATTTGTTTGGGTTTTGTTTTTTTTCTCTAATCGTCTCCAGCAATTGGAAAGCAATGCACAACTCTGTGGTGGGATTATGTATGTGTTTAACATAATTTACATACAAAATTCTGAATGAATAATTTCAAAAATTTTTGTTTTATGAGGAGAAAGTAATTTAGTTCGATACAGTTATTAGAGAACAGTTTGTGTGCAAGATATTGCAGTATGTCTATCCATTTTGAAAATATTTCTCTGAAGTATTTTCCCTACCCATAATTGCATCTAGAGTCACTAAAATCCCATTTAATGCAGCATTAAGGCTGATTCACTCATTGGAATATCATGGGCTTTGCCTATCCTAAGAAAAGGCAAGTGCTATAGTTCTGAAAATAGAAGTGTATTCTGAATAATGATAAACTTCAGAATTCCCAATTGTATTTCAGAAGTGAGAACCTCTAGAAACCCATTCTACCCAAAACAGTTAAAGGGTATTGAAAGCTACTAGTCCAGCCTGAAAGAATTTATCTGAAACAAATTTCTGTACATTCTGTGTTAGTTTTGAGATAGAACAGGAAAAACAGTTTGCTGGCATTATACATGTGAATATATTAATAACCACGAACATCTTCTTATATTATGGATGCCATAAAATCTAAGTTAGTAGACTATGAACATAGCATATCCAAATTTTACAGCATAGTATGCAACATTGCAATATGGTATGCTGCAACATAATACCCATTTGTAGGCTGAAGTAAAAATGAAACTTCTAATTCATTGCTAGGTAGAAGAATACAAAATTCCAATTTAAGAACTCACATCTTTTCCTTGAAATTGTAGCCTTAGTCAGCAATAATACTACCAGAGACCTGCACAGAAATTAACCATGAATGAAGTTCGCAGAGAAATTATTTCTTCTTTATCCTTCTGACAATAAATTTTTTTCTCTATTGCTTATACTAGAGTAAACGAAAAACTGAAATAAGAATATAGACCTTTGAATCCTTGCTTTCTCGTTTGGACCATTAAATCACAGAGTGGTTAAAAAGATTAGAAATTATATGAATTGTTAGGCTTGCTTCCTATTGTTGTGCCATAAAAAAAAATAGGCTTGATATGTCTGATTTTCAGTCGGACTGCTCTTATCTTCAACAGGTACTGATTTTCAAGATTTTCAAGCATTCGAGCAGCATAGTCTCAGAGGTTTGTTCATGGAAGAGATAATAAAGTCCATAAAAATTTCTCTCATGAAGAGATAGTCTGACACATAGCAGAAACAAGTCAGAATTTCATAAAATAACACGATACATGGAGCACATTTATGGAAGTGATGTAAATAAAATGAAGAATTTGTCATTGCTATTAAGCCTAAGCCACTGGTATTTAGTTTAGTTTGAAAGTTGTACTTAGCAGGCAAACCTCAAATGAAGAAAACCAGTGGCACTTGTTTGTCAGAGTTAATGATAAGTAGTAATTTCTGAAAAGAAAGATTCTATGGAAATTAAAAAAACTTTTTTAAAAATCTAACCAAAATGAAGAAATTAGAGTTTTCAGTTAAAATTAAAATTTTGATCATACAAGAATTTATTATTAATAAATTATTTTATTGTATGAAAATGTCTTTTACTGAAATGCATTGAAGAAATCTGTTTGGTCCAGTCAAACCCATTGAAATACTTCTATAATTAAGAAAATAATGTTTTAGCAGGATTTGATACATATCAAAATGCTAGAAAGCTGCCATTAATTTGGAATTCATGAAACATTTCCCCTTTCATTGGTATCTGGCAATTGGTACAATTGGTATGTTAAAGCTAAATAGTTTCTCTTAGCAACAGTAGAATTTACATGCACCTCGTAGTGTGCTTCAGGGAAAAATCAAACAGGTGACCTCTTGCTGTACACATTAAATACATTAGATCTTACAATAAAAAAGAGTGTATCACAAACTAAACTGAGCACTAGCTACATAATTTATAAAATAGCTTCTTAATCCTTGAATCTTTACACTTGTGGAGGAATTTCATTGTAAACACTACTAAAGAGAATGATTTTCACCAACCTGGTTTGGATCAAGCTTCTGTCAAGTAAGTTCTTTAATATTTCGCTTTTGTATATCCACATTTTTCTGAATATCAGATTGATTTTATCATTAGCTATATTTTTCAACAATGCTGACTGCTCAGTAGTCATCAATGTATTGTTTGTGATCCCTTGGCTGAGAGTTCCACATTTTATCTACTGGATAAAGAATTCTTCTTACTAGTTTCTTCAAGGCTAGTAATTGTATGTCATCATTTCAGAAAGGATAATTAAAAAACAAACAAACAAACAAACAAACAAACTAAAAAAACCCTACCCTAACAAAAACTCCACCAGAACCCTGTATACATGTATTTATTTTTTCTCTCCCTGCCAGAAGTTGAAACAGTCCACTAAAGCTGGGGTTCATATTGTCTACTAATTGTTGGTATCATTGTACTCAAATATTATTATATGTTTTGCTACATAAATAAGATATAAATAGTCTTTATGTATTAAAAGGCTCACGCAACACCTCTTTTTAAAGTAATTGATAGCCTCACTTTTTCAGCTTAGTCTGCTAAAGAAAAGGTTTTAGAACTGAAAAGTTTTTTCCTTTGCCTTTACTCTTGCTTTTGTGACATGAATAGAAGCTTATTCAGTAAAATGCTGCTTGACTTGAATCACTATTACCTGAAGGAGTTTAAGACTGTGACATAAGACAAAGTTCTTGTTAAGTCAGACAATGTAGTTAATTGGATTCACAAGGATCACTGTTTTTTCCCAATCACCTCAGAATACAGAATACAATATATAGACTTTTCTTATACACAAATCCCTGTTTTATTCCTCTTATTCCTAAAGCTAAACTAAACAAAACTAAACAGATTTGATTCTGCACTAGATTTATATCAGGCTGGTACACTTAAACTCAAATTTTAGACTCACCTAAATGTACACCGGTATATATTTCTAAACAATTTAACGAACTTGTTATACAAACGATATAAGAAATGGATTATACAAGGAATGGATATATAAATGTGAAGGAGAGAACTTCAATAACATTTATTTAATTGTCTTTCATTCTCTATTCAGCAGGAAAAAAAGACTTGCTGAAAAGTTTTCTATAATCACATGACTAAAGCAAAAACAACTTATCCTTGCGGTTATCTCTTAATTACTTTAAGAGTAATTAAGTAATTACACTTGCACCATGTTCTCTTCTAATGCAAGCATTTAGTTTAACACTATTCTCTCATCTCCCTGCTTCAGGATCACAAGAAAAAATAAAGAAGCTGGGCCACACTTAACAATGTCTTTTTCACCCTTGACAGTTCAATGCCAAAGAACAAATGTCAAGGTTTCATGACCTTCATACTAGTAGCTCAGTCTTTGGGGCACTAAAACTGATTCTATTGATTCTGGTGTAGTAAAATCTGGCATGATCCTTACTGCCCTTCCCTGAAAACATTTACAACAACAACAACAGACAATACAGAGGTTTTCTGTAATAAAAGTTCTACTTTTCACCGTTCAAAGCACAATATTCCAAACTTTTCTCACAAGAGGTTGCATTTGTCAAGATCATGCCTTTACAACGACTTCAAACAGATTGCACCCACAACACATCTACTTCTCTACATATATATTCCTCTAGGCACAATAGCATTAATGAAATCAAAGCAAATAACAAGAAAAAAATAGTGGACAAGGAAATGAAGTTACAGAAATTCAATCATGCCTTTCTGCAGACTACCTTCTCTGAGATACACAGAAAGAAAATATTACTCTAATATTCTACAGAAATTATATTCAGGCACCTCAAAAGGTTAGATGAAGAACTTGTCAAGCACACATAAGATTTTATCATCTGTTTTTAACTCAAAGAACAGTTGAACACATTGACATTTATTTATAATTGTGCATTTTTTGAGCAACTATAGTTATTCTAAGAAAACTAAGAAGTTCTGTATAATTTACATAATCATTGAAATTTAGTACAGGTTCCTAGGGTATTTAAGGAGTTTACAGGAAAATATACAGTCTATGGCTAATTACTGAGTTTGTTTCTCTTACAACTAAAAGTTTCTGTAGGAACCAGCTCATGAGTAACGCTGCCTATTACTGTAGCACCACAAGTGCTATATAACGGTGATCTCATAAAACTGACTCTTTTCCCCACATTTAGTCATATGCCTATGATTTCAAAACCTGCTCTTCAAATTCAGATACAAATACCATGATCATTTATGGCAGTCAATCACTCATGAGACAAGAGAAAGCAATTTGAAAAGACTAGTTGATTTCTTCTGAATATCTTGAATACTAGTTACTATGACAGAATTTCCTACAGAATAGAAACCTGCCAGCTAATACCCATTTTAACAATTTCTCTGCTAAAATTAAGAAGGTGTGTTTAATAGAAGCCCATCTGAGATCCCACAATGAAAATGGGAAAACAAATCATCCTAATTTGATAACAATAAAATAAACATGAATTCTTCACACGTTCTTTCCTGCAGTGCAGTACAGAAATTTAAACAAACATACTTTAGAAATCTTTGGTGATATTTACTTTAAGAGTACATCATTGCTATTTACTTACTTGTCAGTCATAAAAGACAAACGCACAATTTGTAGGTCCAGGGCACAATAATTAAAACATCTTAAAATTTGAAACGAAATAAGTATTTAATGAGTCCTCTTTTTCAGGGCTGAGAATAAATATTTTTCCTGTTGGTCTTACAAGGACAAATAGAAAGAAATCTCAGTAGCAATTCTTACATTTCTTCGTCTTCGTGACACTTATACTGAATTCTTCACGCTAGTGAGGATACATTGAAAAATTTCTGGAGCTAAGTTCACTACATTTTAAATTGTGTGAGCTAAAACTATGCCTCCTCTCAAAGACCATTTCTCACATAACTTAACAAACCAAACAAATCAATAAAAAATAGAATTGGTACTTAAAATTTTGTTACTGCATTTTGCTTATTGGATGCATTAGTTAAAAGTAACATGATTTTATCTATAACGTATTGTCATAGCCTAAGACTTCAGATCATAGCTCAGAATTGTTGATTTTTGGCTGGTTTTCCTTTTTTTTCAGTTTTACACTCTGCTATGTCCCAAAAGCTAAGTAAGAGTAATCAACAGCAACAAGCAATAATAGCATTAGAATAATCACATATTAAAATTTCTTCACCCTAAGAAAGCCAAAAGGAGTATTATCTTAGAATAGGATATGAAAGAGAGAATCTGTTAAATATAACTGAATATTATTCATGTTCCTCAGATGGCATGAAGCTTTATCACATTTTCCTCTATGCTACCCTGAAGGCCCCTTTCTAATCAATTCATACTAAAAACAAAAGCAGAAAGATCTTTAGAAAGGAAACTGAAATTAAGGCTTAATTTATGAGTCCTAGAAAAAGAAGAAATCTATCCTCATTAAATAGACTATAGTATATATAAGCACAAAGAATAATTTCATTTATCATAAAAGAGGTGATATAAAAAACTTTACATAAAGACCTTTATCTGATGCTTTTAATCTCCTGTAGATGAGTTCTCACACATAGTCTAGCAATTAGCTATCTGCAAACAGAGCATGTGTTGAGATGAATACCTGAAACACTGTTCAATCTGTCTTTGTATCCTGGAAACCCCTGGATACAGCACTGCACTTTGTAAAGCACAAAAAGTAACTGAGGTGCAAGTTCAGCTAAACTTTTGGAGACAAGGATCTTATATTTCTTTATCACTTAGCCGATGACAGCGTCTGTACAACTACAGAAAAAGAAGGCTGTCGATTCAACAAAGATTGTTTTAAAAATAAATTCTGAATCAGTGGGAACCGATATTTAGGTCCATCCTTAAACGGTAAAAGATTTATTTTTTATCCTCCATCCCTTTATTGTTTTTTGAATAAAACATATTAAAAAAATTGCTTGCATACAGTATGTATGGAACATATTTTAAAAATAATTGCTCTTTCTTCATCTTGGTCATGTGACAAACTAGACATCTCTTACTATCAGAGGATATGCATATTTCAGCTGGGTAATAGGGATGAGGAATAAACGAGACAGATTTACTTTGAGTTGTAATTTCAAAGCATTCTACAGCATACCGTTTGGACATAACAAGGAAATAAACCAGGTTTATACTGAAGGCATAAAAGTTCTGAGTTTAACATTAATTTATTAGCATTTCAGTCAGATTTATCATAGTTCCATTAAAAATGGAAAATTTGTAGGTAGATTCAATATCAATGGTTTGTCGAAACTCTATCATCAGGCCACTGCAGCAAAGTAAATTTGAAATCTGACAAATGGAGAACCATCTCCTTAAGAGATTAGTCTGATAAATATAAGTGGCCAACAGAAGCCATTTCAGTGGTTTCTGATTTGATGCATATGTATGTCTTCCTTTTCTTTAATTAATATGTGTTAAAAACCCACATTGTTTTCTTTACTGAATACGGGGGTGGAGGGATGGTGTTCTTAAATGAAAGCATTCATATAAGCCTGCTCTGCATGACTAAACAGTTTTGGTTTACTATGGTATGTGGAAGTTTTAGGACTATTATCTTTCTCCTCATCCACTCAAAAATTACAGAAAACGCACAGCAATACACCACTGTCCCCTGTACTCAGTCCATAGAGCTATATGCCATTCCACATTTAGGGACAAATATTCACCAGTTAAATTTATTCAACTTTTGAAGAAGGATTTTCATCATTAACTGATTTTATGAAAATCACCATTTGTCAGGGACATGATAGTGGGATTAAGTGCACCCTCAAAATTTTGTGGACATTGAGTGCTGTCATTTATATTCTAGAGGATAGGGATGCCATCCAGAGGGACTCTGACAGACTTGAGAATAGGGCCTGTGCAAACCTCATAAAGTTCTACAACAGAAAATTTAAGGTCGTGCACCAGGGTCAGGGTAATCCCAAACATGGATACAGGCTAGGCCATGAGTGGATTGATAGCAGGCCTGCAAAGATGGAGTTAAAAGTATTAGTGGATTAAAAAAACTGAATACGACCCAGCAATGTGCACTTGCAGAACAGAAAGCCAACCATATCCTGAGCTCTATAAAAGTCTGTGTGATCAGGATGTCAAGAGAGATGATTCTGTCCCTCTACTGTGCTCTCAAGATACCCCACCTGCCGTACTCCACACCACTCCAAGGCCCCCAGCATAAGAAAGATTTGGACCTACTGAAATGGATCCAGATAAAGGCCACACAGACGATCAGAGGGCTGAAGCCCCTCTCCTGTAAAGACAGGCTGAGAGATTGTTTAGCATGGGGAAAGGATGACTTTGTGGAGACCATTAGGAAAGATAGGGAGGCTTTCTTTATCAGGGAGTATAATGATAGGATGATGGGAAATGACTTTAAACAGGAAGATGATAGATCAGCTATTAGGAAGAATTTTATTCACTATGAGAGCGGTGAGGCACTGGAACAGGTTGCGCAGAGAAGCTGTGGATGCCCCATTCCTGGAAGTGTTCAAGGCCAAGTTGGATGGGATTTTGAGCAACCTGCTCTAGTGGAAGGTATCCCTATCTATAGCAGGTGTTTGAAACTGGATGACTTTAAGGTCCCTTCCAGCCCAGACTGTTCTATGGTTCATTCTACGATTTTCCAAGACAGATTTATACATCGTCTGAGAAAGGATTTCATTACTCCTTGGAGAAAATCAAAGTTAAATTTGTTAGTATGTTACACTTCCCAAAAACCATACGACAATGCACATTGAACTGCAAAGTCAGTAAGGGAAAAGAGTGTCTAAGAAACTGTTTTTGTCCTTCAGGGTAAATAACACACTTTATATACATATAGTATCTGTCTTGATAATTGAAATAAATTGACACTATATATATATTACATTTCAGTATAATTCAACACATCAAACAAAGTAGACTTGGCTTAAAATGTACATCTCCCGAGTGCCTAAAGGGGACAGTTACAACTTTTCTGCCAAACCGATTTATGCTGTGCTCAAATGCTAACAAATTTCAAATGACAGCATATGTTTACAAACTCCAAATTAAAACACTGTATGCATTACTTCTAAGGAGATTTATCAAGCAAATGACTGTGGCTGACTGCATTTTCTTTTCCTTTTTTTTGTTCCCTTGATTATCTTCTTATTAAGTTTTCTGCAGATGTGCTTTGCACCAAAAGGGTGAACAGTAATTACAGTAAAGTTTTCTATAAACATAATTTCATAAGCTGTCAGAGAAATAATTTTGATGTTATAAACAGATTCATATAATTTCAAATATATTTAGGCCATCTTACTGACATATCGAGGAAAAAAAAAAAGAAAATAGTGGGTTAGGAAATCAAATACAAATTTAGACATTACTACTCATTAACTACCAGAAAAACATACGTGAGTAACAGTATATGGAAACGCTTGAGATGTGTCAATTGACTGTATTTTTATAGACTAATAGGACATACTTTCAATGAGACTGTATATTGTGCTTAGTGTTATGAATTTGCACTTGGAGGAGGCACAAAGTTCATGTCCACTAAGGTTATGGGTACTCATAAAAATAGCCAAGAATGCTTTCCACACCCCTGATTCTTCCGTCTGTAACTGCATAAATCTAACCACTTCCTAACAGCTTTCTCTCCTACCAATAAGTAGTTTGGAGCAAAACTGTATATATTTTCTCAAACAGTGAGAGAGGTCATGCACTGTTCCCTCATTCACTGTCAGTATGCACTTCAACAGAAACTGTACAAGGCATGGCAGGAACAAGGCATTGGTTCATAAACCATTGTTGAGTACTGGGAAGAGATGTCAAGTTTTCTCCATGAAAATTTAATGCCATATTGCGATGGCAACAGAAGTTCAGGTGATAAACGTAACAAGAAACTATATGTAGTATGTGAACACGCAACTTCTGAATAGATATATTAGCATAACTCACCATCATCTCAAGACTAGGCTTTGCAACTCAAATCTCAACCTCATCTGGCACTTTAGTGTAACCTTGAACTCCATTTTCTTCAATTGGTTTTCTTCTTCTCTGATTCTGTCACTGTCTGGTGTGCTGAAAATTTCCCAGCCTCCTTCCTGGTTTCAAGAAATCCCAGAGAAGTCCTTGCTTGTATCATAGTTTCTCAAGGCTATGCTTTGACTCCTTCACTCTCAGTTATACCCTTCCCTCTAAAGTTCCTCTTTAGCAAACTCTTCAAGACATCTCCAAATAAATCAGATGCAACTGGCATCTGCCTATCCAGACCAAAATTAGAATACTTGTTAAACTCCATTTGGGGAATGTCAGGTAGGAAAAATCACTACTCTGGGCCCAGTAAAAGGGGATATATGACAATCTATCTTATTTGTCATTTTGCCTCTTTCCAACACAGATCCTGAGCCAGAACTTTCCTATCTCTGATTAGAGAAATCTGGCTGTTCCCCAAGGCCGACCTGGTAATTACAGTCATTCAATAAACATCAAGTGCATTCAGGCATTCAGATTCTGCTTGATGGTGCCTATTAGGCATAAATCCCAGAGATATGATCAGAAGATTTTGTTTCAAAATTGGTACTGCGAAACATATTGCTTACGATAAACTGGATCCTCTTTTAAAAGGTCATCTGCTTTGGCAAAACTTAAGTTTATCTTCCAAACCATATGTGACTTTTTTCTCTAAAATACCTGTTGACATGAAAACCACAAATTCCATTACCTCAGATAATGTCTGTCAACTCTTTGAGAGTTTGTGTTTATTTCACATCAGAAAAAAATCCACAAGAAAATCTGAAACCAGAGAAAAACAGATAAAAATACCACCTACAAACCCAACACTAACAAAGATTTCTGACGCTTTAATTACGTCTCCCTGGATGGGGGAATTTCCAGAGCCCTTGTCTGGGCTCTGCAGACGAATGGGACTTTTCCATGCTTTTTGCTTTTAGATAGTTGTTTATTAACAATAAATTTATGTCTTATCAAAAGGGAGCTGAGCCACAAGTGTGACTCCCCTTAAGAGATGCAAAGGAAAAGGCGAGTTATCAAGATCACACCATTCTTTTAAAGGTAAATCACCCAATGAAAACCCAAAACGAAAGATATTTTTACTTTTCTACCAATGTTCAATAAATCTTTCTGTCACATGAAAGGAACTGCGGCATTTTTCACCCAATCCTCTCAATCCACTTTTGCTGCAGACATGGAGTAACAGAAGAAGAAAGATGAAGGCCTAGAGAACAACAACAATCCTCCATTTTGGAGTTTTTGCTTTTTATCTATTTACTATATTAACAAACCCAACACCTCTAAATTTTCACCCTGTGACAATTCTTACATAATGTTCTATCACCTAATTCACACCAGTGTAGATTCTACTCCTTCCCAGAGGGTAGGTAATTTTCTCCATGGACGAAGGTCAAAGACAGGGTTGTCCAGAGGGGTAGAACTCCTCAAAACAGGCAGAGAAATATTCCCTGCACTTTGGACTCTCACAGATTTCTATCAATATTTTTAAAAATCTATTTGTGATACACAGTGGGTCCTAAATGTTGATATTTAAATTTGTCAAGTAATGAAAACATCATTTGAAAAATCCTGAACAGAAGAAAAGAAAGTTTATGCTGAATATTTTTACTAGCATTTCAGATACCAAATAACAGGTTAAGGCTTTGAAATCTATGTACCTGTTCATAACTGTTTAAGAAGACTTGTTTAAAGCACTTAGACACCCTTGGGAATTGTAATACACAATGTTTTTCACTGGATAGGGAAGTCAGCTATTTCTCTGTACAGACCCAAAATTAATTTTATCCTGGTAAAGAAGTCAAGCTACCTAACTTCTGCTAATAGCATGGATTCTCATTAACTTCAGTGGAAATATGAACTAGCTAAAAAAGGCCAAATATGCAGAGTTGATGTTGACAAAGTTATTTTGCTTTAGATATCTAAAACCCCTGAGCACAACATCATATCTTTTAAGCAATGTCCTACATATTTTGCAAAGCAAAAAACCACCATTTTATTTCTAAAACTAGTATTTAATGAAAATATTTTCATCTAAACACCAGTTCCTTATGCTTCTACAACAAACTACACTGCATTTGCTCTTTTTGTTTTCCCCTATAACTGGGATGAAAATTTAAAAAATGGAGCAGTAGCTAATAAACTATTTGTTATTGTATTTATTTTTTTCAAATACAGAAATTAATTTAATGATAAATATGATATGGAAGTCAATAGTCTGACATTGAGGCAGAATTAAAAATTACTGAAGATTAATGTAAATGATATTTCATACTATTGTCTCATGAATATATAAGACAAAATAAGAATAATTTAGATTGAGAAGGTAGTGAGATACCATAGTCTGACAAAAATCAACATTCTCAGAGGGTTGAAAAAATATTCAAAAAAAGTTTGACTAATTAATTTTTTTATCTACTGGATCATTTAAATTATCCAGAACACTCACATGCAGATCATTAAAATTATTTCAGTAAGATCAACATCTGGTAGTTTCAATATTCTCTGTGGCATTAAAGCCACTTTTGAAAAGACAGGTATGACAAAATATCTGGAGCGTTTTTTTTAATTCAGAAGAAAAATTATGTATATCAAACTATATCAAATATGACCGGCATGGTTAGAGCAGTTTTCACCAAAACGGCTAAATAAGAAGTGAAATTTTAGAAAACAAATATTCCTACTTTTTATTAAAATAGATATAATAAAATAAAGGATAGGTAAACAGTTACACATGACCTGAATGCTTACTGTGTTTTGAGTTACTACACACCATAAAGGGTAATGTAAAAGATAAAAGCCCCACTACGTGTCAAAGCTGTAGCCCTAATCATCAAAAATTAGAACTTTTTGAGTTCAGAAACCTTGAAAGCACTGATAGAAAAATATACATCATCTTTATTTCTAATTCTACAATTAAGTTTAAACTGCAGTTGATTATTCTGGGATCCCCAAAACAATATTAATCAGTCTAGTTAAGACCAGTCATTCCACATCTCTTTTTTAAAATTTTAATTACAGGATGTATGACTAAAATGGGAAGCTACTTTTTCTTCTTGAAAATCAGTTGTCTGACTGGCTTGTTTTTACTTTGCTTGGCAAATATTTTAGTTAACACAGTTTCCTAAGTTATGGTGGATTTGAAAACAGGCAAAATAAAATTCATGTATGTCAGAGACTCCAGCAGATATTCTGTGAGGCTGTTGGCATAGTCAAAATCTCATTTTTAATATGCAACTTGAGGAAAAGAGCAGCTTTCTAAAACTTACAGACCTGTATTAGGAAATGAATCCTGAGCAGTGAAAGGCAGTTTTGTTCCTTCAGTCCTTAAATGTTGAACAGATAGAATCATAGTGTAGCTCAGGATAGAAGATAGACCTCTGTTTCTCATCTAGTCTGATTTCCTCCATGCAGCAGGGTAAGCCAGACCAGGTGGCCCAGGCTCTCTCTAGTCAAACAGTGAGTAGATATTCTTACATCTTCAGCAATGGTGTTGAATCTTCAGGAGATTCCACATCTTCTCTAAGTACCCATCCCTATGTCTGTCCACCGCATACCTGTTGTGGCTTAGGTATGGTAGTCCCCAACTCAGTGCCCCCACCAAGACTCTCCCAAACCATGCCACCAGTCTCTTGCTCTCCTTCCCCCTCCCATTCCCACTGCAGTGGGATGGAGTTGAGAATTTGAGCCACAAAAGGTAAAGGTCATGGGCTGAGATAAGATAATTTACTGGAAACAGCAATGAGATAAGAAAACGAGCAATAACAGTAACAATACTAATAACAAAAGTATAAAAAAGACTACGTGCAGAAAAGCTCACTGCAGACCACAGGTGACAATGCACAATGGCTTCCTCCATCCTGCCATATTCTTCTCAACCAGAAGCCCTGACCCTTTTCTTGGACGCCAGAGAGTCCCTTATGCCTGCTCCTGGCAATGAAGTTGGTGTAGAATATCCTCCTCGCCATGCCCACATGGTCCCTGGCTCTGCCCCCTCATGGCTACTGCAAAAAATTAACTTTATCCTGACCAGAACCAGGACACTATCCACCCCTTATTCTACACTATCTATGTCATGCCGAGATCCTACACCTTCCGACTATATACATATATACAAATGTATACAAATATATATATATACATACTAATATATACAGATATATACACAGATATCTATCTATCTATCTATCTATCTATCTACAAACACTGGTATAATTTCCATAGTCAATGCTGTCCCAAGGCATCTGTTGAGGTCATTTAGGCCATGACTGTGGGTTCTATCCATCCTAGATGTCTTCCAGGGCAGGCGGGCTGGTTTGCTGTCAGGTGGTTGAGAGCTGCATCAGGCACTCATGACTGGTGTACCTGGAGCAGTCCATCCTCATTGTCCACAGCAGTTATGGCATGCAGTGGCAGTGTCATTCAGCAACCAGTATTACATGCACATTCAGCACTACAGATAGCTCTCACCCAAAAATCAAACCCCCTTGAGGTACATATTGTGTTTCCTTTTCCCTCTGCAAGACCCACTAAGTGCACCCAGGTCCTTTAGCAAAGAGGATCCCACGGACCTTTAGCAAAGAGGATCATGCTTGAGGCAGGACTAATCCAATTTATGTTCCCTAACACATTTCCCATATGCACCGTGGGGACTGTATCCTCTTCTGTGGTACACAGGGGTTTTGACTGAGCAGGGCCAGCTTGATTAGTAGAGCCTCAGTATTAACTATCCAGAGGGCCTTTGCTAAACGTAGATCTGAATGTTTGAAGGTACCACTACCCATTGCTTTCAAGGTGGTTTTTAACAGCCCATTGTAACATTCAACTTTCCCAGAGGCTGGTGCATGACAGGAGTATGATACACCCACTCAACACCATGTTCTCTGGCCCAGGTCCCTGAGGCTATTTTTGAAACTAGTCCCATTGTCCAACTCAATTCTTTCTGGGATGCCATGCCCCAACAGGACTTGCATTTCAAGGCCCAAGATGGTGCTCCAGGTGGTGGCATGAGGCACAGGGTACCTCTCCAGCCATTCAGTGGCTGTCTCCATCATCGTAAGCACGTAGCACTTGTCTTGGCAGGTTTGTGTGAGTGGGATGTAATCAATCTGCCAGGTCTCCACATATTTACATCTCAAACATTGTCCGCCATAGACAGGGGATTTACCCTCTGGGCCTGCTGAATTGTAGTGCATGTTTCACAGTTATAGACAACCTGGCAGGCAATGTCCATGGTTAAGTCCACCCCTCAATACAAGTCCATCTGTATGTTGCATCTTTTCCCTGATGACCTGAGGCATCACGGGCCCACCAAGCCAGAAGTAATTCACCCTTGTGTTGCCAATCCACGTCTAACTAAGACACTTTGATCTTGGCAGCTTGATGCACCTGTCCATTGTTGCGATGCTCTTCAGCAGCCCAACTTTGGTAGGCGTGAGCCTACATTATGTACTTTTGCAGCTAACTTCTCCACCAGGGCAGTAATATCTCATCACAATTCAGCAGCCCAGATGGGTTTATCTCTGTGCTGACAATTGTCGCTTTTCCATTGGTCTAGCCAGCCACACAGGGTATTCTCTACCATCTATGAATCCGTGTGGAGGTAGGATGCTGGCCCTTTCTCTTGTTCAGTGACATCTAAATCCAGTCGGACAGCAACTCTGCAAAGTGACTTGATCCATGTTATCCCTCAATGACTTCTGCGACTTGGCAGATAGAGTGCCATAAAGCAGTTTTCCATTTTCAATGTATCCCTACAATGTGGCAGGAACTACCATAAAGATAGCGTATTGATTTTCATTTTCTGATAACTGATTGTATGGTGGGCTCTCCTCAGCACATGTCACCTTTTCCTTCTCCTCCAATGATGATGATAATGCAAGATGTCCACCTTCGGGCCAGTCCGTGATGACTTACAAGCTCCCTGGGTGATTAGGAATTTCTATTCAAGGTCTCTGTGTTATCAGCATGATCTACTTAGTCCAAGCAGCAATCAGTGGACTTTCCCTTTGAACATCCAGCCCAACACTGGCAGTCAGGGTGCCAGAAGAAGCTGTGTGTCAGTGCCAATCACTTCTGAAGCAGCTCCAACCCCCACAGCTGTCAGCATTTCTTTTTCAGCTGGGTGTAGCATGCCTTGGATCCTTTATATCTCCCACTCCAGAACCCCAGGGGTCATCCCTGAGTCTTCCCAGGTACTTTTTGCCATAGACTCCAGGAAGGACAATTCTCCCCAGTTTTTCACATCACGTCCTGTCCTGACTGGCCCAAGAGCTACTGCATGAACCATCCCCTTAATGTTTAATTTGTTCAAAAGCTTGCTGTTGTTCAGGACTCCACATGAAACCACTCTTCTTCTGTGTCACATGATAGACAGGGCTTACAGTCTGACTGTAATCTGGAACATGCATCCACCAAAAAACCCACAGCACCTAGGAAAGCCTGAGTTTTCTTCTTGATGGTTGGTGGGGACATAGCTGCTGTTTTGTGGATCACACCCATTGGAGCTTGACAATGTCCATCTTGCTATTCTACACCTAAAAACCGAATTTCTTGGGAAGGAAACCAGCCTTCAAGAGGATCTGGATCATCTCTTCCCCTTTCTCAGAAACTTCCCCTGCTGTGTTGCCCCAATGATATGACAGGATGACGTCATCAATGTCATGCAAGAGTGCTGGAGCCTCACCCCTTTCCAGTGCCGTCTGGATCATATCAGTCATGGCAAATAGTGGGGCTGTGTTTCCACCCCTAGGACAGTTGGTTCCAAGTGTGCTGGCCACCTATCCAGGTGAAAGCAAACTGTGGCCTGCACTCTGCTGCCAGGGGAATGGAGAAAAATGCATTAGCAGTGCCGATGGGGCACTACTTTGCTTCCTTGGATTCCAGTGTGTACTGAGGTTCCAGCATGTCCAGCACAGTGGCATTCAGTGGTGGTGTGACTTCATTCAGGCCACAATGGTTTCCTGTCAGTCTTCATCTCCACTGTACTTAAGTACAGGCCTTAAAGGACTATTAAAGGGTGAGTAAGACTTGCTTATCACTCCCTGACTCTCCAGTTCTTGCATCATCACATGGATGGCGATCACAGAGCCCCAGTTGATGCGGTATTGTTGGTAGTGCACTGTAGTGGTAGTGATAGTTACCTGTTGTTCTTTGGCCCTCATCAGTCCCACAGCAGGAGAGTCCTCTGAGAAAACAGGCCAGGTATTCAGCTAATTTCCTCTGTCTCTGAGTAGCTACCCCAAAAGCCCAGTGATGCCCTTTTAGGTCTGTGAAATACTCTCCCCAGAGGGAATCTATGCTAAGGGTACATGGGACCTCTGGGCCAGTCACAATGGGGTATTTTTGACATTCATTCCCAGTCAGGCTCACTTCAGATTCCAGTACAGTCAGCTGTTGGGATCCCCGTCACTCAGAAATGCAGATGGATTCTGCCCCTACATATCTTGACGGCTTCAGGATACATTGCGTGCCAGTATCAACTAAAGCCTTATACTTTTGTGGGTCAGACGTGCTAGGCCATTGGATCCATTGGTTCCACACTGTCCAATAGATCCGATTGTCTCTTTCCTCCACCTGGCTGAAGGCAGGGCCTCTCCCTTTCTGGTCACAGCACTCATTCCTCACTTCTTGTAAGTATGAACAGATCCCTTCAAGAGAATCAGAAGCAACATTAGCCCTCCTGTTCCATCTGAGCATGTCCACTGGAAGATGGAGTGGTATCTAACCTTGAAGAATTTCCTGTGGTGGTTGTTCTTCCTCTCAAGCCACAAACCCGTGCTGCTAGGGCAGAAGTGGGTTTTCCATCCCATTTTCTCATGTCCCCTCTATGGTCATGCAGGTAAAACCACAGGTTACCTTGTGGTATGTACCCTCTCTCTCAAGCAGTGGGGGCACTTACTCCCAAAAAAGAGACTCTGGTCCATACTAATGGGACACAGAACCTTTCGTCTCTAACTTGCTCAAGTCTTTCAAATCTGTCCATAGTTTTGGACAGTCTTTCTATAGCCAAGGCTTCTTGCACTGGGGAGGCCAGAACTGAATACAGAACTCCAGGCAGAGTCTCACACATTCTCAACAGAACACAGGATCCATTCCCTGATATTCCTGGCTGCACCCTTGCTAAAGTAGCCCAGGAGGTGGTGGGCTAATTTGCCACAAGGAATGCCGTGTTGGTTCCTATTTAGTAGTCGTTAACCACGACACCCAGAATTTTCTCTGACAACCTGCATTCCAGCTGGTGAACTCCAAAACTGTACTTGTGGAAGGCATTTATAATCTACAGGTACATGGCTTGGCATTTGCCTTTGTTGAACTTCATGAGGAACCTGTTTGCCCATTTCTTGAGCTTTTCCACATTTTTTTAAATGGTTATTCAATCCTGCATTCCAGCGTATTAACCATATTCTCCAAATCAGTTTTGACATCATATCTGATGTGGACTACAAACTTACTTAGAGTGCACTATTTGTTGTAATTTCAGATGTTAACAAAAACACTGAACAATACTGACGGTCCTCTATCCACTCTATATTTCAACAATTTGACTATAAGAGACTATGCCAAGAATCTCGCACGTAAATGACATCCAGTTCTAACACTTTTAACAGTCAAACCAGTGATCTCATCCCAGAAGGCAATGGATTCATATAAGTCTAATTTGTCCCTGGTAAATCCTTACCAGCTTCTTCCACTTGTTCTTGATGTCTTTGAAAAGTTCTCCCCATAGTTTTCTTGAGGCCTGATGTGAAGCTGAATGTGAGACTTGATGCCCATGGATTTCCTTCTTATTGCTAAAGATGGCTATTCCATTAACCTTCTTCCAAATACCAAGAATGACCACCAATCAGTTTATACACCGAAACAGCTGAGTATTTAAACTTCAGTGTAATTAGAAAATTTATGTTCCTGACATTCTAGTCTATACAAACATTTGGTCATAATTGTACTCAGAACAAGTTTTGACAGATTATTCTAGCTAGGAAAACATGCCTGAAATACTATGTTCAACTTTTCCTCTGCTTCAGATAGCACTTTTCTCACTCTAAAGCAAAATGAAGGGGCAAATATCTTCAGTCAAACCACACTGTTACATTGTGGTTTAATGATTAATACTATCTCCTTGGATGAATACTTGGAATTTGCACATTATACTTCAGCAGCTCTAGAAACGGCAATAGCATGGGGCAACTGAGAACCAGATTCTTGAAAGAAGGGTTATTTTATTAAAACAAATAAAATGTATACAATAAAAATGCTTCTAAATACTCATCTATGCATTACTTTATTTGTATGTCAATTAGCCAGTTCAGAAACTTGCTCCTCTCAATCAGTTTAGAAACTTGCTCTTCTCAGCTGTTTACTTTACATTTCCATGATAAAAACAATCTAAAGGAAAAACAAACTGTGTAGTTGACTTCAATCTTTTGCTAAGAAAACAGAAAGTACCCTAATTCTAGCAAAAAGGAAGAAACAGACTGAAACTTTGATCCTCAAAAGCTATGCTTTCTTGGCATTAGTTTCTTCCCCACCTGGACTTGATGCTACAGCAGATTTTCATTGTTGGATTTAAGATCTGTTACTCAGTAACTGAAAAGATCCTTCTGTTTTTCTTCAGTTCTTGTGTTTAGCAACTACCCACCCCTTTGAAGATCTTTATTGAGTGAAGGTACTATGCTGTCCCTTATGGAGTTTCCCATACAGTGCTTTTTTAGGTTTTGACCAGATGAATGGTTATTTGTCTCCCTTTGTGGTCTATTTTCTATTCACTCTTGACTCTGCTATTTATTTTATTCTTTTCCTCTTGCTGAAATTGTTCAACAGATGCCAGTTTTCTTAGAAGTATCAGCCACACTTTTCAAAATGGCTTCGCTATCGCATTATAATACTCTCACACTACTATACAGCATACTATGCCCAAGTAGTATAAATTTTTTTTATATAGTTTCAAATATACCAGAAAACTGTAACTCCTGTGGAATAGAAAATATTTGTCCGAAGAAGTTCCTCATTGAAGCAAGACTGTTTCTTTTCATGTTCAGCATACTCTCTCATTTAATGAAGAATAGATATTTCTGAAACTAAACTTCTAGAACAGTGAATTCAACAACAATAAAAGCTTAGTAAAATAGTTTTAACAACTGCTAGCATGCTAAATTTAGCTAACATACTACTTTAAGAGGAAATTCATTTCCCATTTCATCCATGAGTTTCATTCCAACTGGAGTTTGCTTTGTGTAAAATGGAAGATAGAAATCAAATGAATACATTGTTGAAGGAACTGAAAACTGGCTGTTATACTGCTAAAAATTAGTAATCCTTAAAAAACACAAGTTTAATTTAAAACAGTCAGGAAAAGAACTATAAAATATCTGCAATAGGGAAAAATTAAAGAGAAGATTGTCTTGTTTTTATCTTTTCTTTCTGGCTAACAAGGTTTCTTTCTATGTTGTGCCCAATTTACACAATTCAGAGAAAATATACTAGAAAATCTTAAACTGAAATCTAACATCTGCCTCGTTCCTTTAAATAGCCAAATGATTCCATCTTTCTGTCTCACACAATACCAAGATCCTGAAAGGACTTCCCCAGTTAGAACTGACATCTTACAACTGGATACATTTTTTCCTTAAAAACTTTTTTATCACCCATATTTTGTAATTATGCAGATCTGTTGACTTTCTGCATATGATGCAAAGTTTTCATTTTAGAAATTATGCTGAGGAAAAATAAAATGCCTAGAGTGAGGTGGGAAATGGGAATTTTCTTGTTGCTACTATTGCACAGGCCTTACATTGCTTATTTTTAATAGGTTATTTTTTTTTTTATTCTTATTTAAACAGCTGTTTAAGGATATGAAAAGAAATGCTCAAAATATAAACCAATGTAGCTATCATGTTTGTTTATAACCTTAACATATGTTCAATGAACACAATGATTCTTCAAGCCACTAGAAAACTTGCAATGAAAATCTGGAAAGAATTTTGGGAATGATGAACATGTGTAAACTTAAGGTAGCAAAGGTATTTAAAACTGTTTTTCAGAGAAGAGTCAATAACTTAATATAAACAGGGTCTCATTAAAATACTCCACATACGGATATAACTTTATTACCATTGGTTTTGGTAAATGAAAGAATAAACAAATATCATGAAGTTCAAAAAAGAGACACACAAAGTCTTTAATCTGGGTAGAAACAGCCCTAGGAACCAATACATTCTCAGGCTTATGCAGCTGGAAAGTAACTGTACAGAAAAGGATCTGGTGGGCAACAAGTTGAACATAAACCAGCAATGGGCCCTTGTCACAAAGCAGGCAAATGGGATCCTGTGTTGCGTTAGACAAGTACTGCCAGCAGGCTGGGGAGGTGATCCTTCCTCTCTACTCAGTACTGGTGAGGCCGCACCTGAAGTGCTGTGTCCAGTTCTGAGCTTCTCAGCAAAAGAGAGACACAAAGCTACTGGAGCAAGTCCGACAACAGGTCACTAAGATGATGCAGACACTAGAACATCTATGAGGAAGGGCTGAGAAAGCTAGGACTCTTCAGCCTGGAGAAGAGAAAGTTCAGACGGTGATCTTGTGAGTGTAAAGGGAAGGTGTAAAGAAAACAAAGCCAGGCTGTTTTCAGTAGTGCCCAGTGACCTTACAGGAGGCAATGGGCATAGTCTGAAACACAGGAGGGTCCATCTGAACACCAGAAAACAGTTTGTAAATTGTTACGGTGACAGAGCACCAGCACAGGCTTCCCAGAGACTTAAGAGGTGATACGCTCTAGGTGACTACTCGAGCAGGGGAATTGGACCAGAAGACCTCAGAGATTCCTTTCAACCTCAGCTGTTCTGTGATAATGTGACTCTACAAAATAGACAAAAGTCACTTCTGCCTTTTCTAACTTGAATCTTTGTCATATGTGTTTTCATATTCTCTGGACAGAGATTTTTAATACAACTTCAGTAAAGATTGCAATACATATTTGGAAATTCTATTCCTGTTTTATGGTGAAACAGTGTCGCTAGGGGTGAAAGCAAATGTATTTCCCCAATAATGCAAAAGCTCTTGGAGCCCTATGCTAACAGTATAAGCACAAACCTCAGTTTCTGAATCACATTCAGTCTTCTTGCCAACTGAAATTCTCAAATCCATAGATGCTTATATATGAGAGAGGTGGCAGGGGGAGGGACAGACAGAGTCACAGAGAGAAGCAGAGAAAGAGACAGAGAAAGACATGAAGAGAGACATGGAGACAGACACAGAGACAGACAGAGACAGACAGAGACAGAGAGAAAAGGATCAGATGTTATTATTAACATACAACACTAAATAGAGTATATTAGGCTATAAAGAATTACATTTGGGCTATTTCTTGAATGTGGATGTGGTGTTATGAGTAATGATCAAGGTTGATCAAACAATAATGTATTTGGCAGGAATATTTTTTAATGTATTTATGTCTACATCAATAAATAAGCTTTTAATTCAACACTCATTATTATTATTTTTGACATTTTTCCTTAGAACTTAAAATAATTGTCGATTAGAAAAATAAACTATTTAGACACCTAAATTCATTCAACACCCAGAAATAAACTAAAACAAAGCACTCATCTGTCAATGATATTTTTTGACAACAAAAAAGAACAGGGAAAAAGGGGCTAGTACTGTTTGAACTGGAGGTCCCTGTTTGGAAATGCTGCTGGCAGTTCACTATATCATGAGCTGCCTAAAATGATTAACCACATTCAGAAACAAAACATGAATTAAACACTGAACATTTCAAGTGTACACAATGACAACCAGTTTTACAGAAAGACAGAGATATTTCAACTTGGCCTTCTCTTCAATGAAGAAATGATGGGTTTGGCATAACTACTTGCTACGAAAACTATGATTAAGTCTTTCAGGATATTCAGTAGCTAAGTCACTACTGTATACGAGTATTTTTAGAACTGACAGTCTTATACAAATGTATTAGCAAATGCACCCAAAGCCACTACTAAAGTATAAATATTACTCAAATCAGTAGGAAAAAAAGTCTATTTGTTTTTTTCTTTAGAATTCTAGCTATGAATACTATTTTTTTTCATAACCCTAAACAGGAATTTACCCCATTCTGCCTTGAATGTTGCTGGGTTTCATTTGATTATTAAAAGCCCTGTGAATTCTATATTGTCCTGGAATAATATAATTTCTATTATTTTAATAACTCATTTTATAGTCTTGATAAAGTATAATTTGTTAGTTGTTCCTTTTGTGCAGCACTTTTCCTGTTAATGCTTCTCATAAAAAAAAGAATCAAAATGCCTACATCAGTTCATATGATTGCAGCTACATCTATACGTGGTATCAAAACATAAACAAAAGCTCAGTAAGAGAAAACAAAAAGAACAGTGGCTGGTAGAACAAAGCATGTGCTTTATAAACTAGATTTTAAAGACATAATTTTTGCATAATTGCTGCCAATCTTAACATTAAAAGAATGTATCCTTTGAATTAAAAGGCACAGCTGCACTCATTCATTAGGAAAATACAGTAAAAACACAAAATCATGCCCCTAGAAGAAGTATCACAAAAAGCTAAGAATAACATCTATAAATGCTGCTTACTTTCATTGAATCCTAATTATAAGAGCACTTTTCACTCTGCTACTTGAATATTCAGAGCTACTATTAATTTGCTGGGAGCAGTTTTCATTTTCCACATATCTTCAGGATTCAATTAAACTATTCTAGATAAATTTTTAGAGTTTTAAAACATTTGCACTCTGAATATATAATTTTACTTATTCATGGAGTTGAAGAGATTTGTTAATGACATTCTCTAAAGGAGAAAATGAGAGCTGATTAAATAATAGGGTTGTTTTTCACTCAAATTATGAAACAAAGTGGAATACAGTGCATCATCTATTTTATACTGCTTTCATGATACAATACATGAGAAGGGCATAATAATTGTATGCTTGCAAGCTTGCAAGTCTTTTATCAGCCAAAGCCTTACAACTAGTAATACAAACTCAGGTTCAGAAAACGATAGTATATAATTAGTAGTTATATCTTCAGAACCCTGTTTAGTCACTGAATAATGAATACTTACAATATAGGTATGAAAACCTCTGTTCTACTATAGGTCAAATACAAATAGCTAATAAAAAAACAATCCTAGGTTTAGGAATTTAAAATATAAATCCTGTATTTGCCTCCCATACCAACATGCATTTTGCCTTTGAAAGATAAATCACCCAATAGCAACGAGCCCACATCTCTCGAGATCACCAAGTGCAGAGGAGGGTCAGATAGAGAAGATTGCCCAAATAAGTTTAGTTAACTCCAGTGGCAGATACTTCTCAAACTTTCCGAGCAAGTTATTCGACTACTGCAAAAAACCAAAAAAACCACATAAAAACAAACAAAAAAGTTGTTAGTTCTCATATTTAGTCAGAATTTCCTGTGATTCACTTTGTGCCATCAGCACTCATGGATGAATCCTGTCAGTGACTTGTGCGTATCTGGTTAATATAAACATTCCTGAACCTGATCCTCTTCCACCAAGCCTTTCTTATTTCAGATTTTCCCACCAGCACCTGGGATTGGTGGACACAGGTCTTACCAATGAAGATAGGGATGAAGAAGGCACGCAGTAACTCAGCATTTTTTAAGGCCTTTGCCACCAGGTCCTGCTCCTATTCTTCCTTTTCCTGTTGCTGAACCTGTAAATACAACTGCGTGTTCTGAGAGATCGACTAGGAGTTATAATCAAGGTCACAGAGAAAATTAGAACTTGTGGGTCCAAGAACTCTTCTTGGGGCTCACAGTCTACACTGCTGTTTCTTTGAATAAAATCTTATTTTAATGTGTATAGTGAATGGGGAAAAAAATGCCATAAGCAAGAGGTATTTTAGGTCCTCAATAACAGCTGAGCCTATACAAACGAAATGTCAAATCATCAAACTGAAAAAAATCAATCTGAATGCAATCTATCCTGCAACTCAAATTTTTTTCTTCTTTCTTTTAACCTCTTCGAGTAGATTTAAGCAGATTCACAGACTGAAATGAAGCCAGGTACTCTCTTCAAAGTGTTTTCCTTTTTCCTTTTTTTTATGCTTAAACTGGAAATCAAAATGTTGAATGTTGTAAAAAAGTTTTTTACTAAGAACATTTTGAGACCTGCAACTATTTGCCAAGACAGAAACCAGCCACCGTGGGTGGTGATCTTCTAAAGTAGAAAGGGAAAAGGTCACTTAAGGCTTTATTCCCTAGGGTGTTATGCGGCTAAGCACATGCTTTAAAACCTTGCTGGATAAGTGACACTTTGCTCAGCACCTTGCAGAACTCATCCTTAGCAAGGCAGTAATGATTTACTGGTGCCATCATTTTTAAGTATTTAAGCAAAAGACTGTACTTTTGAGGATTAAAACTTCTTTTAGATGAGATTCACTCAAGCACAGGAATTCATTGCAAAGCCTTTCAAGTGCTTAATTTTTATGTTTGGAATATGCTTGAGAATTTGGCAGCTCACTGAAGAATAGGCTCCAGGAGTCCCAGTTATGATTTAAACATCTCCACCCACATACCACTACCTGGCTCATTTCTGCCAAAGGGCTCTACATGTCACAGGTCTGAATTTCGCTTTCCCAAAACCATTATGTTTTGTCTATCTCAAGTCTTGGTAATTGTATTACATTTAAGGAGTTTTGCTGTGCATTTTTTTTTTCTGAAGTACAGTTATTTATTAATGTAATTATTTATATAGACTGTTGTTACTTCTGGCCAAAGGACACTCATATTATCAACTAAAATACAACTTTAATAGCAGCATGTTCACAGCTGAAGAATTAGATTTCAAACATAATATTTCATAGAATCATAGAAACATTGAATATCATGAGTTGGAAGAGATCCACAAGGATTATCAAAGTCCAAATCCTGACCCTGCACGGGACACCCCAAGAGTCACACCATGTGCCTGAGAGCATTGCCCAAACATTTCTTGAACTCTCTCAGGCTTGGTGCTGTGACCACTTCCCTGAGCAGCTGTTCCAGTGCCCAGACACCCTCTGGGTGAAGAACCTTTTTCTAACACCTAGCCTAAACCTCCCCTGACACAACTTCTGGCCATTTCCTCAGGTCCTGTCACTGGTCACCACAGAGAAGAGATCAGTGCCTGCTCCTCCTCTTCCCCTCACAGGGAAATTGTAACTGCAATGAGGTCTTCCCTCAGCTTCGTCTACTCCAGGCTGAACAAACCAAGTGACCTCAGCTACTCCTCATACAGCTTCCCCTCAAGGCCCTCTCCTTTGGACGCTCTCTGATAACTTAATATCAGTTTTTATATTGTGTTGCCCAAAACTGAACATAGTACCCAAATGATGCGGCTACACCAATGCAGAATTGAGCTATATGTCATATAGTATATGACAATATTTCATACTTTCACATTAGTATTTTTTTATGGAGAGAAAATACAGATTAACTTACAACAAATTAAATATCATAGTAGTTAATTATCTCTAATTAATAATTAGGAATTAATTATATCTCTGGAGCCTTGGATGCTTTTCTGTGATTCTTACAATTGATCTTTCATTGTTCCATCCAAAAATTAATTTTCCGTTCTCATTATTATCTTCTTTGAAATGCTTATGAATAGGACCCAGCTAACAGCAATTTTGACTAATCTCCCTGAAGATGGTCGGATATTTTTCATAACATTGCAATTTCCTCTGAAGAATTTTTCATTCTTTTTAATAAAAAAAGTCATTCTTGCATCTTCTTTCTGCGTATTTAGCATCCACGTTCCAGGTTTTCAAGTAATACAGAAGGTACATAGGTAGTTTTCCTAATCTATATAAGGCTACAGAGATTGTTAATGCCCTCCTACAAAATGACTTTTTGCGACATCCACATTCTGTTTAAAGGGCTGAACAGGATGCAGCCAAGCCGGTTATGGTGTGGCTGTCTCAGCCACATTGCAGCAGTCTGAAAGATGCTCTAATTTATGTCAACTGGTGTAGCCTCTGAGCAGTCATGTGTCTTCTGCAATAGAAACACTCTGACCACCTTTTATTGCTCTTTGCTTCAGCATCTTGTTTCACTGGGCTCCTTAGGAAGGAGGTAAAGGAGACAACTTTTTACACTTTATGTTGCTAGGTATCTTTTTCCCCTTACTAACCACTCATCCCTAGGTAGGACACCAGAGAAACAGTAGCAAAAAAAGAGTAGATGCTATTTGTGTATAGGTCATACATTGCAGGGGCAGGCTGAGGAGGAGACAATCTGGCTTTAATTTTCTGTTAAAAAACCCAACAAACCAAACCAAACCAAACAAAAAGCACCACCTAAAATTAACAGAAAAAAATGAGCAACCAAAAACTAGGCTAGAGAGTTTAAAGTAGTTTGAACTAGATCATTGACAGCAGATGAGAGAGAAACTGAAGGAAAATATTTCTAGACACCCTTTTTACCCAAGTGCTACTCGAATTTAGGACACATTTCAGCTTCATCAAGTTTACAGCTCAGTGTGAAATGATAACAGTTATATTATTTTTAAAACATTTGTACCAACAAATCAGCCCATACATCTTATACATAACTTGGGTATTTGGGACATATTCTGACCTGATGCAATTTCATAGATGTAATGAAATATGCTTCTTGAACCTGAAAAACTGATTTTCTTAGTTCCAGCAGTTTCTTTCATCGGCCCTCAAAGGAAGCAACTGAAGGAGAGAATTCCTCTAATAACTGACACTGCTGGAATTTTACATGGTTTACTCACATGCCAGTGAGATAAATGCCACTTGATAAATGTGTTCTTTGTAATAGCTATGTGGTGCAGCTGTACTCAAGCTCCCTGTGTCCAAGCCAGCTTTCGAACTAGACACAGAGACCTGCCTCAGCGCAGCTCTAAGCTTGATTGAATTAGTCATGGCTATTACTTCTCAAACACATCTATACTGCATTTGGGACCTGGGCATGTAGTGCTATATGGTTTTGTACTGAGTCACATAGACATTAAAACCCTAGCAGACCTTGACAGAACTCCTTTATTTGTGCCCCATTAGCAATATGGAGCTGCCCCAAGACACACATCTAAGAAAGAAAGTCAAGCACAGAAACATTCACTGTTGTCACAACTAATCTCTAGGCATTCTTGAGAGGATAAAAATAATAAAAAAAAATCATATACCATTAAGCATTTTTAAATGACATTGACAGTGGCACATGTTAGCATGAACAAGAAAAAAATCAGGTTCATAGATAAAATTAGGAAAAAAAAATTGAGGCATTTAACTTAAATGTCATTTGGGTATATAGGTATTTGGGAGAAGACAGAAAGTTGATGATGAGAAGAAAAGATATTGAACATTGCTGAACTCAGATTTCTTTCTCCAATGAGTAAATGTTATGATTGTTTTACTGTTCAATTTAGACTCTGTCTTCACTGAGTTAGACCAAAAGATGTCACTGAAGAAGCCTGAATGTCAGTACTGTACAGCATCAGATTTATTTAATTATAATAAATCTTACAGACCAGGAACTGTCTGTTTCATGATGCAGAGACAGTACCAACATACAAACAGATATGTTGTACAGCTATTAAAGTGCATTTAAAAAATCATTAAAACTCTAAGAAAACTGTAATATTCTGAGACTGCCAGAAGTACATAGGAATAAATCCAATTATATATACCACATTTACATTGGTGTACCATTTTTCTAACCTTCACGTTTAGTTTTTCATTTTTTTTAAATAAGAACTGAGGATTGCAAACTTTAAATTTTCTAATTACATCATTTCAATAAAGATTTTTATTGGCAATTTTTTTAATTTTCTATTTTTAAAGGAGATATTAGTCTACTTATATTCAGTTCACATTATTAAATACATATCCACATAAAGGGAGAAATGTATCATAGTGTGTGATGCAAGAAAACATTAGTATAGGCAAAATTTACTTGTCTGTACAATACATGTAACTGGATTAATTATATTTTTAAGAAAAAATATACTGAAATTGCACAATCACCTGAAAAAGTCCCCATATTTTACTCTTTATTATAACAAAACCATTAACATACATGAGATTCTACATGAGCCTACATAGTCTGAATTTGGATTAAAGGTAGAAACAAAGCAATTTTCCTGTCCTCAGGAATTAGATATTTTGAACCTTCAGTTCTTCTTCAGAAGAGGAAAATAAATCTGTGATAACTTTTGTTATCCAAAATTCATAAAATCATAAAATTTTGTGGATTTGTCTTTTTCAATTTATTTTGACTTTTAAAAATTTGGTATTTTAAAATCATTTTTAAAGGAAGAAACTCAGGTAACTACCTCAATAAAAATTTTTTGAGGGACATACGCATTTTTAAAGAAAATAATGAACTGAAATAGAATAATGCTTCAGCAGAAGGCAATCTAAATCCATACAGTGTTATGATATTTCAGCCCTTTAGCTATTAGCGATATATTTATTTAAATTGCTATTTAAATTTATTCTGAAATCACATCAAGTAATTTGATAAAAATCACAAAAGCCTACTTAGTACTTCAGCATCAATATCATATGGATCAGAGGATTTTTCAGCATCAGATTTATTTAATTATAATAAATCTTACAGACCAGGAACTGTCTGTTTCATGATGCAGAGACAGTACCAACATACAAACAGATATGTTGTACAGCTATTAAAGTGCATTTAAAAAATCATTAAAACCAGTTTTCAGAAATTACTCACAACAGGCTAACCCAGTAAAACTGCAAGTATTTTAACATACACATTACCATATCTAATAATAAAATAGGGTCAAGTCCTGATGACAGATTTGCCATTTGTCTTTTTGGTGACTTTTATATGCTGCAGCAAAACATTTTTTAAAGCTTCATGATATTTCAAAATACCTAAAATACATGCAACAGCTAAACTGTGAGCATTAACGTATTTTATGCAAGACTACTATTCATGTGTGAATATGCTACATAACTCAAAAAAAACCCTTAGTGCCAGAGTTTGAACATGGTGTGAATTTCTCCATGTATCATACAAAAATAACTACTTCATGTAATTGAATGCCATCATTAGAAGAAGATTGCTTAATTTAAACCATTTTATAACTGGAATATTCTGCTAATACGTTTTTGCTCTTACACAGGATACAACTAAAAAGTGATGCCATCTGAATATATAAATACTAAATTGATTGGGTGGCATTTTTCTTTAACAAAATAGGACAAAATAAAGTGGTTTCTACATCTACAAGACTGTATAGCTAATATATTCATGTGTTTGAGTATGTCTAAGGATTCTGCATTCCCAAATTAAATGTTTCCTATTTTCACTAGGTTTTTTTATGTGGCAGAAACGAGTACTTTCAAAAAGTAAGTTTAGGAATATCAGTGGACTTCAGTTTTACACATCTTGCCAAAACTGAATCTAGATTAATATTGGATTGTTTCTTGCCACTGAAATGGAATTCATCAAAATCAATTTATAGCTTTCACCTTCTGTATGTATAGGTGGAGATGCATTTTCCTCCTTTAAACAATTATGCTGTATAGTTTTCCATATATCTAAGCGTATCCTTAACATATTTCACTTCAAGTCCTGCATCACTCTCTCAAAAAATCAACTAGCATCTAAACACACATTCTCATCCAATTACAAACATTAAATATTAACGGACTATTGATGGTGGCTTATTAACCTTTTTCTGACAATGTTGCTTGAACACTTTCCCCGTTGCAGATGCAAACTTCCCATGTTCTCCTATACAATCACTGTTGGTAAAAAGATACAGCTCTCATTATGTGAGAGTTTACAGTTCACACACTTCTTTATTAGACAAGTAGAACCACAACACTCAGAGAAATGTTATTTGCAACAGACTTGAAAGACTAATAAATTAAGTTCTTCTTCCATTTGGCCAGACTCAATAAAAGCAGAAAGTGCTACAAGCTAACTCTAGAGAGAAACTTCTTTGTTTCTATAGGTGTTTTTTTGTTCATTTGTTTTTCTTATCTTTTGTACTTTTTTCTTCAGACTTCTCTGTGCTTATATATAAAATGGGACAAAATACAATAAATGCAATCCAGTAAAGATTTCACATATATTTAATAAGGTCTGTAGTTTATGGATGTTTTGTTTGTATTAACCGAATTTTGAAATATTGTCTTATTTGTGTATGAGCAGAATTTCAAAATGGAAGGGTGCAGAAGACACAACAGGAGTAAGAGGTACTCAGCACCTTCCAGGTTTACATTTCTAACATAACTGTTGTGGATTACAACATATACAAACAAATCTGTTGTTGGCTTTCACAAAGCAATTAATTATTATCAGCATTCTCAATAAATCATTTATGGCAACACTAGCAAGAAAACACTAGCAAGAAGTGGAGATTCAGAGGAAAAAATCAATTCACAAAATTCCCTTCCATCTGTAAGTGTAGCTAATTGATAGGAAATTACAGGTTTAAATTTTTGTCTAAATCGAAGGTCTCTTATTGTAACTGTGTAGTCTGGAGAGAGTCCTACGACCTAGTGCAGGTCTCTGCCCTCCCTTCACAGCCAGGTAACTCCTCTTGTTTGCCTGTTTATTCGCCCCGTTGCACCTTCCCTGAATCAGTACATACAGATGAAGGTGTACACTGAGGATGTCAAAACTAACCCTTCTCATCTTTTATTAAGGTGGATCACCAGATTTTCTGCACTATTGGATATTAATAATTCATTTATTTCACCACTACGTTTCTGACACTGTCCAGGAAGAAACACTTTGAGAGAAGACGAATATAGTAGCTGACAATGAAAGCTCTTAGTTGTTATCTCATGTCTTAAGGCCTCAGATCACTTTTTGCTTAACTCCTTTCCCTCCTCCAAAAAGTAGCAGTCTACAGAAATTTTGGATGCTGTCTGAATCCATTAAAATAACTAATCAGTGCTCAGTCTGTGCTAACTTCCCAGCCTTCCAGCACTTAGTCCCATGGTTTAATTACATCCTCTTTTAAAAACAGTATTGTACTTGACCATTTTGCATATCCTCTCTCAAGTCTGCTAGCACGACAAAGCCTGGACATTAAGTTCCCCCTCTACCTTCTTTTAATTGTTCATTGGTTTCTAAACCTATACCTTCTACTTCTCCCTGAGACAGCTCAGTATTTTAAACCTTTCTACACTTCTTTTAATTTCTTTTCAACTTGAACATTTTATTATTGCTATTTTTGACCTCTGATTACCAGAAAAGAACACAAGTATTTCAGCCCATTCATCTGTTGATATCTCAACAGGAAAGGTAATCTGATCTTGACTTTTGTCTTTGACATTTTCTCAGTAGCAAAATTATTTACTGAAACACTGAAAATTCTATTTTAATTTAAAGTTCACGCTCAGAAAATTCAAAATTAAGCTTATTTTTCTTAATTACATTTCCTTATTCTGTTGTCTTAATCCAAACCCACAAGGAATATACAGCTGAAAAATAGATTCTATGCTTTGCCCCCAAAATATGGCAATATGTACTTTGTTCTCACTTTACAAAATATTTTTTGAATGACCCATCTCTTTGTATAGGCTTTGCTCTATGATTAATGATGCCGTCACTGAAGCAAATCTAAAACAACACTTCCATGTCTGTTTCAGCTGTCATACCAGCTCAATTATTGCAGTAGCTTTACCTATTTACAGCCAAAATCTATAGTTACCACTTCTTTATTAGCAAGGAATCCTATTGATTCAGCAGTAGATTTTGTTGAGGAAAAACTGACATGATTCAAACCCTAAATCAGAATTTTTATGTGAAAAGGAAATGAGAAGTATGCTTAACAGATGTCTACTTTATAAATCCTACATTAAAATATACAGGAATCTTCTTAGTAAGAGCTTAAGGCCAAAATGAATCAATCATGACAGTTTTAATTTTCATTTATATCATTATCAAACAAATATTCATGAAAGAGCAAATAGGGTTAAGCGCTCAAGAGGGCTGAGAATGAAAAGAATTCTCAAAGGAGGTCACAATATTTCTTCAGAAACTGGATATGATAAAAATTAATTTAATTTGGTAATATTAAACTATATATAAAATCACACATTCTTAGATGTAAAAAGTATTTACAACACATATTTGAAGAAAAATATCTACTACTGCAGAAGAAATTTTTCCATTCAGCTTTTTCATCATGAACTCTTTGTGACCCCATTTAAGGAAGATTTTGCAAGAGATACTATCCTTGTCAGGATGAATTTGATTCAAGCAACAGTTGGTGTACACTGCAGTGATTTTATCTTCTTTGTTGAAAGAAGCTAGCTTTGAAGATTTACAGTCAAAGATTGAATCTAGCAGTTCACCGTAAACTCCATTTATCATCGGACATTACCTTATCAGATAGTTGCACACAGTAGAGAAAAATACAGAGAAGGTTTCATTAATTCTTTGGTGAATGTGGCTCTATTCTAATGATATATGGCTTCAACATGAACATTACACCATGGACTGACTTTATTACCTACAGTTCACATGAACATGTGCCTATAACTCTTAAAAATGGCAGAAGCAGCATCCTAAAGCAGTTTTACCTGTGAAGTTTCTTGCCTAATACAGCAACTTTATCTCCCCATCTCATTATTTCAAGGGCAAGTTTGCATTATAAGAAAAAATGACAAAGCATTACTTATGTTTCAAAAATTTGCAAGTAAGTTTATTGAATTACTTAGACTACTAAACAAACACGGCACCAGAAATATTTGTGTATTTAAATAGTTTATCTATGATATCTATGGCCCTAGGATGGCTTGTCTCATTAACAGACCCCTTGTGCTCGGGTAAACCCCTTTCAGTAAAACTCCAGACCAGACTTTGAAGCTCCCCTGGTGCTCTAATTCTCTGTGATTTCCTTCAATTTCACACTCTGCCCCTAACAAATTAACCAAGCTGTTTCCATTGTACATAGAATATAGAGAACTTACAGAAACCAAATGCCTGTGAGCCTGGGACGGGAACCTGATAGAACCATAAGGTAGTTTAACCTGTTAAGTTCCAAAAAGTCCATAGTTACCATTTCAGAACACCTAACAGGTGTTGAAAATTAGCGCATTTATTTATTTATTCTATAAAAATGCAGCAATTTTCTAGAATATTTACACACTGATTTGTTAAATGCATATGAAATTGGGGGACATTAATGCTATAAATTCACTTGTTAATTATGTAAGGGTTTTCCTTTGCTTGTCTATAGCTAGTAGATGTTGGAGATTCTTGAAAATCTTTCATGCTACTAAATAACAAGTTTAGGTTTCTACTGTCTCTAATTCCAAGTGAAAACCTGGTGGCAAAAATTAAGTGTTCAAGAATCTTTCACAACCACCAGTAACACACCTCCTGAGCGTTCTGAAGCAACATGCTAAATTTTTTTTCCATGCAATGCAATGGAATTTGGATGCTTCTATAAAAATCTCACCCTCAACTCTCTGGCCATTAAGCATCTATTTCAAACCATCTTCTTCAATATAAAGTATGTTTGATTACTCTCACATAATCCATAAATTTCTTCTGCCTCAGTGTTCAAAACCATCTCATCTGATTCTCTTCTATCAAAGAGTAAGACTGAGGAGTGTTTCTTCAGTTACAAACTTTTACCAAATAGGTGATAGCATAATTTTTCCAAATTTTAAAAGGATATCAACAGTAGAGACAACCATGCAAGTCTAGTAACCAGTGTGCAAAACCCATATATGTTGGCATTTTTTTCTCTAGGTGCTATATAAAATCTTCCCTAATGACCAATAAGGCAATATGCACTCAGGTTCTAAAATATACGTGTTGTCTTCTAAACTGAGACCATCTGGCTTTTCATAGGTCATAATTATCAGTGAACATCTGAAGTCAAAGATACTACAGATCAACATAAGCTCTCAGGTGAACTCACTATGTTGCTCGTAGTAAAAATATATGTGACATACACTTTTCACATCAAGTGCCTCTATTATCTTTGCGTTAGAATACACAGAATTAGGGTCCTGTGACCATATAGTTTTTCATAAAGTTGATGGAAATAAGGTACCTCTGATGAAGGGTTTTTAAAAAGAAGTATAGTGAAAAAAAATTGGTGACAATTCAAATAAAAGCCAATACTTAGGACCAAGTATATTTTGCAAAATATGTGTCTGAATCACACTAGAGATGTTGACAATTTTCTCTCTCCTGAATGAAAGCATGAAAATCAAAGGGCTTTCTTCAGAAAATATTAATCTTGAACAACATTTGAATCAAGGTTATTTTCTTTACCCTCACTTGCACAAGCTTCTTACCATCAGAAAACAACTGTCTATCACTATAATGCTTTTTGACTGTTCAGATAACTGCAGCATGCAGAAGCTCTCTCCATACATCATACATATATATTACAACATGCTTAATTCAAGAAATCTGATTGTATCAATTTCCACAACACTAATCATTATAGTAGTCTATTATTTGTGTTACGAGATCAGTCAGTTAAAAGCAGCAGCATGATTATCATTAAGAACAAGAATCTGATTTATATGTCTGTCAATTTCTTGCTATTCCCTCTCCAGTTCTTATGACTCCCTAAATAATACTTTTCAGGCCTTCATATAATCTTCCTGCTCTACAACCACTAATACAAATAATCATGTGTATATGTAATTATATTGCACCAAGAGTGTAGAATTATGTGTAAGAGCATAAGTAAGATATTGAGAGTAGTTATATGAAGCAGAGAGCAGGGACGGAGCTCCCCATTCCACATCCTGTATGTTGCTTTTAGGACACAAGTCATGGCAAAGCAGGGCAAATATTAGTTTTCCCAAACTAGCAATTAAATTATATTGGTGAATGGTCCTGTGGCTGAAGAATTACACTAGGATTTATGGATTATGAGTTCAATTTCTGATTATTATGTATATTACAAATATTATACTCAATTCCTGTGTAAATCACAGTTTACCTGGATAGGAAAATTAAACCTATCCATAAAAAAAATTATCCTATGGATGTTATTTAGAATATTTAGGTTGTTATTTCTTCAGGAACTGACAGTTACCGAATTGGAACCCTCATCTTTTCTCTCACAGAAGATAATAATTAAAACAGTAATTTTATTCCAGTTTGTAGGGTTATAAACTCAAAATTAGAATGTTTGGTTAATACATCCAAAAATGCACTACTACTTTCTCTCATATAGTACAGTATGTACTGCCCAGGATAGCCGCATTAAAGCACAGTGCGAACCTAAGTATATAAACAAAGCCTCTCATTAAATATCAGCTGTACAATAAATAAATCTGGCATTTTCAGACTCCTTATAAACAGGTTATAAAAAAATAGACATCTTTTCCACAACATTGTTGATGTAAAGAGGAAATATAAACCAGCCATGTGAGAGTTACAGATAGTTACTGTTCATAAGCTTAGCCTCGTTGCGCAACACATTGTTCTTTCGGCTCCACAAAAACCCCAATCCTCAGTATTCTTCAGACAATACTGCCAAATTTCAAGATCTTTCAAATAATTTTCTCTTCCTTTCTTACATGACGAAGTGTTTTGTGGTTTGTTGGGGTTTTTTTCTTTTTACTTTTGCTTTCAGTTTTCTCTAGGCTGCATATTGCTAACCTCTAGGCTACATTCGAATCCCTCAGTCATCAAGTGAAAAGAAGAGAAACATGAAGCTTTTTCCTACTTCTTGTTCCTTGAGTCAAGGAAAAACAGTATCACAGTCTTCTTACCCGTTTTTCCATATGTGTTGATTTAATGGCTTTTAAAGGTCAGCAAGGGAGACCAGACAGGGTAAGCAACTTATCTGTCCCTGCTTCTCTGGGAACACCTAAATGAGAATATCCTTCAGGGTTCCTTTCACTCTCAGCAATGAGACAAAGTGGAAAGAAAGAGCTTCACACATTTCTCAGGCAGTTTTCACATATTCAGTTTAGTGAATTGGAAACATTGCATAAGTTTCTCTAGCTATAGGTGACTACCAGTTGTACCAAAGCGCGAATCATATTAGAACAACTAATTCTTCTTTGCACATATACAGGTTCTTCCGGGGTCCGATTTGGTTTTGTGGTTTTTAAGTCCTATCTCACTGGTTTTTATGAAATTTAATATAAGGGGAGACAATTACAGGTTTTAGTCAACGTAAATCTGAAAAACAAATGTTTAACTTTGTGTCAGTAATGCGGAGTAGTATAACAACACGATACTTCTAGATTTTGAAATCTAGTTAATCCACCCATAATGTCACTTCCTCTGGTGGGAACATTATATTTTTAAGAGTAGTCAGCTTTTTTTAAATTATATCAGCAATGAATAAGTGTTACCAGGGAAATTTGATTGGTTTAATAGGATTTATTTGCAGTAGATGAAGACAACTTTTGAAGCCACAAAGCCTTACATAGATCATTGATGATTTCAGAGGGCAAGCATACAGGGATGTCATCAGCAACAGAGGAAACACTTTTCTTACACTAGTATATCTAATTTCAAGCACTGACAAGACTATTTTCTTCTCAAGTCAGATGAGTGCATGAGAAGTAAAGGGCAGAATATATACAAGCCTGTAACACTATCTGTCTAAGGTCTGCAGCTAGTGTATTTTTCTTTCGCAAGAAGCCCATAAATTTCAAAAGCTGTCTAGAGTAATAGCTGTCTTATACTTTAAAGATGCAATGGATGTCCCAAACTTTGGATGACAGACCATTTACAAAAACTGCTCTTAGTGATATTATACAACTGCTCTGGAAATTTAGAGGCATTTGTCTGGAAAAGCCAATCCATTTTGATGATTTTTGACACTCTAATATGCACAAGTTTAAAAAAAAATAAAATATAGAAATATAGAAAAGTAAAGGTTTCAATGTTCCATGTAAGCAAGGAAACCAGGGTCACATACTCCCAGATAAAGTTTTTCAACTTCACAGGAGGGCTAGAATGTTAAACTTGCTATGTTTAGCCAAAAAAAGAATATTCTCCTGTTACGTCTTCTCAGAACAGTGTTCCAATAAAAACACCAGCTTCTTGGAAAATCATGAAACTGTTAAAAAATATTTGCACTACCATCACACTCCTTAGTTTGAGGCTTGCACTGTACTAGGAAGGAAAGCATACACTTCCAAAAGCATCCTTCATACTGCTGAATTAAACCAACACTTCTGCAAATCAGTTTATGAGTTATATACACTGATAAGTAAAGAAAGTTCAAGTAAGTTTCAATTGTTCATGTGATCTCCATTCTCACGATGTGACCTATGAAAAGGACCAACTATTTTGTTTCATCAACAATGAATGGAACTAAGTTTTGCCACTCTTGAGGCAAATAGTTAAATATTTTGGCCTTTTAAAATACACAGATATTTAATAATTCTATCCCTTTTAAGATTATGTTTCTCATTAAAAAATGGTAAGCACATATTTGGAGTTTTGAAAAGGAAAAAAAAAATTGTAGAAGCATGAATTCTCAGGAGTGATAAGTATTATCTCTGCAGAAACAAAACAAGCACTTTAAACTAATGGTGAAAACTTTCCCGGTTCTATGAATCACAGTGACAACATAATAATTCAGTCAAATAATCACTTCTGTACTCGCAATAGGATGTACAATATTCGCAGACTAAAATATCTTGTAACAAGCCTTAGCCTGTCAATCTAATTTTCCTATTTAACAAAAAACATGAGAGTTGACTATAATTTCTTTTTTAAGTGAAAATATTTGTTTCCAGAAGAGAGCTATTTCAAAAACAATAAATTGTGAAGAAGTAAAATTTCATTAAAAGTATTAAATGACTGAAATTATATTCATCTCAAATACTGTGTTTGGTTTTGGGCCACTCACTACAAGAAAGATTGAGGTGCTGGAGTGTGTTCAGAGAAGGGCAATGGATCTGATCAAAGGTTTCAAGCGGAAGTCCCATAAGGAGCAGCTGAAGGAACTGAGCTTGTTTAGCCTGGAGAAAACAGGGCTAAGGGGAGACCTTACTGTTCTCTACAGCTGCCTGAAAGGAGGTCGTAGCCAGGTGGGGGGAGGTCTCTCCTCCCACGTAACAAGTGACAGGACGAGAAGCTGACACAAGAGAAGGAAGGGATGCCACATGGACAAGCTTCAGAAGTAGACCCAAGAGAATGTCATGAACTTCAACAAGGACAAGTGTAAGGTGCTGCACCTGGGTTAGGGCAATCCCAGACATGGTTACAGACTGGGAGAAGAAATTATTGAGAGGAGACAGACATAGAAGGACTTTGGGCTGCTCACAGATTGAAAGCTGGCCACAAGCTGGCATTGTGTACCTGTAGTCCAGAAAGCCAATTACATCTTGGGCTGCATCAAAAGAAGCATGAACTACCAGGTTCAGAGATGTGACTCTTCACGTCTATTCTGCCCCTGTTATTCCAAAGGAATCTTCAAAAACAAATGTGATAACTAGAGATAAAACTGTTGCAGTCCCACCAGACAATTCAGAAGAAGATTGATGACCTATTAGTATCTTAAAGAATTAAAAGTATAACATTCAGGCCAGCCTACCACATCTTCTAAAAAACTTCTGCTGAGATTTTAAATTCAGAGTTTTGATTATTTTTATGGTTTTTATACCTCTTACGAATTGTATCTTTAAAAAAAAAATAAGGAAGAAGTATTTGGTCTAGCTTCAACAGAAACTTATCATTTTTATGTTATTTTGAAGAAATAGGTTGCAATCAGGATGACATGAAAAGGGTTTTTTGTTATTTTTTTTAAAAAATGTGTTCTAGAATTAAATCGTGCAATAAGTGGGAGGTGAGAGATAATTATTTCAATTGATAATGTCATATGCATACACAAGAAAATAGAAATTTCAAAAAATGATGGTGGAACATTTAATACTAATTTACTTCTTAAATAATAAAATTAAGTTAAGCTCCAATAGAACCTTTTAACTGGAATGAGCTCTAAAAACGTTCTTATGAAAGAGTCTCAATTTAATAGCTGCTTAAAATAATTTGCATTAAGTCTGTAACCAAAACCTACACTAAAGCTTTAATTAACTACAGAAGCAGTCAATTAAAAATATGAAATTAAGGAGTTACCCTCTCCCATAACTGTGATCCTGTTTTTTTATAAGCAACATGATGTAGTTAATGATTTTAATCTGCTCTTGCTCTAGCCATGACATTTATAAAGTATATTTGAGATCACATGCAATGCATATTAATTTGTAGTAGTCAGAGTTATTGGTTGACATCTTAATTATACATTATATTTGAAATACAAATTTTTTTATTTTCATGGACTTATTTCACATGGTTTATCATTTGTTGTACAGAAACAAGTTTTGCTAAGCAGGAGGATAATTTATTTTTAATTCTGTTTGCTGCTCTTTACTGTCTGATGTCAGAAATACTGTTTAAAAAAACAAAAAGCCCAACAACACTAAATTTCTTGCAAGGATACACTATAATAATATGAAAAAAAAGCAAATTCTCTAAAAATATTATTTTTTTGAAAATAAGCTTTTTGTTCAAATAATGAACTTCTAAAAAAAAGAAAAAACCTCATGTATGGGTCTGTTTGTTAGCCAGAAAGAAACTAACAAAAAAAAAAACTTTAGTCATAATCAGTTATTGCTTTTCAGATACAAAGATGACAAAGGAATCTAGAGAAATTGAGATAATTTTAAATTAAATCATAGCACTGACACAGTATGTCTGAGGTAAATCTGTGAGAAGGACTTTTGTTTTGAGGCTTATTACTGGGAAAGGACCAGGAGTACATATAGCTAATGTTCAGCTCTAACTCCTCTATTCAACACTGGACTCAAAATTTTTAAGGCCTTAAATGTTTTAATTGTCTTCAAGTACTTTAAATCACTAAGGATAGAGTACTACTTTTGATCTATTAATTCATTCATTCCTAATGGACTAACTGTCATGTCTCTCAGACAGTTTCTTTCATATGCCCAACTTCAGTAAGGGTGGCCATAACCCCAGGAGCACAACTTTCACCAATCAACAATTTACAGCAACGCACTGGAGAGCCTCCGCAGCTCCCTTCAACTTCCCCATTAAGGATAGCCTAGGATTAGTCCATAAAACTCCTAGTCACAAAAGGATACTTCTGTAGTTTCCCAAATGCCAAGCATTTGCTGGAACAAGGATATTTTTGGGTGGATGACTTCTGATGGTAGTCAGAGGCCAAGGGAAATATAAGAAATAATCTTCTATTAAAGAACATAAACATAGACATAAACAGGTCTTAACCACTAGATCTATGAAGATACTATAAATGCATAAAATAAACCACCATCATTTGTAGTAGAAAGTTCTGAACAGTGACTTGTTAATGGTATGTAACTACATCTTGGGGGGACTATGACAATATAATCTGTTCTCTTTTCTCGGTTAGAATGAGTCAAACATATGAGTTTATTATACTTGTTCATTTTTCATACATAGCCCCTAATAATGGATGACAGGGAGTTCTATCTTGCTAAGAAAGCCATCAGCAACATGGTTTTATGACAGATTTTTTAAGTGAAAAGCAAGTTACTTTGGATATAAATTGAATTTACCTTCACAACTAGTATCCCATTGTGAATGCTAAACAATTCCGTCTGGCTTTGGGGAGTTTGAAAAGCATCATCAGGAGACATCAAGGGGCTCCTCAAGTGATGTCAGGAAAATAAGAGAGGCTCACAGTGCAATATCAGTGCTTTCATGCAGTTGCAGTTTTTGTATTAATATTCTTTATGTTAATCATAATAATTCCTAGTATTGTTGCTATTTCTATTGTTATGAATCAAATATTAATTTAAAGTTATGCAAAAATCTTATAGGAAATAAAAGACTGAGAACATATGTATATGTGCTTTAATATATTTCTGAATGATTAAGTCAGTCTTCTATCAGCTTAATTACACTTTTACACCTTGCTGATTAGAAAGCTAGACTTTCTCCACATTTTGAGCTGTGAAATGTTTTCATATTGAGACTCTGTAAAGAAAAATACAACACAAATCTGAGGAACATGTTTCAGACAAAACAAGGAAGAGTTTCCTGGTTTGGTTTCACAAAAGCAAACCAAAACAAAGCAAAAGCCACACAGCATATGACTGTAACTTTGGATAAGTCACATTTAGCACAAGAGCATTAATCATTATTACACTGTGCAATTCCTCGATAAAAAAATCAAAGAAATACCGTGTACACCAGTCTGCAAGCAGGTATATTTAAAATAATAAAGGCAGTATGTTCTCTCTTGTACACAGGTAATAACAGTTAGTGTAAAATGATGCAGTCTATCGAAGTGATTTTCTGATGCGTACAAAGACAAATTTTTAATTGTTGTCTAAAATCCAGTTTACCACTGGGTATAAAATAAACACCTTTGAAACAGTTATAATGAAACAACACATCAGATAACCCTGCAGAAAGCAACATAAATTACAGCTATAAATGTATTCTCAAAAGACTGAAAAATAATAAAGGAACAGGTCCAGTTTCACTGAAAGTGGCAGTTTTAAACACCCTATTGGAGTTATATGTGATAAAATGAAGAAAAGACAAGACAGCTTCTGTAAAGGAAATATATGTCTCATAAATTTAATAGACTTCTCTGAAAGACTCAATAAACACATATATCAGAGAGTGATCTAGTCAATAAAAATCTGTTTAAGTTTCCAAGAATTACTCAACATGGTCTTTAACTAACAAGTCTTGGAGAAAGCAAATTGCCATAAAAAGACGGAAGACCCTTATGTAAGTAAGCATCCAGTTAAGTGTCGCTAGCGAGCAGAGACCGAGGAATAAAGCAACATGGACGGTTTAGGACGAGAAGAAACTGACGCTTTATTAATTTACAAATTCGCTTATATACCTTAGCATGCTGGACACTGACATAAGGTTATTGGTTCACTGACCAACCACCCCCCAGAGGGATTGGCTGAACCCAACAACACTTACTTCAGATTATTTTCTCCTCCATATCATAACAATACCATAGTTTACAAAATCTCTCAACTGTTTTCCCATAGCGTCCGTGAGAAAGCAAGGCTTTCACACAGACACTGTCCGAAAACTGAGAAATCTCTCTGCAGCCAGGCCTTTAGCATTCACAGTTAAGGAAGAGGAGACATAGAATCATATAATCATGGAATCATTAAGGTTAGAAAGGACCTCCAAGACCATTGTGTCCAACCTTTGACCAAAACAACACCATGGCAACTAAACCATAGCACTGAGTACCACATTCAGTTGTTTTAACTACAAGGGACGGTGACTCCATCAGCTTCCTCAGCAGCCCATTCCAATGCTTATCAATTCTTCCAGTGAAAAAATTCTTCCTGATGTCCAACCTGAACCTCTCCTTGCGGCCATTTCCTCTTCTCCTGCTGCTAGTCGACAGGGAGAAGAGACTGACCCCCATGTGGCTTTGCCCTACACCCTCCTTTCAGGAGGACGTGCTCTCTTCTGAGACTCCTCTTCTCCAGGCTAAACAATGTCTGCTCCCTCAGCCATCTCTCATGGCACTTGTGCTCCAGACCCTTCACCAGCTTTGTTGCCTTTCTCTGGACTTGCTCCAGCATCAAAATTTCTTTTAGTAAGGTGCCCAAAACTGGACACAGGATTTGAGGTGCGGCCACATCAGTGCCAAGTACAGGTGCCCTGCCCTGGTCCTGCTGCCACGCTGTTGGTGATACAGGCCAGGATGCCATTGGCCTTCTTGGCCACCTGGGCACACACTAGCTCATGTTCAGCCACTGTCAAACAGCACCTCAAGGCTGTTTTCCTTACAGCTTCCAGGCACTCTTCCTTTAATCTGTAATACTGCCTGGGGTTGTTGTGACACAATTGCAGCACTTGGTACTTGGCCTTGTTGAACTTCATACCATTGGCCTCACAGCATATCAATCCAGCCTCCCAGGACCCCTCTGGGTCCCTTTCTACCCACCAGCAGATCAACACTCCTGACAAGCTTGGTGTCATCTGAACTTATTGAGGGTTCACTCGATCCCCTTGTCCAGATCATTGATCAAGATATTAAACACGACTGGCTCCCACTGACTGAGCCCTAGGTCACTCCACTAGTGACCAGCCAACAGCTGGATGTATCTTCATTTCCCACCACTACCTGGGCCTGGCCATCCAGCCAGTTTTTAACCCAGCAAACAGTGCAGATGTCCAAGACATGGGAAGCCAGCTTCTCCAGGAGAATACTGTGGGAGATGAAGTATCAAAACCTTTACTGAAGTCCGATAGACAACACACACAACCTTCCCTTCACTCGCTACGCAAGTCACCTGGTCATAAAAGGAGATAATGTTGGTCAAGCAGGACCTGCCTTTCCCAAACCCTTATTGGCTGGGCGTGATCCCCTGGTTGTTCCTGTTATACAAGTATAAATTATAAATGATAACTTTTAACTGTTGCCATTGACGACTTGTATTGATACTGTTCAGTTCAACAGTTTCACAAATGAGTCACAAAAAAGGGTGAATTGCCCAATGTCAACATATGATGACTGTATTAATATACAGAGTACTAAACTTGAGGCATGAATTGCAGAAGAGTCTTAAGCAACTGATAAAAAAAAGCCAAGAAATTAAATACAACGTATGTAAATGTAAAATGGCACATGTGGTAGAAACAAACAAACAAGGAACCAACTAATACTACCCTAAAATTCTCAGTGAAAATGTAAGCTCACTGTTCAGTAGTCATCAAGAGTTCAGACTGAACAGGAAGAATTATGAGGGAAGGAACACTGAAAAAAAATACGCAACTTAAAAAAATCATGCCATTCACCCTTCTGAATTAACGTTCAATTTCCACCTCAGCCTTTTCAAAAAGAGTGCAATTGGCCTCAAAAAGGTACAGAGAATGGTGGCAAAGATACACAATGAGGCGGATGGCTTTTTAACAAGCAACAAGAATTTAGAACAGGACTTCACGAGTAAGACCACCTAGCAGGGAGGGAGCTCTGCAGGTTAGAAGTTACATGTAACCCCGAAAATTAAAGTGGAAAATGTACTCTGCCTAGTAAAGAAAAGAACTCTTCCATACATTCCAAAAGCTAGTGGCATGTATTTCACAGGAGAATCTACCAGATGAAGAATCTAGAAATATACTGAAACTACAAGGAAGATGCTTTAAATTACCAAGAATCATGGAAACTGCTGCATGGCCAAGCCCTGCCGGCTTGGGTGAAGAACACTGAGGAATATCTGCATTTTTCATTATAATACATGTAGCTATGTCAATGCAGTTACAAGCTCTGGTACAAATACCTCTACAATTCAACAAAAACCTCTACCTTACAATAAATACCTCTACAAATCAAGGGCCAGTAATAAGGTGTCCTCTAGTTCATGTCTCCTCCTATGTGAAAAGGCTGAGAGAGCTGGGATTGTTCAGCCTGGAGAAGAGAAGGCTTCAGGGTGAACTTATTGTGGCTTTCCAGTATCTAATGGAGAGTACAAGAAAGCTGGTGAGGGACTTTTTACAATGGCATGTAGTGACAGAACAAGGGGGAATGGACTGAGAGTAGGTTTAAATCAAACTTCAGCAAGAAGTTTTTACTGTGAGGGTGCTGAGGAACTGGAAGGTATTGTTCAGAGAAGTTGTGGATGCCCCACCCCTGTAAGTGTCCAGGGTCAAGTTAACGGGACTTTGAAAAACCTGGTCTAGTGGAAGATGTCTCTGCCCATGGGAGCGGGGTTGGAATTTGATAATCTTCAAGGTCCTTTCCAACCCAAACCATTCTGATTCTATGAAAAAAGAAGTGTTCTTACAAAGTCACCTGTTAGATGAGGAAACTGACCTGCAGATAGTAAAAAGGTCAGTGGATATTCTTAAGAAGTGATAGCAAAAACTTGGCTTTTCCTTTTGTACTTTCCCAGAAAATATTACTAGATACTGTCTTCACTGTTTTTTAAAGTCAGGTGGCACTCTGGTCATACCAAAACCCCACAGACCTTAGTAGAAAAGGAGTGGGTTGCTAAGGGAAAAGAAAAAAAAATAAATAAAATTACTAAGAAAACCACAAATAAACTGAATGGAAGATGTGTAAGAGAGTGAAGGAAGAAGAGTCTGGGTTCTTATTTGGTTGACTTGATATGAGATATGAATGCCGTCCCTTTTCTAGATCCAAGAAACAAGTATCTTCCAGAAAATGTTTAATTTCTAAGAGCACAATTACTAAAATAAAATGAAACCAAAATGACCTTTCTTTATATTTTGTGAGTGAAGCAATTCCTTCTTATCTGCAACATTCCCCAGACCTTGAATTCATGCCTGTCTCACGCATTTGTTTTAAGTAAGAGGTGAATGACTACTTCAGGGACAGGATTACACAATCAGGAAGTATGCACTGTCTTCCAAGATGAACCAAAGGATTTTAGTTGAAAAAACATTACTGGTTCAAAAGAACAATAGGAAAGCTGGAAGCTTGAAGGTTTTAAAGCTATTTTTAAAAGATGAGAACTCCCAGTAAGGTCAGAAAAAAAAAGTTGTCTTCCAAACAAAAAGAAGAAAGCCTCATTATGTAACTGCTCTTATTTTTCAGAAAACACTCCAGAAACAATGTTCCTGTTACCCATTACAACAGCCTTTCCCAGCCAAGGAAAAGTGATGAGTTAATTTGCTCATTGATGTTTTTCTTCATTTCTTTCATGACATTTCTAACTTGTTTGTTCTTTGTTTAGTGTTTTTAGTATTTAGGACACTAAAAAATTTTGCAATGTTCTATATATTAGTATTATCTGAGTCAATATATAAAGGCCTCTTCTTAGGGTCCCCTTCTTCTTCTCCCTTGCTATATAGCAATGCTGTCACTCTGTCACTGCTCTTCCACCAGCTCTGTTAGGTTATGGCAAATGCCTCTGGATTTAACAACAATATACTTTATGATGACAAAAAAAAAATACCTCACAAGAAAAAAGATTTCCACATTCTTCTTGCAAAGAACACAAGCACAACTGCAATGATCATTTACTGTGCAGTCTAAGAAAAAAACCAGTAATTCTGTCTTCAGAACAGGGTTTAAGAGGAATGCAGAAATACAGCAGGGGATGCATTCTTTGAATAAGAAATGAAGAACATATCAAACAACTGCTCATTAAGCAAATACTGCCAATTCCATGAATCAAATGAGGCAGGATTTTACAGAAAAAAACCACAGCATGTAATTAGACAATTAAATGATGTCTTAGGCACACAAACAAGAAGACTGAACTAAAGTACTGCAGGGGAGTCCCTTGTTATGTTTTGTTGGGTTTTTTTGTATCTTTCAATCCAAACAGAGTTGTTTAAAGATAGACTTGCTTATTGTTTTTAGTACACTATAATCTTTGCATGACTTTTTATTAAACAGCATTTACAAATTAGCTCAATTACACTAGAGAAAAATACAGATAAAAACATGTTTACCAAAAGTAGCTTCAGCAACAAAGAATTTCTTGCATTAATCAGAGCTTTAAGCACCAACCAACTGAACCTGTGGGTGGGACTGAACATAGTTACATAATGACCTGCTGCATGCTGTAGATTATCTGAGAGACCTGTGGCATAAACCTACAGGGGAACCATGTCTTTCTGGTGTTGCAGCACATTTTAGGTCTTCCATAACAACTTGTGTACTTACGTTTAAACAATAAAATCCAGTATTGCCTGTACAAAGCTAAATCCATGTGTTCATCTTACTGCTTAAAATAATATCAGGAAGGCACAGTACTAGTCGGTACACACCGTAGCACCTGAAATTTAATTCTGTTGGGGTACTGTCTTTCTTTACAGCAAACTCACTATCATTAGTCCATACTCTTCTGTGTAAGAGGTGCCATATGTAACAAGCACTGTCCTGGAAAGGGATAATGCTTAATGTTCACTGAATAAAATAACATTCTCACAAAACCCGATAAAATCATCACAGGCAAGGAAAAGCAAACCAGCTGTCAAGTAGAAATAGACTGCAAGTATTTTTTATTTTGAAAATTTAATTTTCATCTAAGGACCTTGCCTAGAGTTCATTTTTTACAGAGCCTGTACAAAGTGATTGGAAATTCTGTTTCTCGTTACTTGCTTCTCTTGGATTAATAGCTAAGAGCTCAACATCTGTAAGTAGAACCAAGCATTTAAGAGAAGGACTGGCAGCATATCCATCTGGTTTTATATCTGAATCTACCTCGGATTTAAAATTCCTAAGTGACAGTAAGTAATCTATAAACTACTGTCTCTACAGAGAAGAAACCAAAACCAAAACAAAAACATGAGAAAAATACTACTTCTAAAATTTACATTCAGATCTGTAAATCAAAGTTGTCATCAATATCAGTGTAAAATCTTATTAATATTAATAACAACCTATTTCTATACTTTTCTGAATAATGGCTATTTTGCTATTCACTAGAGACATCACCACTATAGACAGATAAATGATCTACTCCAAACTCAGTATTAACTGAATCTTTAAATGTTTGACAAGTATTCCATGGAAAGCCACAGTTCTGGGTTGATATTCTTTCAGGAAACTTGTCTCACTGTGTCATGAAAGCATTCTGAAACTTCTGAAATGTAACCTCTTGGAGAAGAAGACAGGGTCTTCAGAAAACATCCAGAGAATCTTCACTGTTAAGAAATTTCCCAAACTGTCGTTTAAGTTTGTGTTTTGTGCCACAGCTACTGGATAAGGCCTCTCTTATTACTAGTTCAGTGACTTTATTCTTTGAATCAGCACAGCAGGCAGCCTTGATCCCCCGTAACAATATAATCTTCTTCCCCTAGTGCCTGCAGGATGTCATCTGCAATATTTGACTTTGGTTTTATTGCTATAGCATGCACTACTCTTTGCTTTCTGCTTTACATATCTATTCTCAATCTCTCAGGAATGCTGAATACTTCTAGTTTGAGACTGAGCTGACAGTTTTTCATAATCCTTTGCAAACATCTCTGCTTCCAAGCACACAGAAGTGCATGAATGCAGACAGTAGAGAGTCTGCTGGGGAGACTAAATCTAAGGGAGTGTTCAGGACAGAATCTGAGCTCCTTCCCTATAACCGAATTATCGCATTTTCCCACGCCGAGCCAAACAGACCACCAACTATTTCTCTGAAAGATTGCTGGCTCAGTGTCACTAAATATATCCAGATTACATAGCTCTTTCATGGTTTATGCACACAGATGTGTTCAGGTTAAAGCCTTGGTGATCAGAAATCTGTAATATTACATTGAACCTTTTTTTTTGTTAAGGAAATGCAAGATATGTTGACCTTCTAATTCTATTCTACACTGTTTTTCTGACTATATATGATTTCAAAGTGAATAAATTGCACATTTTCAGTGAAAAAATTAAATTTAAATCAGAGCTGGTTCATTCAGAGTACCCAAAATAAGAATTTGTAAGGACCAGTGTGATCCTTATTTGATGTCATACGCAGCTTGGAGTCATCTGAAGTCAAATTTATGGAGTGTTACTTTTCCTTCATTGTTAGTCGCCATGAAGTCCTGAGTTTATACAATGCCCCTGCCCTGGCTGAAGAGGTACAGTATGAATAATCTCCCAGGCTTTCAAAGTCAGACCAATTTTTTATGTTGATGTCTGTCATATGGATGATACAGTTAGTCTGAAATAGCAAAATTATTGTTTTGGTCCTCAGGCAAAGGAACTCCTGCAATCTCTTTCTTCCTAGCTACTAATTCAAATAGTTCCTCTGATGGGTAAAAAATGGCAGTATGTTATATCATGGGGGTCCTCACTGACTCTACAGGCAACTTAGAACTGGACATTCAATAGCCACCGATGGTATTTCAGTTTTAAGGTGTAAGTGCCCAAGATTTAACTTTTTTTTTCAAGTGTAGTATCCCTCCTCAAAGTTTGACAGGGCAGTAACTTGGACAACTGTGTTTGAATTACCCCATTTTCAAATACTTTCATATTATCCATACAATTTATTACAGCATAACAGTCTTCTGTAACCACATACACTCCAACAGATATAACTGGCTCCACGCTTTACGTTTTTAACACAAAACCAGTGTAAACACATCTCCTTTGTTAGGATTAAAGGTCAGAGATGTTATATGCTATCAAGCTAAGGAATTTTTGAATATTTCTATCCAGCCTATATGTGAGTATATTATATAAAGCAAAAATATAACACTGGCCAGGTGTACACGACTAGCTCATCTAACCTGTCTCAACTGTCTTTTAACTGCCTTCCCTTCCAGTTTATATCACTCTTCTATCTGCAGACAGTTTAGATCACAGACACTTCACGATCACATGATTTTAAGTTTCCCTATGATGAATGTAGGTTTTAGACACTAAGCCCACTTAGGCATACTCTATTTTAGTCTGAACATTTCTTAGCTCGGCATAAATTTGTATACCAGATGTCGCCTTGTAATTAACACATTGGGATTTGGGAGCTGTAGATTTTTCTGGTTACAAACTTTCTATCAAACCGACATCTGTGATTTATGCTTCCAACTTCCTTTCAATGCATTTACATAATCTGTTCAATATAAGGAGAGATCATAAACTCTCCATACATATTTAGAAATAGATTCCACAGAAAGAGTTAAAACCAAGTCAAAGAATGGTTTAAGCTTCTCTTTTATAGTGGCAGTTACTGTAAAACACCTACAATCAAGTTTTCTCAGAACAAAAATATATTTTACAGTCATAGAATCATATAATCCTTTACCGTGAAAACAACCCTTAAAACCAACATATCCAACCAGAAATCGAACTCTGCCAAGTCAAGCACTAAACCAGGCCCCTAACTGGACATCTACACATTTTTTAAATTCCGGGGATCCTGACTTAACTACTGCAATGGGCAGTTTGTTCCAATGCTTGATAACCCCTTCAGTGAAGAAATTTTTCATTATTTGAAATCTGAACCTCCCCTGATGCAACTTGAGGCTATGTCCTCTTGTCTTATTCCTTGCTAATTGGGAGAAGAGACTGAGCCTGACCTTGCTACAACCTCCTTTCAGGAAGTTGTAGAAGGTTCACCCTGAGACTTCTTTTCTCCAGGCTAAACAACCCCAGCTCCCCCAGCTGCTCCTCAGATAACTTGTGTTCCAGACCCTTCATCAGCTTTGTTGCCCTTGTCTGGACTTGCTCCAGCACTTTCATGTCTTTTGTGTAGTGAAGGGCCCAAAACTGAACATAGGATTAGAGGTGTGGCCTCACCAGCGCTGAGTACAGGGGGACAATCCCTGCCCTGGTCCTGCTGGCCACACTATTGGTGATACAGGCCAATGGCCTTCTTGCTGCTGGCTCGTGTTCAGCCACTGTTGACCAGCATCCCCAGGTCCTTTTTTTGCTGGGCAGCTTTCCAGCCACTCCTCCCCCAGCCTGTAGCAATGCCTGGGGTTGTTGCAACCCAAGTGCAGGACCCAGCCCTTTGTGTGGTTGAACTTCGTCCCACTGGCCTTGGCCCATTGATCCAACCTCTGAGGATCCCTCTTCAAAAACCTTCCTACCCCCCAGCAGACAAACACTCCCATCCAGCTTGGAGCCATCTGCAAACTGACTGAGGTAGCACTGAATCGCATTGCCCAGATCATTGATAAACAGATTAAATAGAACCAGGTCCCAAAACCAAACACTCAGGAAAATTTTGTTGCCTGCCAATGGTGAAGGAGAAAAAACAAGTTACTATTCTCTCAGGAAATACTGCATACGGAAAAAGAGGTTCGGAACTGAAATTAATAACCTTCTTCTGAATTTTGAATTTACCCATTTTGTTTAGAAGCATTTCAGGAAGTAGGCTCCATTTCAAGAAGACTGGTAAACCAGAGCACACTTGTGCACGGATCGGCGAGGATGAACTTGATACTGACCCCAGTGGTTCCGTCCTCTAGCTAACACAACAGCAGTGGGCATATCGGCAGTAACATTGTTTCTCTCCCCCAAAACACCTGCCAGGGCCATCCAGTAAATTAAACTGATCATATTGAGGGGAAAGTTTGTTTGGTGTTCTGGAGGAACTCAGGAAGTAGAGAAGAGCAGGAATTGCTCAGGAAATTAAGATAGCCTGAGGCTTTCTCTTTTCTCTCCTTCTCCTTCTTTCTCTCCTGGTAAAAACAGGAACAGCAGACTACCCCTGCAGTCCAATTCAGTTTTTCTTACCCTCCCCAAACCAATGCTAACTCTACTTTCTGTCCTGTACTCAACTGATTACATCTAAACAGTAAAAACACATTTGGTCAAGTATATTAAAGCATGTTTTATGACGTTAGGGTTCATTCTATCTGGCGAACACTTCTATTAAGGGCAGAACCTCCACTGACTACTAAGAAAGTAACTTCACATCTTAACTCTATTCCACCTGCAATATCTTAGATCTATTCTTCGTATGTCTTAGGAAAGAAATAAATGTTAGGAGAGTACAACTATATTAATAGGGGTTGCACATTATTGAAAATTAAAATTGCTAAAGGCAATAAGAGAAAATTTGGAATGTTATAATATAGTGTGCATACATGGCTATCAAATATTATAGGAAATGAATACTTTCACAACCATAAGCAGGCTGTCTTTAAATAAAATAAAATAAAATCATCAATTTTAAAAATCACACAGAAAAAAAAGGGTGGGAAAAAGAATATTGAAGATACTTTTATGTTCTGCTGCAAGCTCAACAATTCAATTAAAAAAAAAAACAACTGAATCACTTGCACAAGAAATATGAAAAAACAGCAAACAACATTATTTTTCATTCTGAACACCACCATAAAATTACCCTCCAATATTTCTTTTCAGAATATACTTTCATTAAAGTTTCCCTGCTGACAGAATATTTTGCGTTGAGCATTACTTATTCACCTAAAAAAACCTATACCCACAAGTTCTTTTTAAATTTTCTGGAAAACCTGCACAGCAAACTCTTAACAAACAAACAAACCAGACAAAACCCAAACAAAAAAACAAACAAAAAGACAACAACAATAACAACAAAAAAACCCAACCAAAAATAGAAAAAAGAAAAACCAGAATAATTATTTTTCTAATTACTTTATTAACCTTATATCTAGCAGTTTCACCAGGAAAAAAAACACAAAGTGCATATATATATATTGACACACAATCTTTTATTAAAAATGTATATGTATTTGTCCCACTGAAACATACACCGAGTTTCTCTTTTTTTAACACCAGAGGTCAATATTTATTTATATTTGTAATAGCAAATTGTTACCCTAATGTAATGACAGGTGAACTAAAACCCAGATTTGTATTTCTGGATAACCTTAATTCTCTGACTAATACCACAAAGGAAAAAATATTAATTTGAAGATGAGTCATGTCTAATACCAAAATTAAAAATCACTTGCTACAGCTAAAATCCGATACCTTTAAGAAAGACTGATTACACAGATATTTATATACATTTTTATTCACTAGAAGCTAGAGGCAGAGAAGCTAGAGACTGATACAGTCTCCTTAGAAACCTCTATGGCAGATCAGGACCTTTGTGGTTATAGTCACCACTTTGAATAGAGCCATTATGAAAATTGGTTACAGAGTCAGAACACAGTGTTCACTCAATGAATTGAAATTGAGGATGTTTAACAAGAGAGAGAAGCAAGATCTTTGGGATCTATGTTGCCAGTGGAAGGATACTGACAACCCACCAGAACCTTCTCTCCATAAGATCGGAGCAAAGAAGGGGATGTAGGGTCAGAACTTGAGATATGCCAACAAAAAAAAAAATCTGTAATTCAGAACCTGCTGTGCATAGTTTTTCTTGACTTAACACTATCTAGTGAAGTCTCTGGGCAAAGTAACAGTTTAAGACCTGTTTTTTTGACTGTTAGGCTTTTTTTGGACTTGACAGAGTTTGCTTTACAGCTGGACTCAGCATCTTGAGTCTTTTCCAACCTAAATGATGCTATGATTGTATGATTTTACATTGCAACTGACACGGATTCAAAGTATACTAAGATTCAGCAAGCAGTATAGACTGTCTGCTTTCCTAGGTCCATTAGTTAATAACTAAGCTTTTAAAATAATAGTTGCAAATTAAAGGACTGTTTGAAAGCATGTTTATGACCTCAGTTATTGGAAATGAGGCGTGTTGCTTTGCTACATACATAGCATTCCTAATACAGGAATACATACATTCCTTCCTGATTTAGGCTACCCAGTTGAGCTTGACTGCATTGCTGCAATTATCTACAACTGCTTTGCGAACTTAATATCGTCTTCTTTGGGATTGTTGGAGTTAACATTGTGCAATGTCTGATTTTTCTAGAATGGAATAGTCGATCACTGCAAATGAAGAAAAAATAAAGTGCATAAACCATGGAAATACGTATTTCAATACTTTTTTAAATGCAGAATAAATAGCTAAGCAATACAGTACAACGTTATTTATTCTACTAAAACAGAAAGGGGAGGGGTGGGCAACAGGATACCACCTTATAACAATATGAAAAATGTTTTCTGCGAGTGAAATAAATTATGAAAATAAAAGCAGTGCATGAAGTTGAAAGTGAAGGGGAAATGACTGCATGATTGTTTAAATCTCTTTCAACAAACATTTACATAATTACCTCTTTTCCCAATTAAAACAAAGAGTACAGCATAAAGACAGCTTAAATATCCAAAATATCTAAGTTTCAAAATAGGAATAGTGTATTTATAAAACGAAAATAGCATGGATTTCATGAATTCCAACTTTAGCTCTCATCAGATATCAGAAATGCAAGTTATTAATGAAATGTTACTGAGCTGACACCAAACTTAAATTACGGAATTAAAAAAAAAACCCAACACCAACAAATAACAAAAAAAACAAAATTAAAAAAAAATAGGAAAAGTCATCTTTATTCATTCAAATAAGCCTTGGGTAGCACTGTACCCCTGTTTCTGGAGTATTATACAGGCTTGTGTCGACAGCTCTACTGCCTAGAATTCTAGATGACCACGACTATGAAGAAGAGGAGACACAAGTTAGGAAAAGTCAACACTACTTATTGGAGAGGTTCATTTGGGTGGCAAGGTGGTGAGGGTAGATTGACATCACACATTTCAGATATTCAACTTTTAGCTGCAACATCCTTCATTTGTGTTTTGCCTGCTTCTAAGAACTGTGCAGGACTCTTGTCTTTGGTGTTTATTGTGTTGGCTCCAGTAGTATGGGACAAAAAGCAGTATGGCCAAAAAGCCTTTTGAAAATGTAATACAGTTAAAGTGAACCAGCTTGTTCTGATGTTGAAAGTGCTGAATGTGTTTGGGGAAGCATCTTTATAAATATGTGACAAAACTGTTCGGTCATTTCCAGATATCTCTAGTTTCCACATTTCTGTGCCATACCACCTGCAGACCTGGAAAATCATCCCACACTGAAATTCATGTGGCTAAAGCTGTAGACATGGACATTTTGCCTTGCTCCAGTTTTCAGAAATTTATGTAGCTTGGAGAACACCAGAGATCATTAATGAAAACAGCATGGCTTACTGCTACAACCACCATTAAGAAAAGCTAGGCTTCAGATTATCCATGTCCATCTTAACAGTGAAAATATTGCAGGAAGGATTTGCTCTGAGTTTGCTCCTGAAAAAATACAGCTATGTGACTGGTGAAGTAAGAAGGCTTATTGTTTTGCCACGGGAGGGCACTTTAATCCAGAGGGGAAAAAAAAGAAGGATAAAAAAAGCATTTATGTCATGTTTTCACTAAATAACAAACCTTAAGGATCCAGCTATGACACAAGCACTAGAGTGCATTTGAACACACAAAAGATATGAACAGGTGCTCACAGAGCTTCTACACAGCCCTCATCACAACTGAGAATTCACACCTTAAAGGAAAAACAGTTGAGTAAAAAAGGGCTGAATTAGACTTCAAAAAAAAAGCATTTCTCCAAAGTGAGGTTTCTGATATGACAGAAATTGGTTTGGTACAATCAGTTGTAATTTTGCCGGGGCTACACAAGTAGTATCAACAACTATCTGGTGTTTGAAAAGACCACAAAGAGTATTTTAGCAACTCTTTTTTTTTTTTAATTAATTTAGCTAATATTGTATGAATAGATAAAGGAGGTTCTAAGAAAGGTGGAGAGTGACTGTTTACCAGGGCCTGTAATGACAGGACAAGGGGCAAAGTTTTTATACTGAAAGACCATAGGTTTAGGTTGGACATAAAGAAGAAATATTTTACTGTGAGTGTGATGAGATGGTGGAATAGGCTGCCCAGAGAAGTTGGGTGCCCCGTCCCTAGAAGTGTTCAAGAACAGGTTGGATGGGGTTGGTACTAAATGATCTTTAAAAGTCCCTTCCAACCAAAATCATTCTATGATTCTATGATATAGATTCTCTACCTATACGTGGCTGTAGAATATTTAGAACTGCAAAAAACTCTTGAATTTGTGTAGGTATGTAAGGCTGATTGATTACTTAAGAAGACAGGCATATTCCATGCAGTAAATCTGCATAATATGTTTTTCTCAGATAATAGCCTGAGTGCATGAGGATCCAAAATGATAGAGAGCTGCTTATATGTGGAGAAAAATAGGTAAAAAATGTACCTTCTGAGAGCAGCACTTAATAATGTTGGGATGCAGTGGCTCACAATTGTGTTTTCAACTTCCACAGAATTTACTACTTAGTCAATGACCAAAGGTAAAGTTATTTTACTCTGTAAACTAAATGCCAGCACAAACCAAAAATTTATAGGGGGTAAATGTGGAAATCAGGAAGATGAAAATTATCTCAGCCACCATGGTGTTATTCAGACAATCCATCAACTGAGATAGATCCTATAGGGCCACTCAGTTCCTACAGTGAAGAAACCATTTCAAGTGGTAGTAGGCAGTAAGAGATAACCAAAAAGTTTATCTTAAATACAGTTTTGATCACATCTGTGAGTATTTGTCAGGGAACGGAATGAGTGAAATAAAACTAATGCTTATAACTGAAACAACTATTTACAAGAGGACATAAATTAATTGCTTGTAAAACCTGGTTTTGTTTTCAAGTTCCCTGAAAAAGCAAGGTACAGTCTATTGACCATGTATCACAAGGTGAAATCAACTTACATGACTGCTGTCATGCATATGTCTCTGGTCTGTGGACTGACACCAAATCAAACTACAATTAGGAAATCGGTGTATGTTTCTCTGGTAATTTATTGTGAATAGACACATCTGTTTTATTAAACCACACAGGAATAGCAAAGATTTTTTTTTCTAGTACTCTGGAGATAAAGCAGAACAATTCTCATGTAATTAAGTGATTTTCTCAGCAGCTTGTAGATCTATAGTCCACAGAAAATTTTTACAGGAATGCCTGACAAGAGTTAAAAAATCACATTTACCAAATGAGGGACCTTTGAGGGACCTCTTCATTCTTAAAATTATCCTTTTATACTAGGACATGGTTTTCTGGGGTTTGCATAAAACTTTTAATTGTCCATGCTCAAAATGCAGTATTTTAATTAAATAAGTAGATGCAGAACTCACAAGAAACACAGTTCTATATGAGCCTTCTCAGAATTCTGAATTTTTATCCAATGCATTTGGAATTCCATTGCTGCTTATATTCCAGTATCACATCTAGCTCTTTATTTCTTGTTCTCAGGTTGTGCTTTAAAGTGGAACACACTGTCTGCCCTTCCATTACAATGTCCAATTAATGAATATGAAATTCCAAAGTATATCTTAGTGGCTAATCCTTTTGAATTGTCTGGACTGTTTTTGTTACTTTTACTTTTGAAAGTATTGAAGTTCGTATTTCATGTATATTCTAAATATCTTCCCACTTTAGTAGCTGAATCACTCATTCACTGACAATCTTACGGATAACCAGCATGAAATTGGTGGGGTTTTTTCCACACAAGTGCAGCATGTAAGAACCAAAATAAATAAAAAATTTCAAACCTCCTTCTACTCCAACTGAAAGGTAAAGTTTTTGTTTGAAGATCCAAAATGCAACGTGCAGTCCCAAGCACTCATACAGGCTGGGCAGTGACTGGTTAGTAACACCTCTGCAGACACTGGGGGACACAGGCAGCAATGAGGCAGCAGATAAACAGCAGCGGAGCCTCCTATGCCCACAGCTATGCAAGCAGAGTGAAACCAGAAGATCCAGAGAAAGATCCTGATCCCATACCTCAGACCCATGCTTGCTCTGCCCAAACCAGGACTTTCGTGTGTGGCACAGACACTGATACCCTGGTGTGAGTTACATGTAGATGTCCAAGGTAACTGGGAGCTGGAGCAATGATTGTTCAAGAAGAGGCTGGAGGAGCTTGGTCCATTCAGCCTGGGAAGAGATGGCTTTGGGGGGGTCTTATTGACATCTACAGATACTTGATAAAAAAGAAATGTGGAGGCAGACTCTTCTCAGATGTTCACAGTTAGAGGACGGTAGGCAAAAAATTTCAAGTAGAAATAAATCAATTTTGATAAACATTATGTATACTTTTTCATGGTGCAGGTGGTAAGGCACCCCAAAGAGGTTATGAGAACTCTGTATCTGGGGATACTAAAAGCTTACCAGACAATGTCATGAGCAACCCAGTATCACAGAGATACTTTGGCCTAGATGACTTTCAGAGGTCGTTACCAACCAAAATTATTGTATGATTCTATTACATGTATTTTTTCGCATACATTTTTCAGCATTAAGAGAAAAGTTTTTTATATTCTTCACTGTACAAGCTCTTATAAGAAAACACATGGAAAACTGCCAAATTAAAAACCAGGTGAACTCTGGTCCCAGGTAGACCATTCCATGGACCTTTGGTACTACCACAGTACTAGTGAAACATCCTGTGAAAAACTTTTCTTCCTACTACAATAAAAGAGAGTAAGTTATAGCCCACACACAGACATATCCATGATGGAAAATGCTCACTTTTTATGTTTTTAATTGTGAAAATGGTGAAGTTTTCAAAGCAATATTACTATATTCAGCAATATAGTAGATTACACTTCTTGAGTAAAAAAAATATCAGTGTAACCATAGAAACAGTGGTTTACTGTTCAATCAGTTTAAAAACAGGTGCTATGAAGGACATGTTAACTTAGCCAGGAGACCAGGATTGTCTCTACATTGTCTGCGGCTGTCTAATATCAGTAATGAAAAATCAAAACCTTAGAATTTATAAAGAATTAGTCTACATTTTAGATTAGTATTTATACTCTCCACAGCATTAACTGAGATTTCCAGCTACAGAAAAGCAACTGCAAGTCCTGCCACTATCCAGAAGAAAACACTTAGCAACTGAGTTCAAGTTAAAGAAGACCACAAGTGATATCATAATCTAATTTTCCATTTTACTGTACTCTTTTACACCTGCTGAATTGGCTAAGAATGGTTCTCCACCAAATGAAAATGGTAACATTTTACATCTGCTTTGCATGAGATCGCAGAGAACAGAGACGCAGAAGAGGCTTTTGGGACAATTTGAAGAGTTACATAATGTAGGCAAAGATAGCCTAGTTAAATAAAACAAGAGTTAATTGTTGTAAAGACAAAAACACTTAATAAAAAAGCAACTAACTGAAATTTCATACATCCATAGTGTAGTAGTTTATACAGACAAAAACTGAATTTATACTTTTAAATGCTTTTTGTTCTTCAATTATATCACATCATCAAGTATAAGATCTTTTTTAGTAAAGACCCCGTCCTAGTGAGAAATGCCTGCTCTACAGATCATAAACAATTAACGAAATCTAACGTAGTTTGTCAAAAGCTCACCTTAATATAAACAAAGAGAAAAAATTGTTTATGTTACTTAGTTTAATATAGATAGAATTAGCACTTTAAGTATTAAATACAATATGTAAAATTGTATTCATAGGATCATGTAATCATTTGGGTAGGAAACAGCCTTTAATGGTCATTGAGTCCAACCCACTGCCATAGGCTCGGACATCTTCAATAGTATTCCTGACTGAACGACTCATTACAACCAAACAACTGTATCAACTCTCATGGATCATGCAGTAATTGCAACGAATTACCACTGCATATTAACAACTGGATTTACTTTGTAAAACCTGCCTTTTTTACCAGGATTCTCCAGAAAACAAGCATGTTTCCTGCTTGCTGTGATATATTAGGTATCAATGACAAATCAGCTGTCCCAAGCAGCACTTAGCCTCTTAGCTCAGCAACTCTGTGACTGCTCCCATCTCAACCCTTCTGTTTTCTCAGTCATGCACTGCAGTCATAATGAAGTCATCCATCCTCCTGACAACAAAGACCTTAACCCTTTGATACAAATGTCAACTGCAGAATCTTTAAATCCAGGAAAAGTAGAGTGACTAAGAAAAATAGTTAATGCTACAAAAGACTTTCTTCTTGTTCAGGTAGGTAGACTGTCATACATGAACAAACACCCCCACATACATACAAACACTTGTCTATTTACTATTATTAGTTTATAGAGGAGCATCTGATGACACTACCTAACAAAGCTTTTGTCCTTTTTTCTTTCTTTTTTCTTTCATAATGCATAGATCAGGGATAGCTGCACTGTTGAAAGGTAAAACGTTGACTTTGTGAGGTCATCACAGAAGGGCTTCAGCAACACCTTTCAGTAATGCTTCTAACTATACACAGTGGAGTATCTAAGAAACAGGATGGCAAAATGTCAGCATGTAAAATGGACAAAAACTCTCCATTTTGTCTCCTTTTACTGGATACCATAAATGCATGCCATGAGTTTGACTCTTTCCCCACCATTGCCAACACTTACAATGCAAACAGACAATCTACCATCACAGATTCAAGGGGTGCATGATTTCAGCGGGAGGCACAGTGTTTGCATATCTGAATTTACATCCCTTACATCATGTAATACAGACACATTTGTGAAATTTACAGCTGAAGCAAGGTCTGCTGATTTCCCATCCAGTGTTTCAGCTACATGAGCATTGCCTTCCTTGTTTAGTTAATTGTCAACAACTTCCTAACTTCACTGCAAAAGAAACAGTTCTGGTTAAATTTATGCCATCTTCATTTAATCTAAATAATACACATCCACACTGAGTATAATGAACCCTACTTTTTTTCATGTACTAGTGTGTTCTTGGAGGATCTTATCACAGTTTTTTATTTCACTTAATATTGGTCTCCCTAGGGAGAAAGAAATAGTGTTGTTCATTTCAGCCTCTGGAGACCAGCCATTCCTTTATTCCTACATTCCTTATACTTGGGAAGAGACAAATCCCTTGTTAACAATTTATTTAAGAGTGAAAATATTTAAGTATCATTTCTTTGTAGTAGATAGTAAGTACCATTTATTATCAACAAATGCCTATTACCTTTCTAGGCATCCTTTCCATATTAATTAAATCAAAAAGGAAAATCCCCTGCATAGTAACCACCAAAAAGTGTATTCACTACTTTTATCTACTCTTAAAAAAAAAACCACATCTGAACTCTGTGCTTGGAAAAGAGGCACACAGTCCAGTTGACAGTGTTTTCATAGCAGATTAAAATTCTTGGTTATGTTCCCTAAAGATTTTTATTAAGCAAGACCTTCAATGTGCTCAGCAAAAGTTCAGGTTTTGTAACAGCTCTTCATTAAGGCTGAGTTCAAAGCAGCCAGTCTTTTGCCTTATTACCAGAAAATGCTGGTCAGAGAGCTTTGAATTTAGCACCATGTTATCAAAACTAGTCAGGATTAAACCATGGGATATCCCCATAATTACCTTATCTACAATAAACCTAGGCTTAATTGGAGAAATAATCTGTCAAGCTTCCAATTTTCATAATGTAGCTACTCAAGTAACAGGGAAAGATGAACCTATTCTCCACTTTCTCCCTGTTTCCCTTTAACAATGACAACAGTTTGTGGCTAAAGATTTCCTACCGAAGATAAAGATACATTTTGAACTGACCAATAAAAGCACATATTTGCAGATGTTCATTACATTCCCATGTGATTTCCTGTTTCCTCATTGTTGTGAGAACCTGATATTATTTAAAACGAATTAAGCTGCTTCTTTCCTTTTCTTTTTTTTTTTCTTTAATGCTAAAGTGCCCAGTGACTTGAAATGTGATCAGTAAAATAAGGAATAATCACTTAAGGGAACTCCTTGAAGACACTGGCATAATACAGCATGACAGTAAGGCATATATCCCTGACTAAAAAATCAGAGCTCATGGTTAAGCTTTTTAAATTTGGGGTACCCCTAATAATTTTTTTTTTTAAATTGCAGATGAAATGCTTCCCTTACTTGGCATTCCACTTATTAATATGATTTTTCAAAGGAAAGGTCAACTACAAGAAAAGAAAAAATAAAGTCAATGTGTATTTCCTTAATAATTGAAGAAAGTTTTGAGCCTTATGAAGAGAGAGCCTTATGTTGTGCCTCCGACAGTGAATTTTGTGGGAATGAACGCCACATAAACTTCAAAACTTTATTGTTCTGTTGTAAAATGACAATTCTTAATATTAAGCACACACAGCAAAGATCTTCTATCTGTCTTAAGAAGTAAGCCCTTATTTTCTTGGTGTAATAAAATGACATGAATTATAACAATCGTGCAGACTGAAGAAATGAAGCAGCATGAATATAATCAAAACGTCTCTCGGGGCTACTGTCATTATCCATTAAAAGGTAACTGACAACTTCTTCTTAATTTGCTATTAATCTTCCACGTTTCCCCCACAATTTAATATGGCAACATTTTATTTAATTAGTATGCTCATTATAATTGTTTGTCATAGTGGTTTGTTTAGTTGACACAAGTTGTCTAACACTGACTGTACAGATGGCAGAGTACCAGTGTCTAGTCTCAGAGGAACTATTTGACCACTGCAGTAAAAGAGCAATAAACAAAATAACAACATTGCAGCCCACTCCAGTTTATGTAGGCAGTCAGGCTTTTATCGCTGTAAAACCTTGAAATGGATGTATGAGCATTGCTGCTATAAACAAAGAGTTGTTTACAGCTTTGGGATGGCAGACACCACTACTGGCCTAGAAGCTTCAGCAGCCTGAATGTCAGAAACTGACTAATGTGGAGAAACATACAGTGGCTGGTTTTATAGAGAATATGTTTTATAAACCTCAAGGGACAATTTATCACAAATTCATCCACTCTGCTGCAGATTGCCGCTTTAATGTTGAATACTGAATTTCAGTCCACACATCAGCTCAACCAAAGACGGGCGGGGAATCAAAGGCTGTACTAGCTTCTCCTCACTTCATTACGTTAATTCTGGAATTTCTTCATAGAAAATCTATTTTAAATGCCTATTTCCCCACCTGTAAAAAGTAAATATTCTGTGATTTATGCATCGTTTATTAGAAAAAGACAAACCTAGTTGCTCTTTTATCCTATACCAATACTGTTTATTTGTATGCTGTTAAATCTGCATGTGTCGGCTGCATGTATGTCAGTCTACAATAATAAACCCCACATTTTACGCTACTAATAGGCAGGCAAAAATGTAGCTGTACTCCCATATTGAAAAAAAGAGCATTTCAAGAGCAGAGAAACAGTGCACATACTGACATTTTTATTGCCTTGTTTAATACCTCTGTAAGTAGCCAAGAAGTAGTCACCCTTTTCCTCCATCCTGTGACAGTAATGAGATGGGTACAAGTAATTTTATTTCCTTTACCTTTTCTCTTTGTACAACATGTAATACATAATTCTGATTGCAAATGTAAAGTCAGATGTTGAGTGTTGCATAGAAATTTTGAATTTAAATTTGGAACTAAAACCTAGTTACTTTCCACTAATACAAATTTCATGCTAATGTAACTCCACAGAATTACACAAAATCCATACTGACAGAAAATGTGAGATGACAACAGAGATCTAACATTAATGTCAGTTAAGTCTTGCTTCCAACGTAACATTTTCAAAGGTACTTAAGGCAAGTTCAAATAACAGAAGATCCTTTTCTGAAAGGCTTCTAAAAAATATTTTACACAAGTTGCAAAATTTCAATAGCATAACTCCCTTCACATTACATACTTTGCTGAAAACATTACATAGCTGTTTGCACTTGTAGCTGAGGGATTATTTGAGCACCACTTCCAAGGAAATTTGAATTTTCAACAGTAGTATAGGACAGTAACTCACATTGTATGAATACATGCTGATCACTTTTCAAGCCTTTGCATATTTCTGAATCTTTGCCTCTCTGAAACTGAAACCTTGACTTTCCCAAGACAGTAAAATTATTTTCTCATGATCACAAAGATTGTGTAAATTCTAAATAAAATTTGATTGATTGAGTCATATGTTTTTCATAGTGGAATATAAGATCAACCTTTACAAAATGACCACACAGATTTGTTTACCATATTAGGCATAAAGAGAAATTTGTAAAGGGATACACTTGCAGGTCACTTGTGCACAAGATTGATATATTTCTCCTGTAAAGAAGATATAACTTAAATTCTCATTGTGGTGCAAGAGAAGCTTCTGAGATAGAATAATTCTGGAGTGAAAACTTTAGTGAGAAATTGAATTATTTCGCTCTGGATGCCCAGGAAAATAGAAAACAGAGAGAACAGTTAGTCTACCTAAATTTAATGCTGACAATATTAACGATGAGACAAACTACAGTATAAAATGTATTATAACATAAGATCATTTAAACGTTTAAAAGGTAGGCAGGGAAAAAAACCAAAGAAACCTTTTATGTGATTTTAGCACATATTGAAATTAAAAGTTCTATAAGATAGAATAGGATATATATTAAACTATTTTTATGACTTTTGTTATAAGGCTTATTTCATGGTCAAAAATAAAAGCTCCAAAATGTGAAGAGTAAGAAACATAAAATAAGCCCTCAAGATAAAGCAAATTTTCATTCAAAATACCAGCCAAGAATAGAGCAGAAATGCCATTTTAATGAAAATGAGATTATATTATAATAATATTTTGGAGTAAGTGAGATCCAGCTAAGGACAATGTTAATTTGATATTTAAATTATGAGTGAGTCTATATCTTACCTAGTGTATACATACTTGCTAACAAAAAAACAGAAGTACACTATGTCCCAAATTCCACATTCCAATATCTTTAGGGAACCACACCATAAATTACTTTAGGGCTCTTTTGCATTTAAGAACAAGAAATATTTTCCCTTGTTCATATTATATTTCCTATACTATAGTTTGAATTAATAATCACCTCATAAGTTAGCTGCATTTTTAGCTCTTCCATCTATTTTTTCATTCTAAAAAAATCTAGCACTAATTGGAAAATTTGAATGATAGCCTAGAAAAGGTTTCCTTAGCAGTAACAGGACATTCGACACCAGTACAAACTCTCTCATTTTGTGCTGAAGCAGAGCTTACCTCAACATCAGCAAACTATTTTCAAAGTTGACACACCAGTAACACTTAAAAAGTTTTGAACTTTTCAGCTATGGTAGAGCAAAAGGAACACAGATGGACTAGTAGAAATTGCTTCCAACAAGACAACTCTTTGATTTAATGTCAAATAATGTCTACATGAGACAACACCTGCAGGAATATATATCCATAGCACTGTATGAGAATAAGGGCATTTCTGCATTCCTTAAATCCACCTTATCTTTATTTTGGAAATCTGTTACCATGCTCTGTGCCATCCCAGGAAGGAAACTCACAAGTCATCTCTTTCTGCTTCAACTAGTAAACCACATACCTCACCTCCTTCTGCTTGCACTAATCAAGCACCTACCATCTAAAACTCTCAGAATGCTTTTCTGACTTCAAGGGCAAAGGCACGGAATCTCTGGAAAAGGCTTTTTCAGCTTGAGACAGGCTCAGAAGTGAGACATTCTCCCAGTTGTTTTCTCATTGTTCAAGCAAAAATGTTCTTAAGAATGAGAAATAGTGACTAATGATGCATCCTGGCCAGACGTCTTTCTGCTGACCAACCACCTCGCTCAATGTATAATGACAAAGAAGAGTTTTGCTCACCATTTGCACTTCAGTGGAATGAGAGATGTTCTGCCTACAACTGAGAACAGTCTGGCCTGTCACCAGCTGTATATCTCTCTCTGTTTTTAAACAAAAATCATGTATGTACTGGACTTACATTTTTTGTCCCTCAAAACATGCTTATATAAGCCAGGACTTCGACAGATAAATACGGCATATTTATCCCAGTTATTTTCCTCTTTTTCATCTGACAGAGTCTCATGAGAATTGGCTATTGCATTTCACTAGAAAATGGTATGTGAAGCAGTATTATGCGAGGATTTTCTTCATAATACCTTTTATTTTCCAAAAAAAATAAATACTGGGACCAGTTATGCCAGAGCTTCAACATCAACACTAAAGGCTTGTCTAGTCCCACTATCCACTCTCCCACTCTACACTTTTGTCATCTAAAACAGGACAAGGAGATAGTTTTTACTATCTGAACAACTGAAGAGTTAGGAAAAATGAAAGTTTGGATGTTCTCCAAGGCACAGTACCCAACTTAAAAGGGAACAACAATGAAGGTCCTAGTCAGGTTTTGAAGCTAAAGAGTTCAGGAGACTATATGAGCGTATTTAGCTAATAGAGTCATGACACCTTCATTTACGGTGTTGTCTGACTCCTGTGCCAATTACATCTAGGAGAACAAGAAATTTTATTCAGAGGTGAATACAAGCAACTCAAATTCCAGAATTTTCAAAGGTGACAGGCTCTTAGCTAGCTGTTTCAAGACGATTTAGATTCATAGGAGTTTTACACAGAAAGAGCTCATAGCCTTTAAAGTACTCTGATGCATGAATATATATTGTTGGATATATCATGTTGGCTATTATCCCTTTAGCCAGCCTCCTCTGACATAACAACCTTAAAGCATGTATTCCATCCCTCTTTTTTTCTCCACTTTCATTTTCATGGCCATGACAGACAAACTCAATCCTGATTTACCAAAAGTTTTCCATCTTTAATTCACTACTTATTCTTCTCTAGGTCAATTAAACTACATTCTTTTAATTCAGTTCAAGGTTTCCTTTTCATCCATAAACCAGACTAAGAGATTTGCCAACGTCATGTTCTGCCTCAAGTTTCTCATTTTCCTCTCTATGTCCATTCTCAGATACTTTAATCTCCTAGAAAGTCAGCACTGCTTTTTTTCTGAGTCTAGCTGTCAAGACTTGGCATTCATTCTTTTTTGTCTTTTTGGGTGAATGCCAGGAAAGATCTTTCACCTTTTTTTTTTTTTTCTTTCTCCTTTAGTTTTTTTGAGCACAATACAGGAAAAAAAAACCCATGAAGCAATTTATATTTGTATCAAACCAGTTACAAAAACCAGTAAATTCACTAGCTGCAACCAAAATATGACTGAAGTAGCTTTCTGTTCTCAAGAAAAATTAGATTTATGCCTGGTGACTTAATTTACATCGTTCGCAACTGAAATGAAATAAATCAGCTGGATAGTCTCCCACTAGCATTTAGTAGATCCTTTTTCACAGCACAAAAGCACTACACAATTTGGCACTGTTCTGAATGATTGGCAACTTCTACTCAGGAGAGACCAAAGAATGAAATGCCAAGGAAAGAAATGCCAAGGGTTTTTCAGGTCAGTGCTTTGCCAGAAGTATATTGGAAAGCTTGTTTCACTCTTTGGAAATGCTCTAAGTTGCTTATATTCATGTGAAATAAAGTGCAACCAAATAAAAAAAGCTAAGAGAAAAAAATCAGCAAGATACTTATTGCTCAAAGTTGATGACAGAAGGAAACAGAAGTATTTTAAATGTATTTCCCCTCCTTTTTCTAGAAGCTTTGAAAAGCTTTGAAAGCTTTGTAATGGGGAAAATACCCATTGCTGAAATACTAATGTGTTGGTTGCAAAATTTTCTAATCTGTTTATCATGAAGTACTGTTACAGAGTAATGAATCAGCAGATGTGTAACTAAAGCCTCAGACAATGGTTGCAATACACTGTCACTGTAGCAGGGAGTATGGAAATGCTCCAATCATAAAAATGACAAATTCCTAAATTCACAGAATCACAGAACGGTTGGGGTGGAAAGGAACTTCTGGGAGACAATCTAGTACACATAGACCTGCTAAGGAAGGTTCACCTAAAGCAGGTTGCACAGAATTAAGTTCACGTAGGTTTTGAATAAACCCACAGGAGACTTCACAACATCTCTGGGCAGCCTGTTCTAGGGCTTGGTCGCCATCAAAAAAAGGTTTATCCCTCATATTCATTATTTCCTCATATTCCTCAAACTGTATTTCAGTTTGTGCCCTCCTGTCACTGAGCACCACTGAAGACAGTCTGGTCACATCCTCTTGGCACCTCTCCTTAAGACTTTTGTACAAATTGATAAGATCCCTTTCAGTCACCTCTTCTCCAGGCTAAACTGGCCCAGCTCTCTCAGCCTTTCCTCATAAGAGATGATGCTCCAGTCCCTCAATAATCTTTGAAGCTCTCCAGTAAGTCCTTGTCTTTCTTGAACTGGACAGCCCAGAATTAGACACAGTATTCCAGGCGAAGGCTCACCAGTGCAGAGTAAAGGGGCAGAATCTCCTCCCTTCCTCCCTCAACCTGCTGGCAATGCTCTTCCTAATGCACCCCAGGACACCACTGGCCTTCCTGGCCACAAGGCCACACTGCTGGCTCATGGACAGCTTGCTTCCACCAGGGTCCCCAGCTCTTTCCCAAAGAGCTCCTTCCCAGCAGGTCAGCCCTCAGCCTGTTCTGGTGTGGAGGTTATTCTTCCCCAGGTGCAGGACCCTGCTCTTGCCTTTGTTGAAATTCAGTAGGTTCCCCTGTGCCCCACTCTCCATCCAGTCCAGGTCTCTCTTGAATGGCAGCACAGCTCTCTGGGGTATCAGCCATTTCTCCCAGTTTTGTGTCACCTGCAAACTTGCTGAGGGCAACTCTGTCCCTTCATCCAGGTCATTGATACTCACCCAGCACTGACCTCTGGGGAACAATGCTATGGGCCTCCAACTGGACTCTGCAACTCTGGACTCAGAGCCTCTGAGCTCTGCCATTCAGCCAGATCTGCCTCACTGTCCATTCACCTAACCCACACTTGCTGAGCTTACCTGTGAGTTTGTTATGGGAGACAGGGTCAAAAGCCTTGCTGAAGTCCAGGTAGACACCACCCACTGCCCTCTCCTCATCTACTCGGACAGCCATGCCATCAATAGAAGGTAATCAGCTTGGTAAAGCGTAATCTCCCCTTGGTGAATCCATGTTGACTACTCCTGAATTTCTTTGCCTCCACATACTGAGATATGACAACCAGCACAAGTTGTTCCATCATCTTTCCAGGCACAGCGCTAAGGCTGCTGGACCTGTAGTTTCCTGGTGTGGCCTCACTTTGAATATCGTGTGCAGTTTTCGGCACAATAACGTAAGATTTCAATCTATTAGAGAATGTCCAAAGGAGGGCTGCTTAGATGGCGAAGGGCCTTGATAGAAAGCCATATACTGAGCGGCTCTGGTCCCTTGGCCTGTTCAGCTTGGAGGAAACTGAGGAGAGACCTCACTGCAATCTACAACTTCCTCATGAGGGGAAGAGGAGGAGGAGACAGTGATTCCTTCTCTCTGGTGACCAGTGACAGGACCAGAGGAAATGGTATGAAGCTGTGTCAGGGGAGGTTTAGGCTGGACATCAGGAAAAGGTTCTTGAACCAGAGGGTGGTTGGGCACTGGAAGAGGCTCCCCAGGGAAGTGGTCACAGCACTAGCCTGAGAGAGCTCAAGAAACATTTGGACAATGTCCTCAGTCCCATGGCGTAATTCTTGGGGCTGTCTCATGCAGGGCCAGGAATCGGACTTTGCTGATCCTTGTGAGTCCCTTCCAACTTGAAATATTCTGTGATTCGGATTCCTGGGTCCTCCTTCTTGCACTCTTTGAAGGCTAGAGTGACACTGCCTAAGTCACTGATCCAGTCCTAAGGCACCTCTCCTCTCAATGACCTTTCAAAGAGTGGCTTAACAATTCCAGATAGTGATATTAGGTTGGAAAAAGCAGGAGAGATAAGGAAAATTAGTATTTTATACTAATATACTGAAATATATTTGGGAATTTAGATATGCTGTGGCTATCTTTGTTTCTGACACTAACCTGTTATTTTTATGATCTAAAAGTTATTTTAGAGAGCTCACCCTCAATGTGAGTACCCAGTATCACAGGTTTACAGGTGTATTCCTCTTTCATTCATGTGTTTGTCAGGTAAATGTAGTCATACATCTTAATAAATGTGCTGTTGTCATTGTTGCTGTAAGAAGTCAACATTTTCTCTTAAACTAAAAAATAAGAGTTTTGGGATTTGTAAGCCTAAACTTGTTTTGGATGGTCTTGACCTCTGGTTTATCTTGTAAAACAGGAACAGCAATTGTCTAACCATCAGATGAGTATTAAGCACTTTGTTTTAGCTTTTACTGAGCTTTGTGCTGCTGTATTATGCAACTCTAATTATCATTTATGTATTACTAAATAATAAGATAGCAATTACAAGCAGAATTCTGTGTGGGATGAATTACACGTCACCCTAAAATAAAAATGCAGTGCACAAGAGTATGGGCAAGGACAGTTAACACAGATTTAGAAAGTACAGGTATCTGGCAATACAGGAGGATCGAGGCTATAAGCAACTCACAAACAATCAATTAGCAAGCATGAAAAAATTGCAAACCTGGGAATCAGAAAAAAACAGCTTTAAAGACAACAAAGTGCACAAAAGCAAGTATCCAGCTTAAGAAAAGCATGCTATATGTATGTAGTCAATCATTCAAATAGTCAATCATTCACATAATGCAAATGCAATGTATGAAAGAGAATTGCAAACCTATAAAGAGCAACCAAGTTAGTAGATTGCAAGACCAAACCTAAAAATTACCCCAAATGGATCCAAGAGTGAGAAGATATAACCTCAAAGTTTGTATCAAACTTACTCGAGTCAAGGGCTTATCTTAGTGGAAGTTCACTGTACTCTTTACACCCCAAAATTGAAATCATTGCCTGTGGTACCTAGAAGAAGTGGAGAAATTATAATGACAGCCAAGATACTTCAGAGGTATTTATGTCATTTGTGATTGGAAAGTGAATGCAAATGAGCTATAATAATTAGCCAATCTGAACAATATGTGTCAATATGCTATGACTGGACTACTTTCATTAGACCGTTAAAATTTTAACTATGCTAATAATAAATTCATGGCTTTCCTTGGCCTATATACAATCCATAACTAGTCATCCACTAATTGGAGAAGAAGGCAGACAACCAACCAAACAATTTGGATGGAATAATTCGGTAGCAACTGCTGGAGTTATAGTTAGCAGTCTACACGACTACAATTCACAGCAAGACACCGAAAATTGGGGCAAGAGAATTAAAAACATCTAGGGTATAATTTCTAATGAATCCAGCTGAAGTTAAAACTCACTAAGTCTATTTGAAATAAGAGCTAAAAAATAATATATATATATAAAGGTCATGGTGGAATATTTTAAAAGAATGTTGTTCGGTGTGTCACCAGCTTAGAACATTTTATATACCATGCTACACATACAGTCTTTTAGGCACAATTAAAATCTTAGACAGCACTTCAATTAAAAATAATAAAGGACACAAAACATTATACTGCCAACATGAAAAAAAATTGTATAGCAGATTCATTCAAACAACAACAAATGGCAGTATTTCTAGAAGATTCAGGTGGAAGCAGGTGTGACAGGAGAAAGAAATAATTTACAGGAAAAATATGTAGGCAATAGGAAATAGTGGAAGAATGCATATCAGAGACAAATAAACTGCAACCATGAAGAATAATTACATTTTTTAAAGCCATTTGCATTTGCCTGTGCTAAAGAGATCTCAGATCCCATTGATTTTCATATCTTTCTTTATTTCTTATCTATCATATATATAATATGTATATACGAATAAATCACTATCTTTGTTGTAGTTTTTAATTTTATTTCAAAACCAGTTATTTATTTGTAGGTTATTATATTCTAATATCACCTTAAAATTCAGCAGTCTGCTCGTTGCATTTTTAGTACTGAAAGGCTAGTATATAATACATCTGATCTATATAAACCAGTGTAAACTATACTTGCTGATATAACGACAAAATTTGCTTTATAAACACAGATGCTCTGTACTAAGAATAACATCCTACTTCCAATTCCTTGTAAGCCTGCATCAGCTTATACTGTATTATAAAAGGGCATAAATTTTTTATTAGTTCACTGAAAGGATATGAAATACACTTTTCTACTTAGTCCCCAGTCATTGCTTTCCTTTAATTGCTATGTAATGATTTGAAGAAAAGTGAACCACATAAATATCGAGGTTTGGGGTTTGGAGTTTTTTTTAGCTGAAGGAAGTATACTGTATATTAAAATGCTGTTTGCTAGACAGTGACCCTCAGTAGAATAGATAAGAGTACAATATAAAAGCATTGACTTTTTTGAAGGGTAAAATCTCTGATCATGAACTCACTGAAGTCAATGCAAGATGTCCCACTAACTGCAGTCACAGCAGTTCTGCCCCCTCTAACTCCCTGCAGTGGAACCGGATAAAATAATATATGGCGACATTTGTATGACCATCCTTTTTTAGTTTATGTAAGCCTGTCATAAACAAAATCCAATCAATGACATATACCTGTCTGCAGACGGGATATTAAAGAAATGAAGGAAGGGCAAGTAGCGAGAGCATGAGTTTCTACAGATTTACAGTAGCATAATTGATGGAAGAGTTTATTCTGCATTGTCCACAGTGTATATCTGCTCGCCATATGGTTTCTGTGCTATTTAGCAATCGCAAGCAGACTCTCTAAATGCCTCAGTTTAGGGTCTGCAAAAGAAACTGTGTTGTAGGTATATTTTTGCTATATGTTTCTAACAGAATAAGAATAAAACCAAAAATACTTTTTAAAAAATCAGGACATTTACTATATAATTTCTGATACTGATATGGGTGGAAAAAAAAGGAGAAATAAAAGCCCTTCAAAAACTGAAGTACAAAAATACAGAGTTACAAAAATGTACTGCAAAAAACCAGCTTATAAATTTACTACTTGTAATGCAAAGCCCTCTAAGTTTCTCTGGAACACTTTACTTAAAAAACCCAAACATTTGGATGATGATGATTAAATCTATTAAAATCAAAGGGTACAGCATTCTACTTCTGCAAACTGTACTGCAACTAAACAGAAAAAAATCCAACACTCACCATTCTGCTAGGGGAATTCAAGGGTAAAAAGCAGTGTGACCTCTTCCCACTCAAAAACACGTCACACAATGCTGAATTTCCAAATTTTGGATATATCTGATATTATATGTTGATGAAAGACATTTTTTAATTGGACAATGAAAAAGGGGGAGGAAACCTGAAAGAAAAAAATATGATTCTCCAAAAATTGTAATATTAAAAGACTGAAAAGCTCACTGCATCACGCCGTATATAAAATACGTAGCAGAATAACATCAACAAATATTCAGAAAATAATTATAAACACACTCTACTCAAGTATTTCAATGAGTGTTAATGATGGGTGGAGAGAATCTTGTTAGATTCTACTAATTTGAAAAAACCCAAAGAGATCATTGCAGCCTATTATTCACTACATTCACTACAGATGTCAGAATTACTGAAAGGAGATATTCTAAGAACATGTAGAAAATTTTTCCACAAATTACAAAAATAAAAGGAAGCAAGCAGCTTTTTAGGTTAGGAAATTAACAAAAACAGATAAGTAAGGTCTCATTGAGTATGTTGTACATACTGGACAGGCAAATATTTTGCTACTCCTTTCAAGCTGATTCTGTCACTACCTATCTGTCTCAGCTGCAAATGCCCTGCTAATGTGCTGTTATCCCACTGTACTTTATGTCCAAATGTATAATTGAAAATATAGCCATAATGAGTGCCATATTTATTTAAAGCGTATACAAAAATGTTTATAACTTTTAGGCACCACAAGGCATCTACCAATGTTTGAAACAGTACATTTCAACAGGATTACAGAATATTTATAGGGAGTAGAAAATGCTAACAGCTCAATGAAATAATGCAAATGATCTTCACTGCCAACATATGCCAAAATATCAAATGGCCACCAACTGTGAATTTGTAACTTTAACATCACTTTACACTGCAGCAGAGAAAACAGAAAAGAAAGTTGTGCCTGTTACTGGGTATTTTAAACAACTGGCTTTTAGCTACTATTATGAATTTACCACAAGAGAAGAATGCAATAAATTCCCTCATTCCCTCAAGTTGGCTGGACTAGTTTTTTTTCAGTAAGGTCTCTCTCTTTCCTGCCACCTGGATTGAGACATTTTATCTTCTTGAACCAGTTAACAGACATTTCAACATAGAGGTGAAAACATATTTATCATGAGCTCCTGATAATCAAGATATTTTTCTCTTGGAAACAGTCAGAAAGATCACTCAGATTTTGAATCAAATCTTGTGTTGTAACAGGACAGAAAACGTACAAAAGCTCTTTGTTGTTCTTTTTTCTGTCAGTCTTTGAGGAGATAGGAGCTGACAGCCACATGTCGGTTGCAGGAAAAAATAACAAGTTGCAAAAAAAGGTCTTATTTTTAGCAAAGGAATTAAAAGAAAAATAGAAAAGAAAGAAGCATCACTATCTAAACTTTGATTCAGTGATGTAGCATTGCTTGCCAAAAAAAGTATAGGCATTATAATTTCTATCTCACAGGCATTGAATTGTCCACAAACAATGCATGCAGATATCCTCAAAATGCACAGACTTAGCTGGTACCCAGGGTTTATTGACCAAGTCTATGTAATGGCAGCATCAGTGATATAAATACACTATCTGGATATTAAGACCTTTTCTTAAACCTCTAAATCACACCAGAATAAAAATTCTTATCTAAGGTATTAGTTACATGCACTGTGCTCAATGTAGCCTATTTATTTTGTCTTAGACAGTTTGCAAAACATTTCCCTAGATGAAGATGCAGTTACCCTGTGAGAAATCTGTTCAGTCTATCAGCCTATCTGATTACATTTCTGAACAAGCAGAGTTTAAGGATAGTGTAGGAATCCTTTACCTTTTTTTTCTAGCCCCTGAAACCATCTATTTTTAACAGTTTTCTCAGAGTATAATAAACCTTTCTTTATGGCACAAAGTAATATAGCCATCCTACAGACTTTTAGACCACAGTAGCAGTTCTCTGCTTGCTAGAGTTTTCATTCTTTGGCAGCACATTCAATGAATGTAATGCAATACTTAGGTTGATAAGTAAGACCAAGAATTTTTTTTTTATTATAAGGAGACTAAGACCAAGCAAAAGATTACAGATAATCACTTTGCACTCAATGAGTATGAAGACATCAAGAAAGGAAATTTGAATGCTATTCATTTTTCAAGTAAAAGTCTTTTACCTGGGCCACCTCTAAAGAGGAGTTGTACACAGAAGGCAATTTAAGAAATTGCTAAAAGATCAGTTAGATATTTTAGCTTCAAATTCAAAAGTAAGGCTGGTCTCAACAGCAAGTTAGTTTCCCACGTGTTGGTAGGTCACATAAATTTGCATCCAAGTGAGACTGTATTATAAACACACCCTGACTTCTATCATAAAATGTGATGATTCAGACTTCCAATCACAGTGTCCTTCTTTTTCCTACGTCTCTCTTACAAAACTGTAGGAAAATAACACATTGAAAAAAATTCACTTTTCCTTAGATGGACGGAAGGAGAACCAGAATGGTGAAAGAAAACTTATGAGTTCATATGAAGACACTTATATAAATAAAAAATAAAATTAAAAAAAAAGTAAGAAAAAAGTCCAGCAAAGAAGAAACATCAACAAAGAAGAAAAAAAATCTCAAAAAAAACAGTGATGCAAAAGAGGAAAACTCCTTGTCACCAATCTTCCATGGCCCAGCCAGTCCCCACCAACCTCCACCCTCCCAGTTTTATTGCTGACCATGATGCCATTCACAGAATCATCAAAGTGGGAAGAGACCTTAAAGATCATCTAGTCCAACTGTCAACCTAGCATCACAATAACCACCACGTAAACCATATTCCCCAAGTGCCACACCTCTTGAACACTTCCAGAGATATTGCCTGGCAGCTTCAAAGATAAATACTGAAAGAAGTCAAAAGAACAACTTCAATTCAGATTTACTATAACACTGTTATGAACAATCAGCCCTTATTTCCATGGGAGATAGATGTAATTAGCTGGGTGTTACAGACCCATCCATCAATCCAGTCTACATCTAAAATCAAAGATGAGCGTTATTTTTTCAGGACAGATGCTGCTACAATGTAGTATCATTAAAAGACGTTGTCGACATTTTTCAGAATTTATAAAAAAGCAGCAATTTTGCATTAATTACCTCATACTTCTGAGAATTTTTCAATGGAACAGATATGGCATCTTAAAATATTACTCTAATAGCAAAACAGGAAAATTTTCATAATAGCTTTTTTCAGCCACAGTGCCTAGAAATTTATTGAACAACTCTAGCATTCCAAGGCACTCAAGAGTAAATGATAACTGAGTTTGGTGAAGTCTAATGTCCCTATGAGGGATGAGTGTGGAGTTATGAGGAGGACACATTTTATAGACATGTCCTACAAAATACATCTTTGGCAAAAGATTCTTCTGTGATATATATTCTTTCTCAAACTGCATGACTGCCTTTGTTACTTGTTTACAATTATTACACTCTTCTGTTCATTCCTGGTTTTTTTTTCTTTTTTTAGCCTGTACAAAATGTAATTAAAGATTGATATTAAAAATACACAACTATATAGTGATGACTGATACCATCTCAATTATTACTTTGAAACAACTATTATATTATTAAACATATGAGCAGTTTGCAAAGGGGTCAGGGGGACCTGGGGATAGAGGAGATCACTCTTTCTCACTTCAGCGCAATCTTGTTCTTCAGATAGCCAGGACATGACTGCAGACCCCATAGCTGAAAGCGGCTGGAAAGGTAGCACAGTGGCCTGCACACACAGTCCTGTCCCCACAGGCTCTCGCTATCTCTAGCTGCATGTTCACTTCACTCTGCAGCAACTTTTTCAGGGGAAAGAAGAAGGGCAGCATGAGAGAACAGAAAAGGGAAAGAGCAAGGGAAGGAGAAGGAGAGCAGAGAGGAAGGGAACACAGGAGCAGAAGGGGAACAGGAACAGGAAGAGGAAGGAAGAGCAAGAGTGTCAGAGCTGTGCATGCATCTTATACCTCCTGGGTCTTGGCTCCTATTCAGATTGAGCCACATATAATGCAGGTGACCAGCTCTGTGTCAGATAGCCTCAATGTGAGCGTGCCCTCTATTCATTTAGAAGTTACTTGTATGGACAGGCTTGTCACATTTTCCTTGCCTGAGCCTGCAGTCCTCCATATGCCTGGTGACACACCTGACTAGCACTTCGACCCTGCCTTGAGGGCTTGGTTTCTTGGCTTGATGTTACTATGGATAGCTGGTTAACTCAAGCCATCCTCACACACCTGTTCCATTCCCATGGCTGAGGTATTGGAGGACAGCACCCTTGCCTTTGCCCTGCTGTGATGCTCATCTAATTCATCTCACAGACCATTGTCTGTTCTTGCTGCTCCCTCATACTCAGTTAGTCCCTCCCCAGTGCAGACTGTAAGGTCATGGGAAGGAAAAATAAAAACATTCAAGGGCATACAAGCCTGGTCAGTATACAGTATGATACAAGATTGTCATAGTAAATAAAGAAATGACATTGATATGGTTTGCAAAACTTGCACTCAGAACTACAATATTATCATGGTATCCTAGTGATGCCTGTCACTGGGCTCCAAAAAAAATCCAAACCCTGCATCATGTTTTATTTAACTAATCTTTCCCCTTCTAGCTCAGAATACTGTACTTAACAGGAAGAAAATAATAAGGGATTCAGAAATATACATCTGGTTAATCTAAAATGCCAAGCACCGTATGTATTAATAAAATATATATAGCAGTAGATAAGGCAACCTGTTACAATGTAATAAGCACATAAAAATGAATTGTTGAACAGGTGCGGTGAAAGGAAACATCAATTAGAAAATCAATTGGAAGGTCAAGATATCAATTAAATGGTTAATGAGCTATTTCTGGAAAAATCAAAGACAACTGCATTATACAGAATCACTCAGAGTATGAGCTAGAAAATAGTTCACAAAGCTGAAGGAGCAAAAGGGCGAACATGATGTATGAATTCTAAAAATCACAGTAAACTGTACTATTATTTGTTTGATTTTTATGCAAGCTTCAGCTTAACTGATGATACTGTATCATGTTCATCAGCAAATAAAGACTGAGCACCATTTCTAGAATATAACAGCCAATAAGATACAAAATTAGCCCTAAAGCAATTAGTTCCTCTGTGCTGCAAATCCTAATACGGCACTAAGCCACATTACCTCCTATACTTTCTCTCTTATGGTCTACAGGCTAGCAGATGTAACTATGAGGAAAAAGTAAAGTCAAATTCTCTACTACAATGCCAGATAAAGGAAACCTTGGAGCAGCTTTTGTTTTGCATCTGTAAAGTCTTCAGGTAACTGGTCAGGCTTTTTGCATAAAAAATTTGAAAGAGTTCTGCTATCCATTCATACAGGGTGATCTTTGGGCTGCAGACTAGGTGTCTTTAGTCAGCTCTCCAAACGTATCCCACCATATCCTATATATCATGACTGGATAATTCATGACACAAGAGAAACTTCTTCTGAATAGAGGAAATATGCATTTTTCTGTGAATTTTCTGGAACAGAACTATTCAAGCTGACTAAGTTGGATGAAGATCACGGCTAGCACAATATCCGCACTCTAACAATAGCCATAAAAGTATGCCTTGGAAAGCATAAGAATAGCACTATTCTGATGCTGTCTCATAATGTTTTCCCAGACCACAAGTATTTTTGTTAATGTGATATCCAGAGTGTGATGGGAACTATGCAGTAAACTCCAGTTAATTTCTCCTCTGAGTTCTTGTTCCATCTCTACTCAAATATATGCAAACATTCTGCTCTCATAGCATCAATGTGCACATCCAGTTTGCACAATGTACATTCAACCTGCAAAACTTGCAGAAGTCAATCACCTTTTGGGTGAAGAACCACATTCTTTTGTTTTAAACCAGCTTCCTTTCTACAACTTGTGTTTAACAAATCCTGCTTGTTGCAATGGAAGAGGCATTGGGCAGTCTACTCTTTTTTGATAATGATTCTGGAGACTTCTCCTATCTCTTTCAGTCATTTTCTAAAATGAATGAGTCCTATTACCTGCAACTGTACCTAAAATAGTAGATGCAGCCCATACTGCTTGTGATCCATGTGGTTTTTCTCTGAATCTTTTTTTTCTTCCACCTTTATACATTCTTTTTTGAATTAGCCAGCCAGAACTCCTCACATAGTCTTCAAGCTGTGGCAAACTGGATTCATGCAGTTGCATAAATCATATTAACTGTTGTGTTCTTTGTTCCTTTTCTAATCTTTTCTAATATGTCACCTGTTTCTTTGACTGCTGTCAAGCATTGATCTGTTGTTTCCATGCAGCATCTATCTCAATTTCAAGGCCTTTTTCCTGAGTAGTAACAATGCATTGAACCCATCACTTTATATGGAAAACTATTATCTTCATCACTGTTATGCCTCAGCTCATATTTGATGGCGCTGGATTTCACCTGCTGTATTGTTGCCCAGTCACTCAAATTTGTAAGGTTTTTCTGTTATTCTTGACAGTCACCTGTCACCCTTTTTACATTCAGTAGCTTTGTACCATCAGCAAACTTTCTCACCTCACTGGATCAACCTTTTTTTCTGATAGTTTTATGAATTAATATGTTAAAAGATACCAGAATACCTGCAGAACTAATACTGTGGCTTCTCACACTGCAAGAGCTTACCCTCTAAGCCAAGCCAATTATTTATCCATGTGAGACCTGCCATTTTTCTGCATGGATGTCAAAATTTCTTAAAAAGGCCTTTGGGAATCCACATGTCTACCACAACTTACTAGTGTATCTCCTAACACATTCAAAACAGTCAAAAGGAATTTAAAGTGAGATCTCTCTTTAAACAAAGCCCGTTCTTTTTCAACGTTCTTTTTCTTTTTTTTACATTTATCCCATGTTCACCTATATTAATTGGTTCCCCTGCTTTAATACTCAGTCCCTGGTCCCGTAGAGATGTGAGGCACACAGGTACATAGGTGTCTCCAGGAACATCTTTCTGAACACTGGCAGCACACTTCTTATCTCACAATTCTCAAGTACCAAGGTAGCTTTACACACCCTCGTTAGAACATAAGTTGTTTCAACCCTGTGCTGGAATTCTTAGGTGCACAGCATCTTATCCCAGTGTCCTACTGATATTTATACTATTTCTTCAACAACATCAGTATGACAACATGTTATGTCTATTTGTACCATTACATCTTCACTGTTGCTGTTGTATAAGTCTTTAGTTGGTCTTCAGAGTTCTCTATCTAAGTCTGTATGTTCTTGGCTGTGAGCCAACAGAGCAGTCTCCCCTACCCTCCTGAAGGATCTTTTTTTAAGTCTCAAGACCTTCTTTGATTTCACGACTCTGTTTTTGGAAAGGGCAAGCTTGTAGGTAGTTTCTTGCCATTACTATATTAAGTCTCTTGAAATTTATCATACCAGATGTCTTATCTTTCTTATAGCATTCTCTCCAGTTAATCCCTTCATTTTAAAAATGGCACAAAAATTGCTTATTAGAGCAATTCTACTCTGCAAGAGTTTAAGAACAAAATGAACACGAATAGGATTCGTGTTGTTTGACTATAGATATTTATAGAATTCACAGACCTAGTCTTTCTAGGCTCCCTTTTGTTGGAAACAAATACATACTTGAAAACTGCAATTCACCTCACCAGCTTCAGACATTTCAGACATTATAGACAGTATTTATCTCCATTACAGAGGAACTGCTGCAGACCAAGGATAGAAACATCACATCCAACGGAGGCTACTGTGCTTTGTTCTTCACTAGCCAGGTTATTCACTATTTGTCACAGCACAAGCACAGACTTGGGTCATTAGGGAGTTGGCTCTCTACTTTTACTGAAGACAAGACTAGTACAAAACAGTTTGTTTTAATATTGACCTCACAGTTTCGCTAGATAATTTGCTCTATTAATTTGGTATCTTGATAACTTTAAGATATTTAATTATGTATTGAATCTTAATTCTGACTTTAATTTGGTCATTGTAAAGTTCTGTCCAACCAGTTTAATTAATTAGTATAAATTAACTCACATAAACACTCACTTCTTTTAAAAGACATCCTAACAGGTGTACACAGGTAATTTTTATTCCATCAAATATTGTACATGTAATATTGAAATGCATGGTACAGAAACATCCAGTAATAAACTCACAAGGCTTTTGACTCCACTTTCAAACTAATACTCAAGTGTAGTATCTTAGCAGATGTTCTAGCCCACTTCTTAGTGACAAATACAAAAAGTCATCAAGCACCAAGCAGGTTCACCAAAGTAAAAGAAGTACAGCTGCTTTTTGATTGCTGAGTAAAAAAAATATTGCCTATTAAAATAGTTCATTTAAAAATAACAAAGGCTGTTATCCAGCCATTGCATAATCTATGATCCAACTATGAATGATTATGCATTTTAATTCCCTTAAGTTTGAGATCTTTGATTTTACTACTACTTTGTCAATTATGTTAAATAAAGCTTGTGCTGATACAGTCCTCAGAAACATATAATCTTTAGGTTTTTTGTGGGAGTACAAACATCCACCATGACAACTAGAAATTAATAACATATTAAAGCACATCTAAGATTTGCATTGTCAAGAGATTTCATTTTACTGAGATTGACATGAGTTTAATCCACATAGCTGTCTTCTCTTATAATCATTAGCTTTACCATGTCTATGCAGCAGACGGATTCTGTGGGAGTCCAAAGTACAGGGAATATTTCTCTGCCTGTTTTGAAGAGTTCTACCCCCCTGGACAACCCTGTCTTTGACCTTCGTCCATGGAGAAAATTGCCTACCCTCTGGGAAGAAGCAGAATCTACACTGGTATGAATTAGGTGATAGACATTATGTAAGATTGTCACAGGGTGAAAATTTAGAGGTGTTGGGTTTGTTAATATAGTAAATAGATAAAAAGCAAAAACTTCAAAATGGAGGATTGTTGTTGTTCTCCAGACCTTCTTCTTCTTCTTCAACTACTCCATGTTCCGTGGCAAAAGTGGATTGAGAGGATTGGGTGAAAAATTCCGCAGTTCCTTTCATGTGACAGAAAGATTTATTGAACATTGGTAGAAAAGTAAAAATATCTTTCGTTTTGGGTTTTCATTGGGTAATTTACCTTTAAAAGAACGGTGTGATCTTGATAACTCGCCTTTTCTCTCGCATTCTCTACGGGGAGTCATGTCCCTGGCTCAGCTCCTTTTGATAAGACTTAATAAACAACTATCTGAAAGCAAGAAGCGTGGAAAAGTCCTGTTCGTCTACAGAGCCCAGGCAAGGGCTCTGGGAATTCTCCCCTATCAGGGGAGGCATAATTAAGGCATGGTAAACTGTCAGATTCCTTTATTTGTTTTACAAAAATGAAGAGGTTTGAAATCAATTTTCTGAGTCTGGGCCTAATGTTGCTTTTTGTTTTCTTATTTTGTCCACACTGTTTATTTTACTAATTGTTTTTGCATATGTGTTATTAGGTAGATTTTTTGAAGAGCAGAGAGCAGATGGAAAGTTAGGTTCAGAAAAGAAATTTTTCAACTGTATAATGTATTAAAACTGTTTTAAAACCTGCTTTAATTACCACTCATTTGAAGGATTGTAATGGAACTGATCTTTCGGGGGCAGAATTTGCCTGGTGCCATTTACCTTCATAGCTAACTAGTTTCAAAGGTAAAAAAGCAAATGCAAGTGCATCCAGAGACCCATCTTTTCTGAGACCACAACTGAATTCTGGAAATTTTATGTTTTAATGCCACTGTCTGTCATATTCCTATGTAGTCAGTTCACTCAAAATATATTTTTCACAGAACTTCACATCACTTCAGAGTTCTAATTGTTCCTATTCTCATTGGCAAAACAGTTATTTTGTGAACCTGGAGAAAGAAATGGAGAAAGGAGCCCAGTTGCTATTCCTAGCTCTTTCACAGAATCACTGATATTTCACACAGATATTTTTATATCTTAGATAAGAGACGATTGTATGAAACAGACGTTGTTCCATGTATGTGCCATCTTTATCATCTGTTTGATGAGGAACCTTTTGAGTTCACATTTGATAGTTGTTAAAAAAAAAAAATTGGGTTTTTGTGAGTTTTGAGATTTTCTAACAAAAGCCACTAACAACAGCAAAATATTAGCACTTCTCCTAGTACTAGGAAATAGCTGTTTTTCTGACAGGAGCTGTAGAGCACATATGTATTCAAACCCAGCCTGTTTCTGGCTTACTCTGCTCTTATTTTGTCCACACTGTTTATCTGATAAGGGGAGGGTGGGGAGGAAACTTGAACGGCAAGCTTGAGGTTTTTTTGATTAGTTGCCTTTTATTTAACATTAAAAAATAGAAAACGACATTACAATGCCAAAGAAATACTTGAAGCGAGATCACTGCACTATCACAATACCTTTATTTCTGATCCATACCGTAGAAGCTGCCACTTTACTGAAAACATTTGGACATTACCACCAACAGCGATAGTGAAATGGTCTGTTTTTCTGACAAGTCAATGAATCAAAATTTTCTAAGCTGCCACTTTACTTTCAGAATTTAAGATTGCCGTCATTTTTTCCTTAAGTATGAAGACAACCAGAAAACTCTTAACACGTGCAAATTCATGACATAAGGAATAAACAGAAAGAGAAAAAAATTATGTACTAATACAGGTTAACATTATTATATCATACTAAATAGAGAAATGCAAAACTTCCTCCTAGAGGTAATTTTTGGGGGGATTATGAGGAGTTGGTAGATGGGACAAAATGTCAGATTTTACCCATGCAGACCTATAGATCAAAGAAAAACTGAAATCTTAGGTAGTATTTAAGCTGAATATAGGACAAAAAATACTTTGGGATACCAAGATGCATTCCAAGTCTACAACTTGATATTCCCCTACTGAAAAAGTCAGATTTCCTTAGCTCACAACAGCCCTGGTGATAGGTGGTCTATGAAGATGTTGCTACTCCTTACACAAAATGTACTGCATACACTGAAGTCCTGTTCCAGTGCCTACATTCTGATGACACTTCTGAATTTATTTAATTTTCAGTTAAGTGCTGATTGCCTAACATTTGAAAAAGAGGTCAAAATTCTGACATGAATCCCCACACACATGACCACTGTGCCTCTGAAGTCAAAAAATCTAGGGAGAAAACAGCCCAAGTAGACCATCAAAATCCACAGGATCCCAGTTTGCATTTATACAGTCAGTGTCTTCTACAGCTTGTCAGTGTGTAATGTTTGGGATTCATGATTGCCATATACTTCTTTCTTAATCTCCTGTACTTTCGTATATGTATTATAGGAAAAAAGAAAGAGTATCACTGACATGTTAGCAATGTTTTTATACATTAATAAAGCATATAAAGAAACAATTTAACAAAATATATTTAATGAAGTTATTCTATCTAATCAACTAGTAAAGAATTTACATATAAGTGGTATTTACATATAAGTATTACATATAAGTGGTATTTACACATAGTGGTATTACATATAAGTGGTATTTACATATAAGTGGAAATTTTACTTGCAGAAAGAAGTAACTAGTTCATATATATATAATTGAACTAGCTCAGTAATTTTTTTTAACATTTTGAAATAATACATGCTTTTTTTTGTGCATAGCTATTTTCAGTAACATTATTGTAAAAAATGATTTAGGATCCATTCATTTTGTCACTGAAAACAAAATTTATTGATGATTTTAAAAGGATTGAATCCATAGTGTCTGTTAGGTCAATTGTCGTATTTTCAAGAGATGAAGTATGTGAGAAATAAGGACTTCAGTTTTGTTTCTCAGCAATGTAAAACTTGATGAGTGCAATTCTGCCATTATTTCCCAACAGTTTTGCCACATTCTTCATCAAATTCATGCTGAAATGTGCCACAGAGCCTGAAAGACTCAGTGTATACATCATGGACCTGCTGAACACTTGACATTCTGAGACATCACACATAGGTGCAGTATTTTCCTGCAAAAAAATGCAAGTCTTGAAACTACTGGTGATAAAAGTAAGTCTCACATAGGTATATACTTTTAAAATACCAAAGTACGGCACTGTACAAATCAGAAATCCTACATAAATAAATATAATATATTAGTTTTTGGTTGTTTACTGACGTGGTCTGATGGTGATGTTCATTGTGGGTTTCTCACTAGATGTCTCAGCTAACACTGAATATCTAAGAAACAGCATGATATCAGTATATATACGTTTTTTGGATTCACCAATGTAGAACCTTCTAAGCTGAGTACTTACCACCCGTGGTTTACTAGTCTGTCCCAGCATTGTCATTACTTTCTACTCTTAACTTTTATTCAGCATTTACCTTCAGAGAAAATTGCTCTACATCAACAGAGTAGCAAATGAGCAGTATCATATAATATCAATCATATCATATCATATCATATTATATCATATCAATCACCTTTTCTCATTTTTTAAATAATACCTTACCTAGAGAAAACATGGGAATGAAACTGTATACACTAAAAAATGTCATTACCTCTGCCTAATCAAACTCAGGTGTTCACCACCTCTCACAAYGCAATCCACGACTGCCACCTCTTTTACTTGAGGAGGTGCCTAAAGGAAGTTAGTCAAACTAGTATATACAAACATTTAATATTGTATCAACAGCTGGATGCTTGAATTAGTGTCTTTTTCTCATTTAAATTTGTTGTTTCAATCTCCATTATTTCTCCCTACCTCATCTTTTTCTATAATCAATAGCTATGTAACACTACCGATAAACAAAAATTTTGTAGACTGATTTGACATATTTTTAACTATTGGGTGAGCAGTATATCAGACATGTTACAGCTTAAACAAATTCAAAGCACATAAAAAACTCAAATAAAATTACAATTATAAATCAAGACTGGAAAGTAAGATAATAGAGCTTATTGGGATGAATAATTCCCAAATTCTCTAAACATTATGAGTCTGAAGATCTATGTAATTTGGCAGATGCAGAATGATTAGCCATTTCATTACCAGAAATCTTAAAATATTTAGGTGGCATGATCTTTTATAAGGTTGAGATTCTGGTTCTATAGAGATATTTACTCATCCCCAAATAAATCCAAAGCTGTGCATGACTTTAAAACATCCTCAACTCACAGCTGAGTCAAGCAAATTCCTGTTCTCTAGCCAGAAGTTCAATATTTGCCTTAGTAACAGTCTCACGGATAACACAAAAAATGTTATATTAAGTGTCTTAATATTTTAGAGTAAGCATATTTCAACAGTACTTGTATGGAACAGTTGACACACCTGAGGGACAGGATGCCATTCAGAGGGACCTGGACAAGCTTGAGAAGCGGGCCCATGGGAATCTCATGAGGTTCGACAAGATCAAGTGCAAGGTGCTGCACCTGGGTTGGAGCAACCCCAGTACCAACACAGACTGAGGGATGAACAGATGGAGATCAGTCCTGCTGAGGATTTGGGGATGCTGGTGGGTGAGAGGCTGGACATGACCCAGCTTAGAAAGCCAAACATGTCCTGGGCTGCACTCAAAGCAGGTCTGGTGAGACCCCACCTGCAGAGCTGCATCAAGTTTTGGGGTCCACAACACAGATAGGACATGGACCTGTCAGAGAGGGTGCACACAAGGACTACAACAACAATCAGAGGGATGGAGCACCTCTCATGAGGAATGGCTTGGAGACTTGGGGTTGTGCAGACTGGGGAAGAGTCCAGTGGGACATTATTGTGACCTTTCAATAGGTAAATAAGGTGTCTATAAGGTGGGGCAAGGAGTAACGGTTTTGGATTAAACGAGGGTAGATTCAGACAAGATGTAAGGAAAAAATCTTTTGTGATGAGGACAGTGAAACATTGGACCAGGTTGCTCAGAGGAGTAGCAGATGTTCTGTCTCTGCAAACACTCAAGGCCAGGTTGGACAGAGCTCTGAGCAACCTGATCTAGTTGAATACATTCCTGCTCTTTTCAGGGCTGTTGCATTAGCTGACCTTTAAAGGTCCCTTCCAGCCCAAAACACTGTAAGAATCTCTGGTTCTTTATCACAACAATAACAAATTACGTAATATATAAGTATTTATGTAATTATTATACTAACAGCGAAAGGAGATGGGAAGGAATAACAGATAGCTTATTATGATGTAATATTCAGCTTATTCTACTGACAAAACAATGACTATAATTATTAATAGCCATTGGCCTTAAAATAATGGGTTCACAATGGAAGCTATTTCCAGCCATCCAGAGATGATGCTACCAGTTAAAGATCTTATCTATTTAATGAAATTAAGACTCGGTTACAAATATGTCTAAACATATCATTTTGCCTCATCTCTTGCCAAAAACCTACTCCAGAAAAGATTTTTCAGGGAAATTCTGTGTGGTTTTCTCATAGAGGACAACAGCTCCTCCAAGAGTGCAGAACCAGCACCAGGTGCTACTGTAAGTTCAGCTACGTACATTTTCTCACCTTCCCTCATCAGAGAAGCTGCAGTGAATAGTAAATATGGAAATAGCCATCTTCACGAGACTGCTTCTGAGGTCAAAAAAGCACCAGGTTGTTTTAATAAAAATCCATACATTATCCAGGTAAAACTCTGTGAAGCAGAGGAAAGATAACATGCATTTCCCATCTTAACCTATTTGCCTACTGAAATATCTATTATGGTGTATTGGGTTTGCAGAGGCCCTACAGGGTAGCTTCTGAGAGAAGCTGACAGAAGTTTCCTCCATGTTCAGGAGAACCAATTCCTGGCGGCTCCAAAGATGAACATGCCACAGCCAAGGCCGGGCCAATTAGAAATGGTAACACCTCTGTGATAACAGATTTAAGAACAAAGAAAAAAATTAGTTGTTGCAGTTTTAACTGCAGCCAGAGAAAAGTTGAGTGAAAACATGAGAGGAACAACTCTGCAGGCACCAAGGGCAGCGGAGAAAGAGGGGGAGGAGGTGCTCTGGGCACCAGAGCTGACATTCCTCTGCAGCCCGTGGTGCAGACCATGGTGAGGCAGTTGTGCCCCTGCAGCCCATGCAGGGCCAGGGTGGATGCAGAGATTTACCTGCAGCCCATGGAGAAGCCCCAAGCCAGAGCAGGTGGATGCCTGAGAGAAGGCTGTGACCCTGTGGGGGGAGGCCTGTGGAGAGAGGAGCCCTGCTTCCAGTCTGGAGCAGCCTGTCCTTGAAGGACTACACCGCATGGAAGAGTGACCCACGCTGCCCATGGGATGGACTCATGTTGGAGAAGTCCAGAGAGAACTGTCTCCTGTAGGAGGGACCCCATGGTGGAGCAGCAGAAAGACTCCTCTCCCTGAGCAGTGGCATTAACAATATGTGATGAACTGACCATAACCCCCATTCCCTGTCTCCCTGTGCTGTTGGTGGGAGGAGGTAGAGCTGGGAAGAAGAGAGGGGTGGAGGGGAAGGTGTTTTTAAGAGTTTACCTTACTTCTCATTATCCTGCTCTGATTTTGTTAGTAATAAATTCACTTCATATCTCTAATTTCAAGCCTATTTTTCCTGTGATGGTACTTGATGAGCGATCCCTCCTGGTCCTTATGTCAACCCATGAACCCTTCATCATATTTTCTCTTCCCTGTCTGGCTGCGGAGGGAAGGAATAGAGCTGCTTTGGTGGGTGTCTGGCTTTCAGCCAGGGTCAACCCACTGCATATGGAAAGACTCCCTCACAATTGTGGTGAGATACATAATTAATACACTGGGGAAACCAGTACACCTTTCTTTGTGAAAGCAGAAATTCCACACAGAAGTTTTCTAGAATTAATGTTCCTCCCTCTGAAGGAAGCTGATTTATATAGATTTTTTCTGATAATAAAGAGTATACCTTTGCCAGTAAATTTAAACCAGAAAAAAATTTCTATTTTGTGTGAATTGCTCCTAGCACATGTGCATGACATTCTTCTTGTCAGAACAAACACAAGCAAGACTTCCATCACATCTGGCAAAAATCACCATTCGGTATGTTTCTCTAATTTCCATTACCGGCTTTTCTTTCTCTGGGGAGAAGGTCAGCTGCCCAGTTAGCCTGTCACACCTGGGCTTGCACAGAATCTGGACAACCACTGCAGAAAATCCTGTGTAAATGAGATACTGGTTTCTAAATAGGCCTCTTCCCTGGTGCCTTAATACTCTAAATAGATATGGACTTTAATGTGCAGCATAAAAGAAAACTCAGTCTTAGTTAGTCTTTAGAGGCTGCTAACTAATGTCTTTCTTCTACGAACTATACAAAAGAGATTTGGGAGACTTCTTTTTTGTACATATTTTTAAACGACAAATGTATGGAAGCAAAACACCAATGACATTTGGGTCTCTACTTACAGAAAAGAAAGTAAATCTGTTCAAAAAATGAAATTTAAAGAAGGTTGAAAAATGAAACCTTAAAAGTTAGCCACAGGAGACCCCATCAACCACCAGAATTATCAAGAATATTCATTCTTTTAAGCATACACAAGTTTAATAATGAGCTTTCTATTTTTAGTCCTTCAAAGAAATGCAAAGTTTTAAGCCACCAGTAATAATTTGCTTAGGTTTGTTGGATTGTTTTTTTTTTGTTTTGTTTGTTGCTGTTGTTTGTTTTTGTTTTGAATTCATTATATTTCTGTTAAAAAAACCCCAAAAATAAATGAATTTATGTAAAATCAGATTACGCTTTGGAAAGCATAAAGAAATACATTTGCATTTGATCGTAAATCAAATTCCCAGAAAGAAAAGTGTTTCAGTTACAGTATTTAGTCTCTACGCACATAATATTTAAATACATATTTTCCAAATATATTATGACACGCATATTATCTAAAAATATGCACACACTTCTTTTATGTAAACAAGATGGGTGTGTAGAGGAATATGTAAATCCTCACCCAGCCAATATAGCTACTACCTGGAAGGCCAGAGCAGTTGAGAAAATGTTAAGCAACTAGCCTCTGAACGATTCTTATTCTAGGCTTTCAAGGATCTTTCTAAAACGATTAATCTCATTCATGTGTACAACTTATGAATGATTCATCCATTTTTAATTTTAAAAAATGTAATTATGCCTTACTTAGAATTTTAATGCATATGTTCCAACGATAGAGAAGACCACTATTGTCATCTAACCTTGACTCTGATTGCTATATAGTCCTCTAACTATACTATTCTGTATAAACAAATTTTTGTGTGAAATACAGAACAGTTCAGAATGTTTCTCTTACTTTGAAACAGCAAATACAAAGAACAGAATTCATGGATTTATTTTTTTTAATAAGCTTTAAATCTGCAATTGTCATGTCAGTTTGTGTTTGCCATATCTGTCTGCCAGCAAGAGACAGTGACCACTTACAGTGATTACAAAGTACACCAAATGTAGTATATATGTCACTTCTCCACAAGAGCTTGTTGGCAGCTTTGATCGACTTCTTTTTGATTACACCACAATCACCTCATTCCACTTTAGCTACTCTCACTCTCGCTCTCTCTCCAGGGGTTCAGATGTCATTGCTGTATACCTTAGCAGATGAATCAGTTTTCCTTTTGTTAAATCCTCTTCCTGGGAAGATGAATCTACTCATTGATTTTGACCAAAGACTGGGTTTTAAAAAGGGTAGAAGAGACTTCTGACCTTTCAAATGATCAGATTAAGGTGGTTATTTTCACATTATTAAGTAATCAGGGAAGAAATACATTAAGCAAGAGTTTAGTTCACAGGCTGCTTTGCTGGCTTCTAAAAAATGTTGTGCACTGACAGCTAACCTAGATTTCATTTCTTCCTTTTCCTCTGAACCACAAGGGAAGCTAAAATGCATTTTCACATTGCATTTTGCCTAAAGGCTCTCAGTAAAATTTAATTTTCTTACTGCATTGATTTTTCCATTATAAGTTGTAACAGTCTAATGATATCTCATAAGAATTTTTACTGTTGAGAAAAAGGGATGTGAATGATTTAGCAGTAGTAACTTCAAGTGCTAGAGGACTTATTCTTAAGAACCTTCAATCTGTCTATTTGATAGGCAGATTTTGAAAAATCTATGCCATCTCACCATCCATTGGATGGCCTGAAGTTAGTTTCTTAAACAATTTCTTGAGGACAATATGTGATCCGGTTTCATCAACGTTTCTGAAAACCACAATAAAGCTTTCAAATTTTGGAGTTGAAAATAGTGCGTAAATATTAACAGGCAACAAGGAAAGAATGCAATTGAGAGACCCAAAAATGCACAACCATTTCTGTCTTGCAGACTACATTACACTCATTGAAGACTGACATCCTTATTATCCCAAATACTTCAAGTTTGTCATATTTTTTCATTATGCTGGACAAAGAATATCATACAGCAAAAAACTATGACAAGTTTCCTGGAAAAAGAAAACTTGCAGGCTGACTCTTTCATTCAAAACAATTGTATCATCACCAAAGCTGCAGAAAGTATGTCTGAAAACAACTGGTGTGACAGACTATGACACATAGACTGAGTGCCAGAGCAAGTAAAGCAGAGGTTTGCAAGTCCCTGCGTTCCACAGCTACAGGAGATTTTCTTACTTATTTCACTTTGTCATGGATTTGATAGAGACGGAAAAAATGTACAAACGTACAATATATTACTAAATTAAACAGAGTAAAGTCTGCTGGCTGCTTTTGTTAGTAAACAATAGTCTGATAGGTATCTTCCTCCATATTTTGTAAAGATTTACAGAAAGCTGGAAGAGTGGCTGGTTTCTTGTTTTCTGTGGTTTTCTTTCACAGTTAGTATTGTTAAAAATAAGAAAATGGGCCTTACTACAGATGCTGGAAGCAAATTAAGGAACGTCTCACATCTAGTCAAGTCATCTTGGTTTTCCAGAGGCACATTTTCCTTTTCTGAAGCCTGGAAAATTAATTGAGCTGAAGAACAGACCTCATGGTAACACAGGTCTGAAGTAGCTGCACTACAATTCACACAAAGCACATACACAACTTTTCGGACTCAGTCAGCTGCAGAACTTTTTTTGGTTTTGTCATCATGGTGGCTGTACGATTACTTTATTTGGAAAAGGTGGCTTGCTTATTGTTTGGGTTTGGGGGGGGATGGGGGTAGTTTGTGTTTTTCCAATTTTTTTTATTATAAATAGCAAGTATTTCCAAGATTTCCACAATCACAATTTTCTGAGAAAATACATTTTTTATGCTAAATTCTTGTTCAGCACATTAGACATCCAGACCAAAAATTCCATTAAGTGCACTAAACCACTAACTTGTCTTAAAAAAAAAAAAAAAATTCTGTAGTGCCTGGGACTACCCACTCTTATCTGTCATAAAAACAAATGAATGTAAATATCAGAAAAGGAGTTCCACATAGCATTTTTAACTGTCCTTTTATAACTACAAGATTTTAAACACAAGAAGTTGTCATAAAGTCATGCAATGAATGAAATATTGTAATTAGTCAAAATCTGTTCATGACTCTATTAGAAAAATGATGCACCAAGATTAGGTTTTTTATGGCTCAAATACTAAGGAAATATGTGTGATACAATAATTTAGATGACAGATTTTGCATGCCTCCATGGTCTGTGGATTTTCTTTTTAGCCAGCTATCTCTGCTGTGCAGTAAAATTGTACATCAATACACCTACTCTATCGGAGAAGCTGATGCTGACATTCCAGACTCTTATTTTTAAAACTGCCAGAGCTTTAGCCTCTCTCTAAATAATGGGCATGCCAATATGTTAAAGAGAGAAATTCACCCCTTCTTGGCTGGTATCACTTCAAAGTGTAAAAGTAACTCTGTATATTTTAAAATGAAACACAACACTTTAAATTTAGCCCGCATTTAATAATTCTCTTCTTCTGCCTCTGCTGGAGTTTAGAGTCATTCTGTTATTGATGCAGAACAGACTTCGTACTAACAATAGATATCTTGAGAGAGTGGGGAGAGTCTCACTTCTTCCTCCCATTTCAATCTATCTTCTAGGACAAAAACAAATCAGCATGTTAGTTCCTAACACAAGGGAAGAATCCCTGTCAACACAGTCTCACCGCAAGCAACAGCACTAAACACCAGCAACTGCAACAAAACACTCCTACCTCCTCAACTGTCCCATTAATACCCAGAAAATTATTCATTCTCAAATTAGAGACTATCTCACACAGTTCAGGACACCCACACTGTCTGAAACCAAAGGCCAGACTGGGACAGCCAGAGTCATACCCCTCAATACTCAGTATTTCCTATTCTCTCCAAACTTATCAACAATTATAGACTAGGGGTCTTAGAATTTTGCCATAGTGCTGGCAATGAGGAACATCTGAGAAAGGAATGTCTGAGATTTGAGGCTGTTTAAACATAGATATTTCACTCGATATTACACGGCAGGATATGATCCTTAAACCTGGGAAGTGAATCACTTTTTCCCAACACAGCACAGTTAAGGAACAATGTATAATTCATGAAGAAAACTTCCCTAGAAAATATGTAATGTTTCTGGGGTGCAAAAGGTAGTGACACACTACTCTTATTTCCAAAATAACAAGCAAGGGAGAAGGGGAATAAGCGGTGAAGAGAGGTGTGGGCGAAGAAGCAGAGACTAGCAACTACAGAATTGAATAAAGAGAAAATTTCCTGAGAGATTATACTTACGTAAAATAAACAAAATAAAAACATGATGAACTACTCTTAGGAGCCAAACATGCAATACAGATCTGCCTTACATAGCAAAATATGCCAGTAACTATAAACAGAGTTTAGGTTAAGATTGTACAATGCATTTCGTTTTCGTGTAATGATCTGCTGCAGCTGAGGAATCAATAGAAATCTTTTCTTGTGAAAATCTAATGCGATGCTGGAGAATTTCAAATATTAAGACAAGACCAGTCTAATTTATATGTTAAGACATAGAGGGATATATAGTGCTGTTACATATTATTATTAGCATTGTATTACATATATATTAGGGTATTGATAGGATAATGCTACTTTATATATTATAGCTTTATATCAGTTATATTACAGTATATAAAAACAGAAAAAAAAACCCTAATGAAAGGAAGTTAATCTATCAGATAAAACACACAGCTGAAAGCTACAAGCATGTGTAGGAATACTCATTTAAAAAGAAAAAGAAATGATAGGACTTCAACTTAAAGTCATCCAGCTTTTATGCATACCACACCACTTCTCTGTGACTTAGTCAAATATCCAATTCTACCTATTCAGGTTCACCAACATGTTCTCGAGGATGCTGACAAATAAATTATAAGTCAACAATTTAGTAAACGTGTCAGAATAAAATACTGAAAAATTAAAATGTGTTTCTACATAAATTGATCTCTCTTAAACTACAGTCAACAAAAAATTAAAATTACATCTTTAATTTCAGGTATGATAAAATTAATATCTGAAAATCAAGAAATCAAGATTGTGTTGACTACAAAAATCATTCAAAAATCAGAATCAGAATTCTGCTGTCTTCATAAAGATGAGTCAAGTCCAGTTACTTAAGATGTTCTCAAATGTGCTTTAGACTACAAAAAATTCCTTTATTGACATATGGAAGTGCTGAATACAGAAATATCTACTAGGGTTTTACTAGGGTCATCTCTGCTAAGACTTCTGCTGGCTTTTAATTTTTACAAACGACCTAGATTGGTAAATTTGCTGATAATATAAAATTTGGAGGAAAACTGCATCCTTAGCAAGTAGTAAGACAAGTTTAAATTAAATCTGATTTTCTCTGTAGCTCAGTTGAGAAGCAGAAACCTTAAATTTAATGTTGACATGTATAAAGCAGTAAAAGCTGAATAAGAAAATAATAAACTTGGACATTTCATGTAGATATTTATATCAAAACAAGAAATCTCTCCCCTCCCTCCAAAAAAAAAGAAAAAAAAAAAAGACGGTAAATATTCCTTATATTCATTTACATATATCAAAGCAAGATAAGAAAGCAATTTAAAATCCTTTAGAATTGCAGGTTGCAAATGTGTCATGTTGCACATTCATCTGGCAAGCTCTTGGAATATTCAGTGAACTTTTCATCATAACATTAAAAATAATACATTTTTCACACTTAATCATTAGAGATAAAAGTAAAATTAGTCTAATTTTATAGGTGAGAGTTTGAAATAAATCTGAAAAATAAACAAATTAAAAATCCCTTAAGTTTTGTAAAAGGATAAGGAAGTGATTTAGCACATCATAATGATTAATCAAACAGACTAACTTCAGAAAGAGCTTTGGGGAGTAGAAGGAAGTAAGTATGAATAAGATTTTAATCACAGAAGCACTAAATGATTTGAGTTGGAAACTATCTTAAAATTCCAACCCACCTGCCATGGGCAGGAACACCTTGCACTAGACCAGGCTGCTCAGAGCCCCACCCAACCTGGCCTGGAACACTTCCAGGGATGAGGCATCCACAGCTTCTCTGGTTTATCTGTTGCAATGCCTCATCACCCTCATAGTGAAGAATTTCTTCCCAATACCTAATCTAAACCTACCCTCTTTCAGTTTGAAGCCATTGCCCCTCGTGCTATCATGACTGCACTCTGGAGAAAAGTCCCTCTCCAGGTTTCCTGTAGGCCCTCTGGGTACTGGAAGGCTGCAATAATGTCTTCCTGGAGATTTCTCTTCTCCAGCGTGAACAACCTCAACTATCTCAGCCTGCTTTCATAGAAGAGGTGTCCCCTTTAAATAATGAGCATAACCTGTGAAGGACAAGAATCATATTCCTAAATTATTTCTTCTCCTCCTTTTGCCAAGAGGGGGCTGGAAAAATCTCAGATATATAGACTAACTTCTTGTTTTTTACCTTTCTTACCAAAGAATAAACTTTCTTTGGAGATTACATGATCTATTGCTTTGTTTTCACTATGTTCTGGCTCATTCATTTTAGGCTGGAACAGCTAAAAAATGGAATGAATGGTCATATTAGATATTAATCATCATCATCACCATCAAGAACTATGTTTCTGTTGCCTATTAGAAACCTCCAGAATTTCAGACACTGGATTACACCCTCAACCCTGCATCTGGGTTTGCTTACCAAATCAAGTATCCCTGGTTTAGACAGCTTAAACTAGCTGTCTACAGTTTTGGAAAATTCTGTTTTGGGATTTAAAGTAATACTACACCACAAACAGAAGTCACATAAAAGACATTTGGAGTTCTGGATGTACAACGTTTTTATGTCTTTCCTCTTCTGCCCCAAGCCTGCTGTCAAACAGCTTATAGAGTCCTGTGGATATGTCAGGATCCCAGATCATATCTACCAGGTAAAAACCACATAAATAATGCACATGAGAAAAATACTTACATAATAAAATATGCATTTCTCTCTTTTCCTGTGTAAGACAACAGCAAGAAACAAATATGATTATGTCACCACATGCAGATGAGGTCAGTGGTATCCCACATACATTTATGTGCACAACTGCTCTTACACACACATACAGAGGCACACAGTTTCAGGAAGGTTGCTGTGTTAAATTAACTTCTCCTCTTCACATCTCACTTTTTTTGAACCACTCTTCTTTGGAAGAAACTGTCAACAGGAACTTCATTTCAACCTTTCTATTCCTATTTAATTTGTGGCATTTTAGAATCAAGATAAATGTAAAGAATTAATTATTATGAAATGTGTCCTGCTAAGAGAAAATCACTGAACACTTGAGACCGCTGGCTCTAATCCTCATCAGTCTTCCATTCTATTCTGGGTCCACTCACATTTGCATTGCAATAGCTTCATAAGAAATGTTTACCCCCAACATAACAAGTTGCTGATTATCTTCAGTGAACATAATTTTGTACTCTACACTAGCAAGACAGAAAGAAAGCTGTTTCCTGACAGTGCAAATATGTTTGCTTGCTTTTTCTTTTTTAATTTATTTTACCCATTTTCATTCTGCTAGAAAACATGTTCTTGATATTTTTTCTAAATGTCTACATACATATGAACAAAGTGAAAAATAATTCATACACACTCTGAAAAAAGCCACGACCATCATATGTAATGAGATTGTATTTATTTCTTCATTTCAGAAAACCACCACGTTCTATCTGAAGATAACAAAGCATTCAGTTTTTTATATATGACAAGATTATCTTGGATGAAAGGAATAACATACAATCAGGAATTCTAAAATTGTAACTCTTTTATTCTCAGCACTTCCACCAGGAATCAATACTGTAGTCTGGGGTCATTAAGTCAAAAGTGATGTCAGATGTCATCTTCAACTGAAGATAAGTCTTTTAAAATAATTGTCTTTTGCCTCCTATTTTAGCAGTTAAGCCCCACTTTTGAATACCAAACACTCTTAAAACAAAGCAAAACAAAGCAATGAAAAAAAACCAAAAAACAAAACATGTGCAACATTTTTTCAGTTGAATTTGTGTTACTTCTGTTCCACCACCAAAAAATCTCTTACAATTTCTACTGATTTGTATCAGTAATACTGCACACTGCATTACTTCATCTTTACCTTTTCTATTTGTATAGAAAGCATAAGCCTTTTTAAATATATGTAATCCATAAAGGAGACTTGCATACAAAATCCTGCTGCTGCACACATTATTTAAGAGATATGCATGCCATTTAAAACTGTTTACTTGTAGGATAACATAACACAAGATTCCTTAGTTGAGACCAGAAGATTCTTTCCAGTTTGAGAATATTTTGAATTTAGCAAGTTTTTGTTATAAAGAGCTGTTTTGCTTAAGCCGTTTTATAGCTATTAAGTTCACTGACTAACAGCAAAAATTGAATAAGTACCTTGCAATTTTCTGATCTTGACCTATTTAATCGATCAAATCACTGAATGGAAGATGTCATAGTACCACAGTGCCAGGGACCCAAGGGTTTGATGTTTCCATACGGAAAGATAAAGTGTATTTTGAAGAAAAATGTCCACGCCACCCAATCAAAAGAAATAATCTGTTTCCTTACTTTACCATTTGCACTTCAAAGAGGTAAATATATAAAGATTTTACTTCTATGTTGTCAGGGAAAAGAAAATAATCATTACATGTGCTCCTCTTTCAGGGTCTCAGCACAGATTGGCTAAATTACTTAAATAATACTAGTTTTCATAATTTATAATTCAAACCATATTGCAACTTCAACAGGAAAAAAAAATCCACTTTAATAATGTTTTCCATGCTTTCCAGTTCTTATCATATATTTTTTAAAAACTGACCTTTGAAAAACAGAATACGACCTTCTGCTTAAGCTGAAGCCTTAATTAACACCAGAATTCCTGTATATAAATTAATTGAATCTAGGCTCCCAAACTATTGGCCAAGGTAACTACTAACTACAAATTTTTCATAAGCCTTTAGTACTTCTAATAGATGAGTGATCTTTGAAAGCTCAAAATGCCCTGTTCAGAGAAAAGAGTTTATTAACAGCACAAGTAAAAATAGGTAACATCCATGCAAATAAAAAAATAGAAAATGGAGCAAAACAACAACAAAAAAGAAGGTAATCAACCATTTATTCAGAAAAAGTACAAGTACAGACTTTGCTTTTAAGAAATTTTTGCCCTGGAATTAATTTGGCACCAAGGTGTCAAATAATTTGTAGATTACATGGTTATAACAACCCAGGACACAAAAGTACAAAAATTTCTTTTTAGAGTCTTTCTATTAAAGTGACATGTTTCTAGAGTATCTGGCCTCACTTCCACTGTGTTTACAATACGCTTTGATGTCCCATGGGAATGACTAGCAGCCTATAAGGAGAACCAGCATCCTAAACTGAATTGAAAACCGACTGAATTGCTCTCCAATGACACTGGCTCACGACCATGTAACAAGAATTCACTTATAAACAAAGAATAATATTTCCATTTAGATAAGTGGTGTTAAACAACACTTGATCTAATTTAACAGAAAAAAAAAAATCAGTGTTATTTCTCACTCTCCCTAATCATCATTCCAGCACATTTCCAAGAATCTAATTATAATGCAGAATCATTGATGGTTTTTCATCAGCAGGACCTGGAGCTTGCTACTCATTTCTGCTGAGTACAAAGCCCAAGGGCTCCTTGGATCATGTTGATTTTATAGTTTCTATATTCGACAAGCAGCCAGTGTGTTTTATGACGTAGACCCAGGAACTGAAAAAAATAACCTGTTCCCACCTATCAAGCCACCAGAAAAAAACCATACTTTTTCCTTCAAGTAAGAGAGAGACCATTATTAAGTCAGCCACTTATCACTGCAAGTAAGTTTATTAGAAGGAACTGTTACCCTATTCAAACATCGTTAGAGATTTCTGGCAGCGATTTTCATAATTAAGGTTATATTCTTTCTATGGCCCAAAATAAAACAGATGGGACAGTATATCCAGAGATGGAATCATCATCACTGGAAGTGTTCAAAAAAACCCATGTCGATATGGCCCTAGAGGACATGGCTTAATGGTGAACATGGTGGTGATGCTGGGCTGATGTTTGGACTTAATGATCTTTCAGGTCTTCTCTAGCCTAAAGATTCTAAATGTAAGATACTGTCTGTCCCATAGTACTTCAGGCCAACATAGAACTCCATGCAATATTGTAAGTTTCTGTAAGAACGTGTATGTACAGTAAACTTTTGCTTAACTTACTAAATAACAAAAAAGTCTTACTTCCTGAGGCACGTAGTCAAATAACTAAGTCTATGTATGTAAGCCAGGCAACAGAGTTTCGAGTAATCTGAGATGCTGCCAGAAAACAAAACAATCTGCAATTTACAATATAACTACAACCATCCTGTCATCTTCAAGATGTACAAAAAAACGACTGCGTTAATTTTAAAAATGTTTTGAACGGCTATTTCTTCAGTAGATAGTAGATTTTGCTATTTCTGTTTACAGACTTGACAACACATAAAACATCTTCTTGTGAAGAGGAGGAAACTACTCACTCAAACTGTGTCAACTTTGACTGACTATTTCCATTTTCTAGCTGATGATGAACTTGCACAAAAGAATCACATGAAAAAGTACTCTTGCTTTATTAACAATGCCACCTGGGCCTGGCTATCCTCTGATTAACATGGAGGCCATTATCCTTTAAGATTCATATTTGCATGTACAACTGTACCTTAGGACTTGAGTATTGCTGGCTCTTCTAATTTTATATAACATCTGTGCTTCCACTGCAACTATCTGACTTATGTAACACACTGTTATATTTAATAATGATACGTGCTTTTCTAGTGCACCCATGCTTTAACTTCCACTTTTTGAAATCTTTACAATCATTCCATAGTGGCGGGAGGAAGAGGAGAATACTGTGTGTCAGTTTTTCCTCAGAAGCATATATAAAAGTCATGTTACAGCCTTCTCCAAACAAAAAATAACTGCTGATCACCATGAAAATACATTTAAGAAAATAAATGAGCAATTAGTACTTAAATAATATAAGCTTACTGGAATGGCTTGAATAGCTGCATTTTGAAATATGCATCACTAGAATAATGGAGATTTCCTTTGTTTTTTCACTAGTTCTAACACTCTAAAGATGTTTGCTTTCATATACCATTATGAAAGTAGATAGCACATACAATTGTATCTCATGTTACAAGAGTTATTCTAAAGTTGAATTAACATTCCAATTTGATATTTTGGGGAAATTCTGTTTCACCATGAGTTTACACACACTGTGCATTACAATAATTTCCTTTTTTATTGCAGTTTTGGGAATATGATTTGCCTGTGGCTACATGGATATACCAACCACATTAATCTGTATTTTTATAATCAATCTAGAGTTTAATATGCATTGCAAAATTTTTAAGGGCTGAAAAAAGCCTCTTGGAACCACCTTTGAAAAGAGATGAGACAAAGATTTAATTCCTGGTCCCAGGAGGGAAGGAAAGAAATTGTACCAATTACTCCAGATTCCTGTCCACTGCCTTCCTTGTGAGACCTTTATTGATGGAATGCATGAACTAATTCTTGTTAGAAGCAGTATAAGTCTAGCAGCGCCATGCTCCACTTGATTGGTTATCTTTGCTTCATAAAACAGCCCTATCTGGTACTCTCTACAACTACTCTCTTATTTACAGCTTGAAATACTCAGTAGTTCTTCTATGGGCAAGTAAACTGCTATTGGGATATAAGAAGAGACGTGCAGGGTAATACAATCCAATTAAAACTTCAGTCACTGTTCCAATAATGCCTGAACACGTCTGTCACACTTGGGTTTTTGTGGATTTAGTTTTGGATTTTTTTTCCCTGAAAAAAGGAATAGACACCTATTTAAATTTTTAAACACCTTGTTTTCAGATTTTACAAGTTCTCATTCCTACAGGGCTACACTGGATAAAAATCAAATTATGCTAGTATGTCATCTTTTTTTCTTAGTTATTACACATGAATATGTTTTACAAGTAACATCTTAGTTCCCTCCTAACACTGCTAAAATGACAGTTTGATAGTAAAGCAAACCAAAAAAGTATTATATTATTTACTCTCTTTCTATATTTTCTCCTTGAGTACTAAGCAAGAAAATAAAACCTACTTCCTCTGAAATTTACAGTGTGGTCTTGCTGTCAACCATAAGGTATAACCATGTTTATTATTAACATAATTATTAGTCATTTTCTTTATTATCCCTCAAGTTATATCTGCCTTACAACTTTTACGTGATTCAGACACAAATGGCAACCAAAGATACTGTAGTACTTTCGGAAACATAGAGTGAGGTTAAGTCATGAAAATCTCAACTTGACATATTTTATTTTATTTTTGTTTTGTTTCCTCAAGTGAGTACAGTGCAGACAGCCAGTGAAACCCCATAGACAGATGTTACGTTTTGCATAAACTGGGATACCATACTTTAGGAATAAGGGCCATATGTGTTCGTGAAATTAGATGAAACAATACAAACTTTTTCTTGGGTCCTTTTTTCTGCTCATGAAGCTGCTCTATTTTTGTGATTATAAGGATAACTTCTGAAAATCACCTCATCTACTGATTATGGAGAATGTTTCTAGCTCACAAACAAGATATATGCTCTTGCCTTTATAAAGCCTTGATAGATGGAGGTCTCTGCCTGTAACCCATCTGTAAGAGTCGTCTCTCATGCCCTCTAGTTGCAATACCCCTTATCGAGCTGGACACTTAAATTTATTTTTCAGCAATCATTTAATGAGCATAATATCTAAGTGACTTCAGTAAATGCAGATTCATGTATCCCAAATTTTTTGTCCAAACCAAACGCTGTCAAAAGTTAGATACAAATAGTACTATCACTGTAAGATTTATCCTTTCAACTCTTCTTCTGCCCCAAAATCAATAACCTTGACCTCAAAAGAAAATATTACTGCCAGTAATTTTTACTGGTTTCATAATGGTCAAAATGTCAATAATACAAAAACAGAAAACACACCTCACTCAGTATAATTATATTACACAGTTCCCTATGTCCATCTTTATTTTCAAAAAACAGGAAAAGGTGACCTACCAGAGTAGCAAATAAAAAAAAAGGCAGTGTGACATTACATAGTTCATCACATTAGTCTCAGAGGCACCAGCATAGTGTCAGAGCAGGAAAGCACACAAGTTGATTCTGTGGATGGACTATAATTAGCAGCATAAGCTTCTGGACTCCATTTATTTGTATATTATTGACAAAAAGGGGAAACAATTATAACAAAACAAGCAAATGAAACACAACACACAAGCTTGTTTCCGAATATGAAGACAAGGGTGTCACTTCCAACACACACAGATTCATACATGCATGATAGGATTTCTAGGATGTCTCCAAAATATAATTAATCTAATTATGCTGATAGCTAAGCACAAGTTTTGATTAAGAGAGCTCTGTTAGCATCAGATATAATTAGCACAACATGAAAAAATCCTTGCCTTTGGGAAAGGCAAGGAGGAAAGGCAAAGTTCTAGATACAACATCAGAATATAGACATGCACAATTCATAATCCTGAATGCAAATGAACATGCAAATGTATATGTTCTTTGTTTTCTGAAATACCTGTATGGGACTGGCTGCGTTTGGTACAAGAGAACAGTAGCCTTGCACTGACCAGATACATTAGGGCATCTAAAAGACATAAGCCACCTGTGGTTAGGCAACTAAAACTCAAATCCAGTGGTTAAACACCATGTCATCTGACTCAACACTGCACCAGAGACCTGAATAACATGACTGTCGCTGAGGATTTCTTCCATTCCTCTTATCCATTTTCTACCCTCATTTCCTTTCCTTCCTCATCATGCATCTTCTAACAATTCCTTCTTTTTTTTTAATATACAATTAAACATAAATTGCAATTATTTTTTTTTTACAAAGCCTAATTTAAATAACCAAGAAATGCTTGGTTAAATAAATGTCTCAATTCATGCCTTCTTTAATTTTTTCAGCAGTGACAATTGATAAAATTAACAGAACATGAATATTCATGGACTTCCTTCTCCTTCCCCACTCAGTTCTCAAGCCAACCAAGACCTGTCAGAGCAGTGGAGGGGGAAAAAGCGACGTAATCTTATAACTGCACTTCGGTGTTGCCCAAAGACACTAACACACCTAAGCTCATCCCAAAATTCATAAATGTCCACTTTATTAATTCTGTACCAGAACTCTGTCAGTTACTTCTTTATCTCTTCACTTACACTAGGAAACAACTGATATTTACATGAGCTGGAGTGCTTTCTTTCCCATTTCTATAAGTTCTAGAAAACACAAAGTAGGTTGAGGACATCACCCTTGAAAACAAATTCTTACCCTAGAAGGGTCACTATGCTTAAGATCAGGGAGGGAGAGCAGAAATCCAAATTATGAGCTAGTTCAAAAATAGTTAGACACTTTACAGCCTTCTGCAAAGGAAGCGTAGAAAAAATGGGAAGATGGGAAAGAGCGGAAAAGGCTATCCTCCATGCCGAGAAGAAGAAAGATGATTCTGAGCACAAATACATTTGGATACTTTTCAATTTATGATTTCATATAGAATATGAGAATGAGAACAACCAGGGACTTCATTTCCACACCTATGGAAACCTGTGGAAACCTAAAGTTGATGAGGAAAAACAGGTGCTGCAACACAATTATTGTTGTGCGAAATACAAAGATCACTTTTCTCTAATAATTCTAGAATAGAAAACAAAAGAAACAAACAAAAACCTATAGTGGGTTTTCAAATGAAAGAGATTTTAAAATAGGACAAATCATGCATTTTTGATTAGGTCAAGAGAGCACCACAACCTGTATGAATGCTGCTCAGGAAATTTTTTAATTCTAGATTTTTTTTCTTAATACAGATTGCACAGAAAAAGAACAACACCACCAATACAAAAAAAAAAAATTAAAAAACAAACAAACAAAACCAACCAACCAACCAAAAAACCACACCTCAAACCACACTTCCTGACCGCTTTATTCCACCAAATGACCTCCAGCAGCTAACATTATTTTTTTACTACTTCACCTCTTTTCTCACATTTCCATTAGAATGAAAAATTGAAAACAAACTGCACAGGAAGCCCATTGTGCTTTGTTCTACAAATGCAGGATATATTAATTTGACCCTGCTTTTGAATTTTTGCCCTTTTTCTCCAAATAACAATCACTGTGTGGTGTTGATCCAATTATCACTGAGAAACTTAATTTGCAGAAGACTGTATCACAGATATGGGTAGCATGGTTAAGAGTATTTGGTTAGCCAGGTTTGGTGACCTACATACCTTTTGGCTGCTCTTGAAGCTTTACTGTCCATTGTACACTTTCTAGCTGATGCATTTGACAAAAGAATTTCCAACCTCACTAACTGATTGTTGCTTCAATGAATTGTCAGAGAACATTGGGTGTACATGGAAGAAAAGAAGTGAAATCAACCCATTCTAAAGCCTATACTCTGCAAACACAGGCAAATGAATTTGTGTATCTTTTCAAGTCAAGCTGCCCAGCATTCTTGGAAAAAAAAAAGGACAACAAAAGGAAGATTAGGACAAATTGTGTAAAAAAGCCATTAGTATATCTTTTATTCATAGGGAGAAAGGAAAATTTCACAGAATATTTGCACATAAAACTGAAGAAATGGCTAAATTATTCAAAGGGGAACACAGGTTATCACTATATTAATGCAACAGTTCTACTTTTTTTCTTATTTTTTATTAAGTACTCCAGTTGGTGCTCTAGTGATGCCAGTCCAAGGCTACTGATGTCAAATTTGAAATTAATGAGCTTTGCTGGGCAGTCTTTTGTTTGTGAAGGAATACCAGTGATTAATAGAACTTTTCATTAGGAATATTTCTATGAACGGTACACACAGAGATCATACTACAGGTTATATGCAATAAATTATTTGAAACTCACTTTTATCCATACCTACAATTTTCAGAAATTTACAAACATATAAAAAAGTTAGCTAAATTTTCTCTCAAGGAGATATTCTTGGTATATTCTCAAATACTTCTACTAACAAACGTAGGATATATCAGTAAAAATGGTTTAATGTTGATCAAGCCTCTCCCAGCACATTCCTCCCAACACAGAAATTGTTCACTTTTCGAGGTTCATCAAAATAAGTTTCAAGTCTGACTTCATTTGTTATGAACTCTAATATCCTAGCTATATTACAGTTTGGGAGCTGGTTTGTACTACTAATGTGTAAGTATGGTAACATTTTTATGTCATGGGCAAAATGCACAACAATTAATAGTCGAAAAACCACACACTTCCTTCAGGAAAACCTAGATGAAGAAACGTATCAATTGTAATTTTATACTGTTACGTTTACTGATAACGACAAAACTCTTTATGGTTTTCTATCTCTCTGAAGAAGCTGGAGAATGCCATCTGGCAAATCTCAATTGCAGTAAGAAATGGACAGCAACTCATTCTAAGACATGGACAGTGCATATGAATTCTCCTTGAACCCTTTCCTCTGAGAACTGATGTTGCTTTGAGCTTTGCCTCACACAACAGCACAGCACATTCCTTTTAATGTAAAAGAAAATCATTCAAAACTGAGAAAATGCACCACCCTGTAAGATTTTTTCTGATTGTTAAATTGATGGGATGGATATCCTTATGTCCTTTTACCCAAATGAAGGGCAATTCACACATTGTTTTGATTTATCTTTTTGTTACTGCCAGTAATTCTGTAGCTACCTAAGTAAGAGTTACATCGTGGTTCTCCTTTACACTTATGTGCAGGAATTCAAAGTATGTTGTGCTTCATCAGAAGTTGAATACAGAACTAGCCCTTAAAGTTAAAATGAAGTCCTTCACCATAGATTAATTTTTTTTTCCTATGAGTGCTCTTATTTAACTCCTGTTAGAAAACAAAAAATCCATATACAATACATTAATATTCTATATTAGATCTAGTTACAATGTGGAGAATTTTTTTTTACTAAAGACTGAAGAAAAACACGTTTGGCTAAAAGAATGAGGAGAGTGAGGAGAATATTAAACTACTTTAAAATGCTGGTTTATGTAGTACAGGGTCTGGTGAGACTGTATGCTTTGCACCACAATGAAGGCTACATTTTAAGTGTGTAGGGGTGAGACAAAAGAAAGAATGCGTCAAAGCTGGAGCAAACTTACTCTGCCTGACATACTCCCACATTGACTGTTAAACTGCTGTATGAGAGTCTAAAAATCACTTCACTTTGAGACTAGAGTAGATGCAATTGTTCTTATGCAGTTACTTCTGCTGCAGTACCCTTAAGAATTACTGTTCCCAGAAGACAGACTGGTGTACACTTCCAACCTGCTGCCACCAGAGGACCTTTATTCAGGTTGGTCACCTTAAATCAATCATCATTGTAAAGCAATGGTGCTGTCACCCTATGAGAAGCTCACCAGCTGGGAGGACCACTCCAGAAACGTGAGTTTACATTACCCACACAGTTTCTGTAATAACTACAAGAGCTAAATAATTCCACTTCCCACTAAGCCCACGAGTCCTCCTTCATGTTTACAGGCAATCACCCTGGCAGTTTCCTCTCAACCCACCTTTTCACTGCAAACAAAAAGCATATGCGTTTAACATTTCACTGCTGGGCAGTGTTACACATACTTTGCAAATGAGCTAGGTAATCCAAAGCCAAATCCTGGAGAAAGAGTGATTTCCTGAATGTCACTGTGTATAGCTCTTATTTTTTAAATTCAGAAGAAAATCAGAATGCACCATATGCACCAAAACATCACCTTACCTTTTGAGAAGTCATCCTGAAACATACTGAAGAATTCAGTTTAAGCAGCTTTTCACACTGAGACTTAAAAATGGGACTGCCTGGTATAGAAAAACATTTTTCTAAATCAAATATGTAGACAAAGCAGGGTACTGGGCCTGTAATATGTATCTATCTGTTAATTAGCAAGTATATGAGCTCATGCTGCTTACAGCTGGAACAAATCCCCCACAGCATTCTCAGGAAAATCATCGGACGATCCAGAGCCTTCTTCATACTGCAAATATACTCATCTAGAATTCTCTTTCCCCAAGCACATCTCCAAAATCATAATTTTACTCTTCAACACAGTATAAGTACATAATTTGGAAAGTGCAATAGTATTTCAAAGAACTTTAAAGGCATTTAAAGCACAACTTTATTCAGCATAACTTTAAAAGATATTAGTACTTTGATCAATTTCACAGTATTGCTGGCAGAAATTTTATAAAATAGATTTTATAAACCAGATTCTGCAGTATACACTCAGTTAAAATTTTATTCAACTAGATCTTCAGCTTATGTATTGACAACCCCCCCTCCACTTTTTAGAAGTGGTTACAAAGTTGCCAATACAGAAATATAGAATGCAAAAGATACCATTTCTTGCACAATAGTCTTCACTTATTAAAGCATATTTAACAGAATAGAAATGTAAGATAAATAGGACCATTTCTGCAACTATTGACAACAAATGAAAATGTATGAGCAACTCAATCTTCATACTGACCATAAAAGTAGTAAATTTTCTGCAGTTTTCTGTTTATTGCTAGCTTTTCTGTTATTGTTTCATACTGGATCTTACTGAAGAAGCTCCTAGAACAGATAAACTGAAAATCAAACAGCATCTAACAGCATTAAGAATGATTAAGAAATCCCATTATGCATTCCTTTTGCCTGTGTGCCTCTTTCCTTCTCTTAGTTTTTATTATTAAATATATAAAATTCTCGTTTGAGAATTAATTCACACCTACTGCTTATTTCCTATTAGAATTTTAAATCTATGTTTGCTACTAAATATTTTCATCACAATCAAATATGTCCAAAAACTTAAACTTCAAATGCGCTTCTTGTCAATAGTTCATGACCCCATTTCTATCATTATGTTATCACTGTGACATAAGATTCCTTGTTAACTTTGTCAGAGTTTGCTAGGATTATAGCTGCAAAACTGCAAGGTGGAAAGTTTACAAGAAAAAGAGGTAACCTAAAAGCTCTTTAAGAAACTTCTAGTACTAATGACCTTATAATGTATGTGTGGAAAACGAAACAAAATAAAACACCACATATACAAGCATTCTCCAGCCCAAGTACTTTTGAATCTGAGATCTTTCTACGGCCTTTTCACTTTATTTTTTTTTCTATTTTAAAGAACATCCTGAACATCTCCTCCTCCTAAGACAGTTTCCATAGAATCCTTATGGCTACTAATGAAGGAAAAAAACCTACTTTCCTTGAGTACAGATATCAAAATCCAAAACCCTACATTATGGAACATCCACATAAATGTCACCGTTAAATTTATATTTGCTGGTTACAAGGTCTTTAAAGTGATAGTGAATCAATAGACCTTACTCTAATTACGTGGGATTCAGGTACCAATCTGGTTTTGCACTAAACAATCTTTGAACTGATGAAAAGTATCAGTGACCTTTTCCTGAATGCTGAAGTCACCTGTTTTCCAATTAAGCCAATAACGATATCTTAGTTTCTCCAGCTAGTTATAGTATTTCAAATCTGTAGAATTATCACCCATTTATGCATAAAAGTTATGAATGCTGGGTAAGTTCTTAAAAGAGCACAGAGAAACCAAGCTGATTAAAGCATCAGTGTATTATTTGATATTTATCATATTCCCAATTACAAAATAGTTTGTGCTATCAAGCAGAATGTCTGTTTGCGTACTGTCAGTTTCTTCAGCAAAGCCACATTTAGCAAAGAACAGAGAAGGAAACATTGTCATAATTTTTTCATCACACTTTATCACCACAAAGTTTGGTGGGAGCTCCGTATATGAAGTGATTAATACTGACAATGTTATTTGACTTTGTCTACTGAAAACTAACGCAGGTATCTAGGATTTTACTAGTAAGAAGTCTTAAATATGCACATGTCAGAGCAATTAATCATTGATTACTGCAGACTGCTTATATATCTCATCAGGCCATTATCTGATCTGAATAACAAGAACAATTGCATAATAAAACATATTAGTGCTGACATATGCAACTTTGTTATATCAATTATATGTTTTCACAGCAATAGGTGTTTTCAAACTCCTCTCTTGTTTCTTTTGAATCAGATTGACCCGATTTGACATTTGCTCATAACAACAATGCAAGACTGTACATAAATATATAATCAAATACAATATGTATCACACTTAATTGTCAGGATTTGACTCAGGTCATTTCCCACAGTAGTAATTACAAAAGTAATTACGAAAGTGGAGTATGTTTTGAGTAACTTTTCATATAGATTCTCAAGTATTGCCAGGACATAGCCTAGTTTAAAGAAAATCCCAAAGACAAATTATGAAGACCGTGCTCCAAACTAATAAAGCCATTGAGTATGTAGAGATTCAAGCTAAACTAAACAACATAGTTCCTGTCTGCTTAGTCAAATATATATATATTTTTTTTCCTTTTTAATAGACACATTGTTAGACATTCAACATTGCAATGCTGCATGTTTGGGACCACCTAGCAGAAATAAAAGCTTAACCTAATAAACTTCACTGCATGCAGTCTCAAAACAGTTCATGCAAATTAGCTGGATATATTATTTTAATGCTCTGTCCACAGGGAGTACCATACAGCAATGAGCATGTCAAATGTTACTAAGTCATTAAAAAAAAAACGGGGGAAAAAGCGCTTTGTGTTTAACTGAAAGGGAAATTCACAGTACTAAAACAGTAACAGCAGGATTCCTTACTGAGCCAGAAAATGTGTTATCCTTTAATTTAAAGTTCAAGAGTTCATGGGGTATTTTTTTCTGTCATAAATGTCAATTACCCAAAGATTACAATATGCAGTATGAAAGTCACCCTGATTCACTGTCTCAGAACTTGTACCCTATGCTTTGTAATTCCTTCCTAGCTCTAAGATTATGAATACCTGAAAGCAACTCTGAATGTCATCCATCTGCTACTGCAGATTTAGTCTCTCCTGCTTGTGTCACATTAATTTGCTAAATAAATTTTGTCTAGTTATCTTTATTGTTGTGACATAAACTAATTTCTTTACTTCATAAAGAAACACATTTGATTTGAACCAAATAAACTTTCAGTCCTAGTGACATTTATTAGTTGCGACTGATTTTGAATTACACCTGAAAGTGCAACATGAATTTCACATTTGGAAGTTTAATAAAATGCATTTGTACATTCTTGTTTAATGGTTCCTAATGACACAAGTTTATTCTGATTAGGTGAACAGTAAAGACATAATATGTAAGATATTTGAGTTGTATTGTTTATTTACAGTGCCCACTTATTATTCTGGATTTGTACTGTAAAATAACCCAAATTTGCCAAGAATTTGTTAAACACGTAAATTTAATTTATTCAAATTCAAATCCACGTTGCCCCTACAATAGATACAACACATGAAGAATTTAAATCCAAGTCCATTTGGCTGGAATAGAGAAAAAATGCTGAAATGCTATTGATTCCTTCCAGTACATTCAAAACACCTGACTCAACTGTATTTCTACTGACATAACACTGAGGTTTTATTTAGATATTAGCAAACATGAGCAAATGTTTTCGTTGACATACCTGTCATTGTTATTTCTTTTCTCTACCTAGGAAACAGTTAACCCTCAAATACTAATACTAGCTGTTTCCTTTAGCAGAAATGCAGCAAATGTCGACAACGGGTCCACTGTCCCAAGAGAAATAATGCCTGCAAAAGTTCTCCTTCCCAGATGCAGATATATTTAGTGCAGAACAACACCTAACAGCAGACACTTCATGACATACATTTATATGATCTTCGTACCTTCTGTTAACCCTACAGCTCAGCCAGAAAACCTCAGTTCCAGCGCTCCTGAGGCCCTTTTAAATGAGTTTATCTTTTTGTTTCCCCTAGATCTTTCTCACCTATTGAAAACAGTGCCATCCATACTTTTGAATACGCCCCATAAAAGCCCTTAGAAAGCAAAGCTGTTGTCTGGAACTGTCATCCTCATTGGAAGAAAATATATACATACATTTTATACATATAAAACTTGATGAAAAATTTAAGAACTTCAGAGATATGGACTAAAAATGCTTACAACTGAATGCGGACAAAAATACTCTTAGTATCTATAACTCAGGCACATTTTATATTAAACTGAATGTCCTGTCACCTGGCATTACTTTGCAGGTCAGACCATTCTGCAGACCCCTCCTGAGGGAGCATCTCTTTGTTTAGATTTTGTCTGTATTCTACCACATACCTACACCTGAATTGAGGTATGACATTACACAATACTTGCCACACTCATACTTGTTCTTTAAACAAGTATGCACCTGCAATTTTCTTTACTCATAAAAAAACAGCAAACCACTTAATGCACCTTCCCACTAAAAACAGTTCCAAGTTACCATAGCCAAGTTTCTCTCTGACCAGAACACTAATCTGAAAATAGAAACGCATGCACACATATATACATGTATATATATACATATATACAGATGTCTGTATGTGTGCATACATATGTGTATGAACGCTAAGAAAAGCTTTGGACAAGCCCGAGAACACAGGGACAGTAAGCAAGCACGGAGAATTTACTTACTAATGCTGTCCACTCGGACCTCTTTGGAAACCTGAAGGAGTCTCCGCTTTCCCCTCCTGCCAGTCAGGCGCCGCGTTGTGCCCCTAGTCCACACAGGCCCAGAAGGAACTGCAAAGAGAGAGAAGCACATGCCACATCAGGCAGTTCTGTTTTGATGGGATCCAGCGCCGCTGCCGCTAGCTCCTGGGGGGTAAACCTGTTTTCAGAGCTGACTCCGACAAGAGTCATTCTTCCAAAGGTTTTTCTTTTTTTTTCTTTTTCCCAATGATTGCAATAAATAAATAAATAAATAAATAAATAAATAAATGAAAAGGCTTCCCGGGGCTCCTGCGCCCTAAAATTTGCGCG